>CM054122.1:31299109-31899109 GCA_028751855.1 Ambrosia trifida
TGTTGATGTTACCACGGCCACCACCGCCGCCACGACCACCACCACGACGTCCACTACCACGAGCGCCAGACATGATCTGACAAATCAGAAATCAAGAGATTTAAATTCCCTGCTAGTGTCAACCACTAGTAGTTACAAAAGTTAAATCTAGGTCCAATCCAGGACTATCTATCCAAACTCAGGGTCCACTAGGATTCTCATGCATTTCAGTTTATGATTTCGTGTGAACCCGAAATGATAAACTGCTCTACACGGTCCTCCAAGTGTTCCCCCAGTTTGAACTCAAATCACCGAATATTGGCACCTAGTAACATGCTACTACAAGCATATGTGTACAAGAACACGTGTAAGCAAGTGCGTCTATTGGAGCATGGAGGGGAGATGTTCGAATCCAGGACAGATCTCAAGAGTATGCAAAACCATTCCAATACACGACACTGCTGTGCAAGATTCAACTAGTCAGTTCCTTCTTCTTCAATTCCCGAAGAAGAAGATAAGAGTAAGCAAAGTCCAAGTAAAAACGGATGATGTAACACAGAAGTGCGATGATGATGTAAAGACACCCTGACAAAGTTAGTACGTATCCCAAAACCGACTCAAATATGTGACCGTCTAGTGTGTGTGACTCGGCTATAGACCAGACTCTACATGCAGTCCTAGTTCACTATAACCTGGCTCTGATACCAATCTGTCACACCCTCAAATTTCCACTTGCGGAGTTTTACCGCGAGGTGTATGACAAACTAGGATCCAAGTCAACGGTCACAATAAACAACACTATATGAAATATGTAAACTCAAAAGCATAGTTATCATAATTATTAACCCGTAGCGGAAGCATTTAAGAATTTAATCAGCTGCAAAACAGTGTTCCAAAATATTCAAAACACTTATTTAAAATATGCAACTAAGCCTAGACGCCAATGCAGACTCGTGCGCCTAGTCCAACCGATGCTACCTTAGCGACCTGAGAAAAACATGCCAAAAAGACGTCAACATATATAATGCTGGTGAGTTCACAGGTTTGTTTAATATGTTACCAAATGTTACCACGTGTCACCAAAATGTTATCATGTCGATACTGTATCAATGTAACAAGTACGCTAGCTAGGTGTATGTTTTGTTACTACTACGATTGGAAAAACATTACTAGACTGTTACCAGTGTTCAGCCCGAATGTTCAGCAAATGTTTAGCAAGTTAGAGACAATATGCACCCGTCCGGCCCTTCAAGCCGTCGAGTGGGGCATGTCAAACCCAATAGATCTATTCACATTTCCCTTATTGTGCAACCCCGCACATTCATGGTTTCCCCGGGGACCTTCAAAGATCGTATAGCAACGCAAAGTTAAATCATAGTACGACACATGTTACCAAATAAGTTTAGCGCATGTTTTCTCCCCCAAAAGTAAAAGCAGTAAAAGTGGGGCTGTGAACTCACCTTAGGTTGTGTTCTTCAAGTTTAATAAGAAAAGCCAAGTCCTTGATAATCCCAACTACCGGAGATCTATCAAAATGTTCATATAAGTGTCCCAACTAATAACCACATGGTTATCTAGTCCCCGATTGTCTAGATCGTGATCAAGTATGTTTTAAAACTTATTTTAAATAGACCGACCCGACATCCCGTTGGTGACTCATTACCCTAACGAATCAAGTACACATAGATTACACACAAGGTTCAAGCATAAAACACTTAGTTTGCATCAAAAATCTCATTTTTGATTCCATAGAGTCGAACCAGGAAATTTTGTTCCACCTTCGCCCCTTTTAAGCCACGTTCGACCCTTTGGAAGCCACCTTCGACCCATTCGAAGCCACATTCGACCCTTTGAAACAGCTTCGACCAATATTGTCCAGGTTTGACCCTGGGATTCCACTTTCGACCCCACGATTGGTCGAAGGTGCCCAGGTTCGACCCTGGCAAAATGTTTTTCCCAAAAACGCTTCAAAAACATCCGAAACATCACGAAACATCACCAAACACAGCAGTTGAATATGAATAACATATCCCAACAAAACCCCACCAATTTTGCCCCAAAACCTGTTCATTTTAGCCCTTTCCCAAAATGGCAAAAATTATGAAAACATCACATCATGCATGAAATCTTTACCCAATTTGGAAACTTTTTGAAATCAATCCATAATCATCTTAATAGTGCTTAGTTGGTTATGTGTTTGAAAACCTCAAAAAGTTCTATTGATCATACTAGCATGCATCGAGCCCTAGCTTTATTAAAACCCCCAATTTAGACATGATATTATTAATCATCTAATTGTGACCATAAACAATCCTAAATTAACATCAATATCAGCCCTAGATCATGTTTCTAGCATTAGTACAGCAGCAAATCATTAAACAACACATAATATCACATAACACATAATTAACATATGTTTATTGATATGAAACCTATGTTTAATGATAGGGTTTAGGTTTAGAAAGGTGTTTAAAAGGTTTTTTTATTGATAAAGACATCCTTATAACAGATCTGGACATTTAGGGTTAGATGAAAACGAATTAAATGCTTTAAAAAGGGTTTAGGATTAAGAACACACCTTGGATTCTTGATTAGATGTAGGTTAGATTATGAAAAACCAGAGCAAAAACTCCTTCCTCAGTGATTAAAATCATTTGAGAGTGTTTAGAGACGGTTAGGGTTTGTGAAATGGTGAAAAATGACAAAGTTTGGTATTTATACTAGTCCACATTCGCCTCTTCTACATGGTCGAATGTACCCACATTCGCCCCTTTCTCAAGATTCATCCGTTTGGTTTCATTAGGAGCTTGTCCATACACATCCAAGTCACCACACCTAATAACGCTACCAGCAACATTTATAAAAAGAAACACACAGTTTTGGCAAACATCTGTTAAGTTTAAAAGGAACAATGTTCAAGTAACTTGAATGTTAAACTTTGTTCTAAAATAAAAAACAAAATACAAACCAACGCTCAATAGATTCTTGGCTTCCCCGTCAAGAATTTCTTTAAAAGGCAAGAAGTTAAAACCATACTCAACACCTTCCCAGCCCTTAACATGTTTCACAATTGTACAACGATAAAAAATGATTTTATATTGATGTCCTACAACTCTGTAAATGTCCTTGTTTCCACCAACACCAAACTTAGAAAAGACAATCACACCATCTTCTTCAAGATGACTGTCAAAAAGTTGCATAAAAGAAGACTTGGCAGAACCTTGAATCTTATCACCCTGCAGCCCCTTAAAACAGAATGTAAAAAAAATGCACAAAAAACAACGTCTGCAAGAATAACAAAATAAAGCAACTTAGAAAGTTTACCTGCTCATCAATGAATATAACTTCTAACTTATAGGCTGTCTTCCATTTTCTTATGACACGATCCTTCAGGTGCCAAATATCTTTGGCTGGATTGAGATCACGAATAAAACTGCCATGGGTTTCTTCATCTTCCATTGACGTCGACATTTCTTTAAGTTTTAAGAGGGAAATTTGAAAATATTTTTTTGAAAATTCAAAGCTGAGAGAAGAAATGGGTGCATTGGTTATGTGGTTATATATAGGCAACTGATGAGGCACGTTTCCATCCGTGGATTTAAATTTTCCCCCTCAAAATTCAAAAACTTCGGACCTAAAACAGTTGAGAGTATATATTAGTAAAGTTCTGGTGTTGGTTGGCAAACGCATGGGTTGAGAACCGATGTTGGGGGCAACAGCGGTGGTTTCACGTGGCCCACCCCTCTTTTTGAATTTTTTTTATGGGATTAATGACGTCAGTTTTTGCATCATACGCGCATTGGTGGCCACTCTCTCCGGCTGACACATCAGCTTTCTGACGTCACTCACGCTTCTCCTATTATGGAAAGTATAGATTGACTAGGCGAGATCCTATGTGGAAACACACTAGAGGACTCAGCCAACCCTTATCCGTTGTACGCTAACCACTGACGCGTCAGCAGACCAAACGTCTGTTTCAAAACGTCTGTTTATGTTGACACATCAACAGACCAAAACATTAGTTAATAATACTGAGGCAATAGATCGTTTGTAATTCAACTGTTTGTAATTGAACTATTGATTCAAACAGTTGTTAATTTAACGGTTTCTTTCAAAACAGTTGTTGCATTAAACAAATCTTACTAACAATGACATCACATATATTTTTAATGATTTTTTTGCTAAATACCAATCATTTATTCAGTTTAACAATTGACTATTGATATATTCTATTTGGTAATCTACTTTAACAGTACACTATTGATATATTCTAATCGCTATTTTTCATCATATAAGAATAAAAAATTAAATATAAAAGACATAATATATAAAATAAAATTTTCATTATAATTATAGCCATAAAAATATAAAATACATTTAATAACTATTCTGTGGTACTCAACAATTCCTTCAATCTCTTGTTCTTCTCTTTAACAAAGTTTCTATAGGACATACATATTTTTTGTATGTCCTCACTGAGCTTTTTGTTTGACATTATGTTTTGCAGTAGAAATGAATAGGCATTCCATATTTCCCTTGATACATCGGTAGCAATGACTTGATTCAATTTGAGATTGGTCTTCCATATGTGATGTTCCAACAGGCGTGTAGCACCTTCAATAACTTGAAGAATCTCAAATTCTTCATCTTCTTTAAAACAATCTAAAACGATTTTTTGAATATCTGACATTTTAGACCACTGGCTGCTGCTGGAATCCATGTTGCTAATATTTTTAGAAGATTGATAAACCTATACAGATGTAGAAAATATGTTTGAATAGTGTGCTATACAAAGAAATGAAAATCGAGTTTTATAGTAAAAAATATACATTAACTATAATGAATCTATTAACTGCAGTGAATTAACTATAATGAATTTATTAATTACAATAAACTTTTATTAATCTTGGATACACACGGTATTAATTCGTTTATTTTCCCACTAAGTAAACTTTTAAAATACTTTTTCTTAATAGAAATTTCAAGATAAAAACAAATACGTAGTAGTATTTAACAATATTTGTAGAAATACGAAAATGAGATATTTAGGTTTTTTATATTATAAATCATTGTTAAATACGTAGTACTGTCAATACAAAATATATTAATCTTAATTTGATTAAAAACATCTCCTCTTTTATAGGATGTGAATGAAAGAATACACTAACTATTCCTAAATTTGGTTTTCAACTTTATCAGATGGATTTAAAGTAAATATAAAGTTGCAAGTTACTTTCTGTTCTTTTTATAAATTTTTAATAGAAAGAAAGATAATTGCAACAAACAATAATAAAATAATATTATTAATAAAGTAACTTCAAAAGCGTAATCATTATTTTTGGGCCTTGTTATAAAATCTGTTGAGTGTAGAACAGTTGTTGAAAAAAAAGTCTTTCAGTGTTTTAACAGCGGATTGTGTAATAAAAAAACCGTCAAAAGACTTACTGTAACATCTTTTATTACACAATTAAATTTGTTATTAAAGTATCACCATAAAGTTAAATTTCAGAAATCTTTTCAAGTCGATAAATTAAATCTTGATTATGTGTAACATATGATGAAGCAAAACAGGAAATGCATTGTTAATTAGTCCTTAGAAGTTTTATTGATAATAAATATCAAGTTTAATATTAATATACTGCTCACTATGAGAAATCATAAATATAATAATCAAACTAAGTAAATTTCAATAATATTCATATTTGAAATTGCAAACATATAAAAACATTTAAATTTGATCATCTTCAACAGTTGAGCTCCAAAAAGAGATTGATTCTTCGATAACTTGTTCCACCTTCTCCTTCAAATACACTATCCTTGCTCTGATCATTTGTTCCAGATTAAGATGAAATGTATTCCGATTAATGTTTCTCATTGTTTTCTGGGCAAGTTCTTCAAGAAAACGCAAATTATTGGAATACTCTATCTTCCCTCGGAGAAATAATTTTTCAAAACCATGCTCAAAGTTCACTATAACTAAATCAAATTCATGAGAGTAAAACCAACTTACAACATGAAGTGACTTAAAAAAAATTCATCACCGACAGTTTGACTCAAAATTTCCATTAAGAAGATTTCATCTTAATAACGAAATTCATTGTTCTTGAAATCTTTATACTTCTGTGTATACAAATGTAAATCCATTTGGACTATTATTTGAATTCAAGATTACTACTGATATCATACATTATTTAAATACAAAATATATAAAAATAAAAGGAAGCTTATAATGAAAGCTTTGAAGGAAACTGTCAACTATAGTACTCATAGTTTTATATATATATTCAAATTGTCTCGGTTAACAGCGGTTAACGTGGGCTTTAACATAAAAGAAGTCAAATAATAATAACTTTGACTCATCTATAATACTCATATAGTCATAAATTTCTTCAAATTGTCTCTGGTTTATATATTAAAATTCTTGAGACTATGTTTAATTTATTCTAAATACTGTTTACTACGTGTGTTTACTTATTAACAAATCTGTGAAAGAGTTTAATATCATTTGAACTTATTATTGCAAGAATATAATTTCATCAATATTAACTTAAAAACTAAATCGAGAATAGAAATCTTTTACAACAACAAATCTAAATAACTGACAAAAACTACATTAATATCAACTAATAAATTAACAATATTCAATTATAATAGTTCACAATAAAAAAAGTTTTCTAACAAAACACAAAACAAACAAAAATTAGAGAATTCAACATCTAACACACTTGAATTATATATAGATCAAAACATATGGTTTTGCTATGTATATGTCTTGTCTCTCTATAACAAAGACATGGATGTACCAACATTGCTTGTAAAAAATTTACGAAAATACCAATACCAACATCTTTACAACAAAATTGTTGGTAAATGATTTTTTCTTTGTTTCTAACAATCTTTAACAACAACTTAAACTGACAATGTTTCAATGAAAATAAAGTTAAGAAAAATTGTTCAAATTGCCTCGTCTAAAATAGAGATTCTACAACAACTTTAAGATTTCATAATTTTATATAGAGTGAAACAAAATAGGAACACAAAAATAAGAAAATAAGATTTCTACAAACAGTTGTTTTCACACAAAGTGTGTAAGGCCTGTTTTTTAACCTCAGATGAATTTATATACTGTTTTACAACATCTGTTAAATTGTAAACAACTGTTCTTAAATAACTATCATGAGTTAAGAAATTTCCAACAATATTTGACCATATGAAACAGATATTTAAAACAGCTGTTGACTTATGAATATATGTTCACAACAACCTTTTGGACACGTCAGCATCACTTTTAATACGTCACCGACAATTTTTCATACACAAAAACCCTCTTACATCAAACCAGATATTCCACTCTTATCGTATTCAAAAATCAGAAAAGCGCTTCAGTATCAATTACGACCTAAATACATTCCAGTAGAAATTTTAAATTTCCGGTCTTATTAGATCCCTAATTTCAATTCAATTGGTTTGTTTCAATCATTAGAATGGATCTTTAATTAAAAACCCGTCATAACTATCTACCATGTCTTGTTAAAACCGAACATAACCATCAATTTCACTCTATATTCGATTTGCTCTGCAAATCGAAATACCTACCAATCCTAACCGCTGATGCACCAATATATGTGGATACTCTGAAAGAGTTCTGGAACAAAGCCGAGTGTCGGGAGAAGAACAAAAAGCCTTTAGTGGTTGTCTCGAAGATTGGAAATACAGGTATAGAGATAACACCAGAATTCATCTGCAACACGTTCTCATTAAACGATTTGCAATGTAAAAATTCTTTTGAAAAAATGATGTTCAGGCAGAGTTAATTGAGAGAGGGTATGAAGGTCAATTTACTGCATCAACAATGTTTAAACCAAATTTTCCCCCACCAATGAAGTTTTTTTTTTCATACCCTTCTTATATGTCTGTCTGCAAAAACAACATCATTTAATGAGATGCCATTGAAAACACAGTATCTTGGTTATGCAATTTTAACTGAGAGTGATTTCAACTTATCTCAGACAGTATTTACTGATTTAGTATCTAATGTAAAGGCTATAAAATCTGGATCTCGTAATGGTTTTTTACTATAACCATGATTGTTGAGTTTCTGCTTACAAAAACTGTTGCCTGATAATGATTTTAAGAAAGGATTAGCTATTAAAATTAATAGCTTATTGAGTGAAACTTTTACAAGAATGTTGGACGTTAAAAGTACAGAAAAGGTCATTAAAGGAAAAGTACTAAAAAAACAAACATTGATGTTTCAACATCTGTTGTTGTAACGTCTGCTTCGGAGACAACTGCTTCTGCTGAAAATGAAACAACAAACACTTCTGTGGAAATCATGCCACTGATTTCAACAAAGAAACCACCAACACAAAAGAAAATCAAAAAGAAGAGAAAGACTGTACCTCTGGATGTTCAGAAGCCAAAGGAAACTACTACAGCCACACAAGAGCACCAAACAACAATTGTTGATGCTTCCTCTGAGCCAATGGAAATATCAGCAATGACAGAAATTGTCAATGTATCCTCTCAACCGGATGATCCTGTAAATGATGAACACATACAACATGAGCTAGACGATTCGGTTCTACATTTGTTTAAAAGTCCTTCTCCTGGAGCTGGATCTCTTTGAACTCCACCACAGTCCCCATCACAAGCATCAACAAAAATTCCACCTACCTTTAATCCATTGTTTGAAGCAATTGATAAAACTCAAACTGAAAACAGTCCCTCTAAATCACCCATAACTAAGAATACACAGCCAGAAGAGAGTGTTTATGAAAAAAAAAAATCATCTAGCCCACAGGCAGAGAAGACCACAATCTCTAACTTTGAAGTCAATCCTGTTAATACTTCAAATGAGACTGCAACTACAAAAGCTGAGAAAACTGTTTCTGAGTTGCAAAGTGATAAGACAAATAAGACATCCTTGGAGCAAAAAACAGCTGAACTTACAATTGTAACTTCTGCTACAGTTGAAATTGATAACAACTCACAAAAACTTCCAGTTGCTGAAAACATTGAAAAAAATACAATAACTGTTGAAAAGGAAATTGATCCTGTTAATTTAAAGAATGCTTCAAAACATCAAAATTTGGCGGTAAGGGTAACTAAACTTGAAGCCTTATTTACTGTATTTGAAGAAATGAAAGAATAGTTCATAGAGAAAATCACTAAGGCTACCAATGAACTCTGGAATTCTGTTGACCCAATAATACAGGGTCAACAAAAATTAGCAGAGATCAAACACAATGCTGAGATGGAGTCGTTAAACATGAAAGTGGATGCTTTGTACAAGGATACTAAAACTGATATGAAAGCAATTAAAGATCATCTGTTAAGGACAACTGGGTCCGCTCCAAGATTTGTTTTTGAAACAGAGGTTGATTTTGATGCAACCAAAAACGGTAACAAAGACCAAACAGCTGATATGCAATCATCTGATAAACCAGTTTCTACTACAGTTTCAACCACTGTTGAGGGTGAAGCAAAACAACCCTCTCTTGTTTCTTCTGCCAAAACCACGGAAACTACAAAATCTATTGACACGACTGTCAGAAAACAAACTACAAAAGTTTGTAAACTACGCATTGAATATTCAACAACATTAGTCATCACCACTATAAATCCCTTTACACAAACAACAACATTGCCAAATCAATCACCAATCCAAAGAACATCTGCTGGTTCTTTGCACACAGAATTGAATGTTCCAATAACAACTGCCATTATACCCTATCAAGGAGTAACAGATGTTACCCCACATTATTTAGAACCATTGGCTGCTAAATATCCTCTTGAGATATTAATAATCAAACATGAGATAGAATCTTTCTACTTAACAGACGATCCTTCATCATTAAGTTTCTCATCTATTTGAGGTTTCGAGAAACCTATGAATGTCGATCAGCATTTGGAGATAAAACGGAAACAGACTGAAATCAGTATCAGAGAACAATGCAAAGACAAAGATAACATGACTGCTCATGGAATCCAGCAAACACAACATCAAAAGCTTATCAAAATACAAGAGTTTGCAAGAGAATTGCATGAAAGAATGACAACTTCTAAATTAGAGAGAAGTTTAAGAAAAGAATTCCTAGATCATATTTTAAATCTCAAATTTTACAACGTCACTGAAAGACAATTTGCTGGTTGGTCTTCTGAAGAACTCAGGGCTCAAATATACAAAATTGAAGACTTGCTTAAAGACCGTAACAATCAGAAAAAAAAAATCCAGTTGACTCGAAGAAGGGCAAAGAAAGTGAATTTAAAAGAGCTTTAAAATTGAAGAGAATGAGACAAGAGTTAGTTGCGGAAAAATACGGTGAAATGAGATATGTTGCCAGATGGTCTGGGTTAGTTTTGGTAGAAACCTACAAACTACTGGAGATAAACAGAGAAAAGGATCCAACATCGTCAAAAAAACCAATTTATTCTGATGAGAACCAACCTACTGAGCAGAGGATTCAACAGAAACGTAGGTTCTCAACAACCAATCTTCTAAGACAGACCATCAAAGAAATCAAAAAAGTGAAGACTGAAGTTTAACTAACAGTTGAGAGTTGAGAATAAATATTTTTCAGGGATTAAACAACTTATTTCATAAAAATTCTGTTTGTTTGTAGTAGAATATTTTTTATAAGAGCAAGTGTTATATTTCTCTAATAATATATCAAAGTTAGAAACTTTGATTAAAACATTTTCATATTAAATGAAATGGGAGAGCTTTGAGTAGCAAATTATTATGATATAAATATGGCATATTCTGGGCTACAGCCCTGTTTGGTGACTAATATTCAACCCAAATGGATTTAAACCTTCCATATCTATACAGTTGACTTTAGAAAGTCAACTGCGACCAATCCCTTTCCAAATTAAACCACGAATTCCGCGTTTTGTGAAGAATTAAGATTAGAATATGTTAGACCGACTTGCCAGCTTATTCCCCAGACAATTAATCATTAAAACATACCCTAATTAAGCTAATTACGTGTTTTAAATAAAGAATGGGTCAAAATTTTCTAAATTAACTAATCGGGTGTATTAGTATAAATTGGATCATGTTCTACAATCTATACACACCGAAAATCATTCCCTCACTATCAATTTTTGAAAACCCCTCAAGAATAAGTTGTTTTGTCGCGTTTTTTTTTTACTTTACCGTTGACCGGACGTTTATCTTCAAGCCCGTCTATAAGTTTCAATTAAGTATATGTGTTCTGTTCTTTGTTACTGTCCGATCAGAAGCCCTATGTTTTCTGTGGGCATTGATTGTTATATCGTTTGATTAGGAATCTAGGGTTCGATCTCAATTTGGGGAAGATGACAGTAGCTTGTCATCATTCAAATCCACATCAAATCAGAATTTATCACCAATTGATCAGTAGATCAGATGGTGATTCCCTCATTGTTAAAACATTAAACCGCAGATACGTCTTGAGTTCGAGCCCCGTCTTCCACATTTATTTTTCTAAAACGAATTATGAACTTAACCAAGAAACCTTTATAATTAATTGAAATCAAATAATCATGATCTGAGGGTCCAGACTAGATGGTCTGGACTTGTGATTCTAAAACACGAACCGGCCAAGGGCCTGGGTTCGATTCCCATAAGCAACAATTTTTTTTTAAAACCCTTCTATTTAAATATTTAAACTATTAATCTTTTAAAATAGTTTTTAAATACTAAAAATGGTTTATAAATTCTACAAAAATTATTTTATGTTATTCTAATGGAAAACTTTATCATACAATTTTTAGTTTTTTCAAAAATAATTTATTTAATATATATAAAATATATTACAAGTTTATCCATTTATAAATTAAAAATTCTATTAAAATATCTAAACGATTTTAGAAAATTTCACGAAAATTATCTTAAACTTATAAATCAATAAATAATCCAGAAATATATTTTAATGTCAGAAAAACGTTTATTTAATATTTTTTTAATTAATTTTTGCTATTTTAATCATAAATAATTCATAATAAATCTGATTTTCACTATTTTTACATCAAAATTTTACATAAATTAGTTTTGTTCATTTAGAACAGAAATATAAATTTTAATTTGAAACTTTATGAATTTTAATATTTTTACACATTAATACTATATTATGACAAATAAATTTTAATATACTATATATTCAATTATTAAGAAAATAATTTTATAAAAATTATTTTCATATCTACAACATTATAATACGACCATCCTTAATCAAAATTTTACAAAAAGTCTTTTATTTAATTATTTTTCATATTTCTTTTTATTTATTAAATCATTAACAATTCATTTAAAATAACAATTAAACAATTTTCTATCCCCAAATTAGGAACCCTAGAACTACTTGTAGACTAGAAAACTTAGACTTTTAAGTTTTTCCATTACTCATTTATTGCCTTATAAATAGGGTGATATTTGGACACAAGAGCCACAAATATTCTATATCAAGGGATTCAATTCTAGCAGTAAGGTGAGTTTACATAACCCCTTTTTATGTTATACATTTTTGGGGTGAAACATGTTTAAACATTTTTATACACTAGCAATTACTCATTCTTACATTGTTGAAACTTGTGACTGTAACAAAAATACACAGTACAATCATTGATCAAGCCGCCTGTTTAGAGTATAGCGCTATAGGTCTGACAAACCCATCCCACCCCCCCCCCCCCCACACCGCATAAATTCAAGGATGATCGATAACAGTTACACTTTACTAACTTGCGAGTTAGGTCTCAGTCGACACAAGGTTTGGTTGTACAAAAGACGCATTGTTACATGTCAGACTCATATTCTTACATTACTCAAACTATGATTGCTGTACAACATATTGTCTTCAATTATATGCAAAACCTATGTATTCTCACCAACTATTTATAGTTGACCCCCCATCTTTCCAACTCAACATGTTTCAGGTTTTACTTGCTATTGGAAGTTGTACAAGTCTTGGATCACATAGGAGCTTTGGAACTAGTTTATGTAAATCAAGTTTATGCATTTATTAAATTTTATGACAAATTGTAAATTATTTAGTAATATTCAACTTCCATTTAGTACCATTAGCTATTGAACAATCATCACTACGTGACACCTCGATGTTTCCGCCATCAGTTGGGGTGTTACAATATAAATGAAACCAAAGTTGGGATACATGGCATATTCTCAGGCCATCTACTATTAAATTATTTTTTCACTTTCATGTGCATAGCACATGCACTTTTCTCGATGATTTTTAAACATTAATAACTTTTTTAAATGCCATTTTTTTGAAAAAAAAACACCAAATTAACGAGCGTTTTTATTATCTTTCCAACGAGTATCATAGTACTATACAAAAAACCAAAAAAAACGAAAAAACGAGAGTCTTATTATCTTTCCAAATCAAGAAGTAAAGCATCTGTTGCAAACAAAGTCTGTTTACTAAGGTTTATTACATATTTGTGGGTCTGTCAAGGAGATTTTTCTAAAATAGTTGTTGCTTCAAACAGATGATGCTTCAACAGTTTGCTTGCAACAGTTGTTTGAAGCAAACTGTTGAAGCAACATTTGTTTGAAGAAATAGCTGTTTTAGACAGATCTCATTAACAGACCTTAGTAAACAGACTTTGTTTACAACAAATGCTTGACTTCTTGATTTGGTCTTTAGTAAACAGGCCTTAAAAATGATATAGTCTTCTCGTGCATCGCACGGGATTTCACCTGGTAATTCTATAATCTAACTTGTCAATTCTACTCTCTTCACATATCACGTGAATGTGATAAGTAACTTCACATAATTCGATTTTAAAAACCCGTCTTATTTAAAGGTGATGTGTCACTATTACAGAAATCAAAATGAAAAACAATTCCATAATTTATTTAATCATATGGGATTTTACAACGAAAAACATATGGACCTTATTAAATGATATATCACATTGTCAATCTATTACTTCTATAATCTAAGTTGTCGATGCTACTCTCTTCACACATCTCATACACATCTCATGGTCCCATTAAGAATCTGTAGGAAAAAAATAAAGAAAAAAAAAACACCTAAGCCAAAAATTGCTCGATAACAAAAAGAATAATAGTAATTATTAATAACGCCTAACTTTAAGTTTGATAAAATTAGTAATTATTCTTAATTCGTATTACCCAATGCTTGTTTTACTAAATATGTACATACTTGTAAATGTAACAAAATTATTTTTTATGATGTCTAAAATCAATAAAAAATATTATATATTACTATTTTGCAAATTGGTTTGTGCATTGAACTTTAATAGTTGTAATCTTAAGCGTAGTATGTTGTACCTTTTGTTTTTTTTTTTTTTCTTGAACGCTATAATTTGTACTTTTTAATCCAATGCTTTTATATATTTAACGATTTAACTCCAACACATTTTTACTTTCAACTTTGGTGTTTTATACTTTTCATTGTTTACAGTTTTATGTTTCGGTCTCAATTTTACGAGTTAACACGCCCCAACACATGTGGCTCAATGTTGTTACACCTTTTTTCCCCTGTTTAACGATCTCGTTGCATTGCGGGGTCCTAGGTCGACTTAGTTTTTGTTTTTGTTTTTTTATGTTTTGTTCGTTTTTATTTTTTTTTTTTTGTTTTTTCTTTTGTTTTATGAGCTTTTAAAGTGTTGGTGGTCGCTGGCGGTGGTAAGATATTGGTGCTATTTGACACGGTTTTATGCACCCGCCGCAACATGATAGCTTAATACTAGTTATATAGAAAACTAAAATAATTTTAATCAAACTTGACAAAATATATTATCATCGCCCAAATCATCTTTATGAAGTATACCAGTTTCTTTCATTCAATCCTTTATTGTTCGAAAACAATATGCGTGTCTTACCTTCAATGCAATATGTTTTGGGTGCTTGTTCAATTTCGGTCTCAATGGCAGTTATATCGTAGAGGTAGGAAAGCCGTGGAGGTCGAGCGACAGACCGTGGTGTGTAGTTGCATTGTCAAAACGTCGAAGAAGAACATGGAAGTAAATTTCAACTTTGGATGACGGTTGATTAAAATTACACACAAAGTCGCTGTTAAACCGCAAGCATCCAAGCTTAATCGATTCGTGTGATATTTTGGGTTCGATCTATTGGTCCAAAGGTGTGATGAGATAGTCTAGTTTGTCTACTATTTATAACTGGAGATTAATATGTGTACAAAGCCATTAAACATCGTCTTAAAGTTTTAGGTTGTCGTTAAAAAATCGAAGAAGTAAAATGGTTATGTTGTCGGTTAAGCAAATAAAAAGTTTTGACATTCAAAATTAGTCATGCATGTAATGTGTGTTTCTTGTCTTATTATTAGTTTTGTTGTTCTGTAGCTCCAATATGTGTTTACTTATATTTTTCTACATATAATTTCCATTTTGTGATAAACTTTATTAGTTTAATTCACTTGATTCGAACGTTTACATATTAAAAGTTTTATTTTTATTAAAAAAATCTTTTAACTATTCATAAATGTTTCAGAAAATTATCCTTTATATTTATTTTTGAACTCCCATGAATAGTACTTCATACCTTTTAAAAAGTGTTTAAATATAAATGTTTTCAATTTTGTTAGGCAAAGATGTCGTGGCACACATGGTTGAATTGTTGTTATGTATGTTGTGTTGTCTGGGTTCGACTCATGCAACCCTTATTTTATTTTTCTATTGTTTTAAATGTAGTTTAAAAAAAAAAACCCTGAGTGCTTTCCAGGTGTCGCGCCATTCTTTTCCCACGTTTAATTTTGTTGTGACTCATATTTTGTTATTGTTAAAAACCTTTTCAATTAGAGTTTTTATTCCTTTTTTATCTTTCGTTTTCCACCGGCAGAGACCAGCAATTGGAGCTTCGGACCGCCGCGAAACTAGTGATTACTTTCTCCTTAAGTAATGCGGTTACATTTTTATCTGCATGTTTGTCTGAAATGTGACATTGTAAAGAAACGTTTTACTTTACTTTTTTTTTTTTTTTTTTTTGTAAAGGGTGTAGGTTTAAATCTGTTTTCAGTTCAGTTTTTAAAAATCTGGTTTAATTTTTGACAAATACAATATAGTGTGTTTAAAATGGAAGAGGTTAAAGGGGTTGTACCCATAAACCTAAATGACCTGCTACACGAATTTATGCAATGGTGTTTCTAAACCTATTGGACGATGTGTATTCACAAAGTTGCATCAATGTTGTAATTGATTTTGAAGTACATGTTTATAATGGTTCGTTAATTGCCTTCAACAGTGCGTCCATGTGATTCCAAATTTGAAAAGTTAATGTAATGTCGTAATTGGTTTTGATTTTTTGGGCCAGCTGGTGTTGATGATCTACCTCTGTTTTTTTAAATGTAAAGTTGTTATATGGATGTTTGTTTTGTTTTTTTTTATTTTATAAATTCAGCGATATGATGTTTAAAATGTGAAATGGTTTTTAAAATGTGTTTATTTTGTGCTTTTTACAAGCCTAAATGTGTTTATTTTAAAATGTGTTTAAATAGCAATCTATATGTATTTAGAATCCATATCAGTAAAGGTTCAAAATGTCATCATTTTCTTATACTTTCACTAATAAAATATCGTTTGTAGAGTCAAAATGTCGGCGAAAAAGCTATCTGGCGTACGACAAATGGTTCTGCCCCGTTCACGGGAATCTGGATTACACCAACTTCATGCAAGCAACCTGCTTTTTTCTCCTTTTATCAACGTATTTACATTTATCTCTTTGTCTTTTCGTGTTATTACAAATACATCTACTAAAACCATCTATGGAAATACCTTTGGTCGGTGATCCGTGACTAATCTTAATATAGGTTTTGATTATTTATGTTGGTGGATAGTGTCCAGCTTCACCGGTAGGACTGTATGCATTTAGTACTAAAAAAAGTGTGTTGGGCAGGAGCTTATATCCCTACCTAAAAATTTAGTATTTTAGAGAAATTCGTCGTTTGTATGATTAGGAATAGTGAATTGAGAATCCATATCATAAAATGGTCTAATTGTTGACATGCCCTGTGCTACAAATCTGCAACATCTCAGGTTGGGTCAAAGGTTTCTTATACGAGTCCGAGCGCAATGAGAGAGGTATTGAATATTTACACAATGTATATACGTGTGTGTGCGTGTGTGTATATATATATATATTTCCTTCTAGATTTCACAATATCCCATTTACCAAACTGGCGGATTTGATAACGGGTCAAACCAGGTTTTGGTAATTTTTAGATAACGGTTGAACGATGTTTTGTGTTATGTTGAACTAAAGCACTTTTTGTAAAATCTCTTTACAAATTGCTACCTGTAATGGATATAAACAATCATTTTTCTACACATTTACCATTTATGAACAACTCAACAATAACAGAATAAATGTGTAATTTCTTGGTACAAAGCGGGTTGGGTAGGGTTCTCTCAAAGACTATCTATCCAAATATATATTATTTGTATATGTGTCAACTATGATTACAAAACTATATTGTTTCCGTAATCATCTGTTCAATCCAACACTCTTTTTTTTTTCTTTTCAAACCATAACCCAAAGGCCTACATCTACCCATTCCTAAGGATATTGGCAGAAACTGCCACCTTATTAGTGGGGCCAAGACGTCAAGTAAGTTATGAAAGGCCAAAACTTATTCCAATTGATGCTATAATAGGCGGCCAGAGTTTAACTATTATGTTTTAATTGTTTTTGCCTTTTTAATTTACAATCAGGTGATCCTTGAGGTTCCAAAGGTTAGTTGGAAAGACGTTGGCGGCCAACAGGAAGTCAAAATGCAGTTAATGGAAGCTGTAGAATGGCCTCAAAAACACCAGGATGCTTTCAAGAACATTGGTAACCAGCCCACCAACAGGAGTCTCACCAGGCTGCAGTAAAACCTTTTGGAGCGTGCAGTAGCCTATGAGGCTAAACTCAATTTTCTTGCAGTAAAGGGCCCTGAACATTATAGTAAATGGGTTGGTGAATCAGAAAAGGCTGTAAAATCTTTGTTTGCAAAAGCACGGGCTAATGCGCCTTCGATTGTATTTTTTGATGAAATAGACAGGCTTGCTAATATACGCGGGAAGGAAAAAGATGGAGTTTCGGTTGGTGACCGGGTTATGAGTCAATTGCTTGTAGAATTAGACGGTAATACGCTCAATATCGCTTTTAATGTTTGGATAAAAAATTCTGATTATCTTATTCTTTACAGATTATATAACGGTTTTATTACACCAGAATGTAACTTACTTTCATCCTTTTGTCGTCATCTTAGTTTTTTGTAAGTAAACTTCTATAGCAGGTAATATGATGAAATGGCACACCACATCACTAAAACCAGCCACGTCACGAGTTTATCTTCTATATGAGGTTACTAACAAGTTACAATGGTAAAATCGTAAACTGTTGAAAAGTTTATTGCATAGAAATATAAATTGACAAAAGGCATTCTTACATATGATGAAAAAAGAATGAAAGTAAGTTACAATGTTACATTCTACCGTGTAACTATCAAATTTATTATGGATCTTTTCAGGCTCCAATCAGTTCAACAAAGAGTGTTGGTGAAGGGTCTACTGGCAAAAATAAGGACGCTAATGATGGTGTTGACAAAAAGAAAGATTCTAGCTCTGAAAAGAAGGATGACATCTGCAGTGATCCTTTGAAGAAACCTTTGAAACATGATAGTTTTGTTGAACACATGAATCAAATGAGGCAAAATTACAAAAATCAATGGCACCACTTGTAACATCGCAAAATTTTCCCCAAATTCTAATACATATATTATATTTTCTTTTTATTATAATGTGCCTAAGTCTTTATTTTACTACCACACAACTAAAAAAAGGTTTATAATAATAATAATAATAATAATAATAATAATAATAATAATAATAATACTAATAATAACAATAATATGCATCACTTAAACTAAGAAGTTGGTGTAGTTAACCCAACCTAACAGCAGGCCCACCCAATAAGGCCCAAACCCATGATGCATGTGTGTAACAACTCTAACTTAAACGTAATTATAAAACGATTAATTAAATAAAATTAGGCCATCTTAAGGTATTAACTAATAACGTTACCCGGATAACAGACCAGCCCAATAGCCGGCCCATTAACCAAAGCCCGATAATTAAGAAAGATCGTAAAGGATTATGGGCCGTAGTATGGACCCGGTAGAAAGGTGGGCTAGGATAAATCACTAAGGATGGACTAGAAACTATTGAATCAAATTAAGGCCCATAATGCTTTAACCAAATACTTAACCTTTGAAGAAGCCCAATTACCTCCCTCACTTACTACTCGGCCCATCAAAGGAAGAGGTGGATGCCGCCACTTTCCTACACCTCATAAATCAAGATTCCTCCATAAACACTCAACCTATCTCACACCACTCCACCTCACTTGATCTAGATATAGGCCATGATTGTGTGCATGCATTCTAGAGGCTATAAGATCCCCTTTAGATTGCATGAGCCGGAGATAAAACCACCCCTCCAATCCGCACGAAACCAACTAAACCACTCAACTTCTTCTCTCTTTCCAATCCATGCAGCGATGATCCATCTTCCTCATCCACCATTACATTAAACCTTGATACCAATCTTAGAGTTATATAAAGATAATAGGCCAAGGTTGATAACCGGCCGATTATATTATATCAAGAACACGACCATCCGGGTAAGTACTTTTATCAAATCTTTAGGAACCAAGCGCCAAGCTGTGATGGCCAGCTTTAGTTAGGATAAATGCCTAAGCTGTAACGGCCAGCTATACGATTATATTTCTTGTTATAATATGGTTTGACATTAACAGGAACTCGAAGAAACTAGCACCTCTACGGCTTGTGAAACACCACAGTCAGAAGTAACAAATGTGAGTGTGTGTACCCCATTTTTGGTCTTACTATTTTCGGGGTAAATGCATGTTGGTCGAGTAAAAGAATTTATCTTGTGTTATAGTTGCCTTGTGTCATGATCATACCATAGAACTCGATCGTATAGAAATAATGAGAGTGGATCCATTCGGTATTAAAAAGGATGTATTCCGACCACTTAGAGGATCGGACCATATAACATATCTCAAAATGTTCCATCGATATGCATCCTACCTTAGAAAAGATCGATCCATACGAATTTGCATGTTTATAAAAAGTGTAATCGGTCATTCTGGCACCACTCACTAGCATCGCTAACGTATTTTCGACATGCATTTCAGGTTGAGGAACGAAAAGGAAACCCGAGCTCTAAGTAGACAAAAATCGAGTCGATGCAAAGTTGATAAATAACCGGCCCAGTGGGCCGGATTGCGTCCAAACAGGCTTCGGCCCAAGTAGTAGTTGAAAGTTGTTTGTTAAAAGTGATGTTATGTATTTGAACGTTAAACGGTTGTTTGTAATATAAATTATGATGTTTTCCTAAATAAAAATGATGGAATTAAATAAAGATTAGTGTCATGATTACCAATCCGTAATGACTCGGTAAAAATCAGGTCGTTACAGGTTGGTATCAGAGCTCGGGTTCGGATATAGTGGGTATAATTAGAACTAACTTGAATTAATTGTTTGAAAAATTTGTGTTTAATAGAATGGCTAACGTGGAAGAACGAGTTGAAGTCATGGAAGTTGAAGAAGGAGAAATTCAAGAGGTCGTCATGGAAAATGACGCGCAAGAGATTCCAAGCCTAGAAGACTTGGTAAGAGAAATACCGGGACTAGAGTGGAGTGAAAATGGGGTGGAGCTAAACCTAGGAACCATCGGCATCATCGGGCCACTACCCGAGCCGGTTTATGTTCCTTCCGAACCCATCCACTCGTACCCGTATGTCGAGCCAACTTCCCACTATTATCCCGACCCAACCTTCGGAGACTTTCTTAGCTCCTCTAGAAGTTTTTCAGCGGAAGGATCAAGCCAATCAAACCCATACCTTTCTGCATATTATCCGATTTACCCTCCAATGACTCCCGCAATTGATCCTTACTTAGAAGCCACTATAGTTAATCGCACCAATTTGACCTTGCAACCTCAAGACTTCGTAACCAAACAAGAACATATGGCGTTGGTAGAAAAATACCACAAGGTGAAAGCTCAACGGGACCAAGCATGGGAAATGGTGGAGGAACTCAAGAGGGTGATAAGAAGGTTTGGACACCAAACTAGGCAAATCATGGAGGAACCGAAGTACCCTACGGTACTTTAAGGAGAAGGCCGAATGGTGGTAATGGAAGTAGAATAAGAACCGTAGGAAATGGTTGTTTAGGTAGTATGCATGAAGTGCATGAAGTAATGGTTGTAACGTAATCCAATTAGACAAAATTTGGATGTAACATCTAGACTTTTGTTATAATATATATCTAGATGCTTTATCATACATGTTTTAAGAAGAATCATAATATAATAGGTGATTTAAATAATTATAAGCAAAAAGAAATTACTAATTAAATTGAACTTGTATTTATAGAGACATGCCTCGACGATCCGAGCGAAAGACAAACACCATGCCAGAAGTTGAAATTGACTTAAAGACTAAACAGAAAAATCACGCTTCTTCATCTAAACAACCTACCAAAGAACCAATCATAGAAGAACACCCTACCTCAACTGAAACATCCGAGCTAGAAGAAAAGATGAAAAAGTTAGTATTAGATGGAATTCATGACTCGCTACCCTCTATAATGGACATGTTGGGAATAGAAAAGCAACCTACTTCAAAAACTCCCATTTTTGATAGAATAGGAGAATATGTCAACCCAGAAAATAATTCAGAAAAATCTTGTGATTATAAGTCTTTTATGGCATGTAAACCCGAGTCTTTTGACGGTAGTTCAGGGGCCACCGGAGCCACAAGATGGTTAGAAGAAATAAGTAATTGTGCACCCCGTGATCAAGTAAAATTCACCACCCATTCCCTAAAAGCAGAAGCTTTAAACTGGTGGAATATGATTAGACAAATAAGAGGGAAAAATGTGATAGCAAATATGTCTTGGGTAGAATTTAGAACCCTAATAACCGAAAAATACTGTCCTATTAATGAAATGGAGAAAATGGAGATGGAATTTTTAGGACTAGAAATGAAGGGGTTAGACTGTGTAAGCTATATCAACAAGTTTAATCAACTTGCTCGCTTAGTACCACACCAGGTAACACCCGAAACTAAGCGAATAAGAAGATTCATTTGGGGTTTAAATCCACAAATCCAGGGCATAGTCAGAGGTGCTAAACCTACTAAGTACGATGTTGCATGTGAATTAGCCTTAAGCTTAACCGATGACATAATCCGCCATAGGGAAAAAGATAAGGTACAAGTAGGTAATAAAAGAGGCTGGAGTGAAACCTTCCGTCCCGCCAATTATAACACTTCAGGTAGAAGCCAAGAAAACCCCCGAGAAGAGGGAAACCCAGGAAAGAAACCGTATAGGGGAAGCAACCCATTTTGCCAAAAATGTAAGTTTTACCATACGGGAGATTGTAAGAAAAGGTGTAGTCGATGTGGACGATTTCATTTTGGCGAGTGTAAAGGACCTCATTGTCAAAAATGTGACAAAGTAGGACATCAAACTAAGGATTGTAGGTTCGATCCCGATCGCCCACGGGTATGTTATGAATGCAAAGAACCGGGCCATTACAAGGTTGATTGTCCAAAACTCAAGAATCCTCCACAGAAAGAGCAAGCACGGGGAAGAGCTTTTGTTATAAATGCGGACGAAGCACGGGAAGAACCAGATTTAGTGACGGGTATGTTCTATCTCGACCACTTACCCGTTTATGCTTTATTCGATACTGGGGCTAATCTAAGTTTTATTTCAAAAACCTTTATAGATAAACTTAACGTTTCCCCAGAATCACTAAATCAACCCTATGATATTGAAATAGGTAATGGTAAAATTTTGAAGGCCACAGAAGTATTTAAAAATTTTACATTAACTATTGAAAACCGGGAATTCGAAATCAATCTTATACCTATGACGTTAGGAGAATTTGATATCGTAATAGGGATGGATTGGTTAGCCTCTAATCAGGCGGAAATTGTTTGTAAGGAGAAATTAGTGAAAATTCCATTACCTAATCAAGAAATCTTAACCATTTACGGAGAAAAACCTAAGGGAACGTTAAACATGATTTCGAGTGCTAAGATGATTAGATATTTAAAGAAGGGGCATCAAACCTTCTTAGTCCACGTAAATCTAGGAAATGAGGAACAAGGGATAGAAATGGCAAAAATTAAGATTATTTCGGAATTTAGAGATGTATTTCCAAACGAATTACCTGGTTTACCCCCACCTCGACAAGTAGAATTCCAGATCAACCTAGTTCCTGGAGCCGCACCTATTGCGAGAGCTCCATATAGGTTGGCCACAACGGAATTAAAAGAATTAACAAACCAATTGGAAGAACTTATGGAAAGAGGGTTTGTTAGACCAAGCACGTCCCCTTGGGGAGCACCTGTGCTTTTTGTTAAAAAGAAAGATGGGTCAATGAGAATGTGTATAGACTATCGGGAATTAAATAAGTTAACTATTAAGAACCGATATCCATTGCCTAGAATAGATGATCTTTTTGACCAATTACACGGGTCAAAATACTTTTCAAAAATCGATCTTAGATCAGGATACCATCAAGTGAAAATAAGAGAAGAAGATGTACCAAAAACTGCTTTTAGAACGAGGTACGGACATTACGAATTCTTAGTCATGCCTTTTGGACTAACAAATGCTCCAGCAGCATTCATGGATTTAATGAATAGGATCTGCCGACCTTACTTGGATAAGTGTGTGATTGTGTTTTTAGATGATATATTAATTTATTCAAAATCTGAAGAAGAACACGAACAACATTTAAGAGAAGTTCTAGAAACCCTAAGGAAAGAGAAACTTTATGCTAAGTTTAGCAAATGTGAATTTTGGGTAAAAGAAATTAAGTTTCTAGGACATGTGATCAATGAGAACGGAATCCAAGTAGATCCTACAAAAGTAGAAGCCATTCAAAAATGGGAAACTCCCAAGAATCCTACAGAAATTAGACAATTTCTAGGATTAGCAGGATATTATAGAAGATTCATAGAAAATTTTGCTAGATTAGCATTACCTCTCACATCCTTAACCCGAAAAGTTTCTAAGTTTGAATGGAGAGAAAAACAAGAACGGGCATTCCAAAGTTTGAAACAAAAGTTATGTGAAGCTCCCGTGTTAACTTTACCAGAAGAAAGAAAAGCATTTACAGTGTACTGTGATGCTTCCCTACAGGGATTAGGTTGTGTATTAATGCAAGAAAATCATGTTATCACATATGCTTCCCGACAGCTAAAAAGACATGAGCAAAATTATGTTACTCATGATTTGGAAATGGGAGCCATAGTATTTGCATTGAAAATATGGAGACACTATTTATATGGGACCAAGTGTACCATCTACACGGACCATAAGGGTCTCCAACATATTTTTGATCAGAAACTCCTAAATATGCGACAAAGAAGGTGGGTAGAAATTCTAAGCGATTATGAGTGTGATATAAAATACCATCCAGGAAAAGCTAACATTGTAGCCGACGCCCTAAGCCGAAAGGATAGAACTTTAGGAGCAAAAGGTTATAAAATTTCCATAATCAATGAATTTCTGGCACAATTAAGAAATTTTCAAAGAAAGGCCTTAGAACCCACCATAGTGAAAACTGAATCACTCAACCGAGAAGAAATAAGATTAATAGAAGGAACAGATGGGATACTAAGATATAATCAAAGAATTTGGATACCTCGGCATGGAAATCAAAGAGAAATTGTTTTAAGAGAAATGCATGGTTCCAAATATTCTGTTCATCCAGGGAGCCATAAGATGTATCGAGATCTTAGGAGAAATTTTTGGTGGCCCGGTATGAAAAGAGATGTGGGCAAGTTTGTAGCCAAATGTGTAATCTGTTCTAAAGTTAAGGCTGAACATCAGAAACCTAGTGGTTTGTTAATCCAACCAGAAATTCCAATCTGGAAGTGGGACCAAATCACTATGGATTTTGTAACAAAGCTACCAAAAACCCAAAGAGGTTACGATACTATTTGGGTGATTGTAGATCGCCTGACCAAATCTGCTCATTTTCTGCCTATACAAGAAGATTTTAAGATCGAAAAACTGTCTAGGATTTACCTGCACGAAATAGTATCTAGACACGGAATACCCCTCTCAATAATCTCGGATCGTGACAGTCGTTTCACATCTAGATTTTGGGAAGGCTTCCAGAATGCATTAGGATCTCAAATAAAAATGAGCACCGCATATCACCCACAAACAGATGGCCAAAGTGAAAGGACCATCCAGACACTAGAGGACATGCTAAGAGCTTGCATCCTGGAGTTTGGTGGCAGTTGGGACACTCATCTACCATTGATAGAATTTTCTTATAATAATAGTTATCACGCTTCCATTCAGGCTACACCATATGAAGCGTTATATGGTAGGAAGTGTCGATCCCCGATATGCTGGAACGATATCGGAGAAACCCAACTCACGGGCCCACAAATTATCCAAGAAACAACCGACAAAATTGTTCAGATCAAGAAAAACTTAGAAACAGCAAGAAGTCGTCAAAAAAGTTACGCAGATAATCGAAGACGGCCGTTAGAATTCCAAGATGGAGATTTTGTCCTATTGAAAGTATCCCCCTGGAAAGGGGTAATAAGATTTCAAAAACGAGGAAAGTTAAATCCCCGTTTTATAGGACCTTATCAGGTGAAAGCTAGAATAGGACCAGTGGCCTATAAATTGGAATTGCCCCCAGAATTAAGTGAAATTCATGATGTCTTCCATGTCTCTAATCTTAGAAAATGTGTGATCGATGCACAAGCTATTATTCCATTAGATCAGGTCAGAGTAAACCCTCAACTTCACTTTACCGAAGAACCCGTAGAGATTCTATCGCGACAAGAAAGGAAGTTGAGAAGAGGCAAGATCCCTATAGTACAAGTTAAATGGAATGCCAGACAAGGACCTGAAATTACATTCGAAAGAGAAGACATCATGAAAGCAAAGTACCCTCACTTATTCAGAAATCAGGTAAAATTATTAAAAATTTCGGGGACGAAATTTCCTAAGGGGGGGAGATTGTAACAACTCTAACTTAAACGTAATTATAAAACGATTAATTAAATAAAATTAGGCCATCTTAAGGTATTAACTAATAACGTTACCCGGATAACAGACCAGCCCAATAGCCGGCCCATTAACCAAAGCCCGATAATTAAGAAAGATCGTAAAGGATTATGGGCCGTAGTATGGACCCGGTAGAAAGGTGGGCTAGGATAAATCACTAAGGATGGACTAGAAACTATTGAATCAAATTAAGGCCCATAATGCTTTAACCAAATACTTAACCTTTGAAGAAGCCCAATTACCTCCCTCACTTACTACTCGGCCCATCAAAGGAAGAGGTGGATGCCGCCACTTTCCTACACCTCATAAATCAAGATTCCTCCATAAACACTCAACCTATCTCACACCACTCCACCTCACTTGATCTAGATATAGGCAATGATTGTGTGCATGCATTCTAGAGGCTATAAGATCCCCTTTAGATTGCATGAGCCGGAGATAAAACCACCCCTCCAATCCGCACGAAACCAACTAAACCACTCAACTTCTTCTCTCTTTCCAATCCATGCAGCAATGATCCATCTTCCTCATCCACCATTACATTAAACCTTGATACCAATCTTAGAGTTATATAAAGTTAATAGGCCAAGGTTGATAACCGGCCGATTATATTATATCAAGAACACGACCATCCGGGTAAGTACTTTTATCAAATCTTTAGGAACCAAGCGCCAAGCTGTGATGGCCAGCTTTAGTTAGGATAAACGCCTAAGCTGTAACGGCCAGCTATACGATTATATTTCTTGTTATAATATGGTTTGACATTAACAGGAACTCGAAGAAACTAGTACCTCTACGGCTTGTGAAACACCACAGTCGGAAGTAACAAATGTGAGTGTGTGTACCCCATTTTTGGTCTTACTATTTTCGGGGTAAATGCATGTTGGTCGAGTAAAAGAATTTATCTTGTGTTATAGTTGCATTGTGTCATGATCATACCATAGAACTCGATCGTATAGAAATAACGAGAGTGGATCCATTCGGTATTAAAAAGGATGTATTCCGACCACTTAGAGGATCGGACCATATAACATATGTCAAAATGTTCCATCGATATGCATCCTACCTTAGAAAAGATCGATCCATACGAATTTGCATGTTTATAAAAAGTGTAATCGGTCATTCTGGCACCACTCACTAGCATCGCTAACGTATTTTCGACATGCATTTCAGGTTGAGGAACGAAAAGGAAACCCGAGCTCTAAGTAGACAAAAATCGAGTCGATGCAAAGTTGATAAATAACCGGCCCAGTGGGCCGGATTGCGTCCAAACAGGCTTCGGCCCAAGTAGTAGTTGAAAGTTGTTTGTTAAAAGTGATGTTATGTATTTGAACGTTAAACGGTTGTTTGTAATATAAATTATGATGTTTTCCTAAATAAAAATGATGGAATTAAATAAAGATTAGTGTCATGATTACCAATCCGTAATGACTCGGTAAAAATCGGGTCGTTACAAAGTGATCCGGCCCACCTCTGTTATAATAAAAAGAAAAAAAAAGGGGTGCTCCAGCCGGGTATCGAACCCGTGCAGCAGGCCGGCCAGCAATCCCAACACACACACCTATACCAGCTGAGCCACAGCTTATTATTGTTGTAATTCCAACTCTAATTATATAAAAGGCCACCAAACGTTTAACCACCTCTTCTTTCCCTCTTCCTGTTCGACGAGCAGCAGTAAGGAATCAAAATGTTTCCTTTTTTTTTTACTAATTTACTTAATTTAGGATAATTAAACCAATTAATGGCTATTGAATGGATTGCTAAATTATTCTGCGTCCATTACACGTTAATCAACAATTATCACGTTCCAATTTGTAGCCAAATCACGTCATTTTATTCGTTTGAGTCAAACTTACCAATTCAAGCATCCAAGCATCATCACTATAAATTGAACAGCCCTAGCCCATCACTACTCGCCGACAATCCTCTCACAACCTCCCATTTCTGTTAATAATCGTTCAATCTAAGAAATTTTGATCGTGTTTGACTTCGGCTTTGACCGATCAATTCTCATACGTAACGTGTTTGTAAGTCAAGTTTTTCTTGTGGGTTTTATCCCTCGGCAATCACACAACAATAACCCCATGATTGATTGGGTTATTGTTGTGTGAATCACGTAATTGCAAAAGCTAGGGCTTGTACATACAAATTGGGGAAGAACACTGATTTCTTATACATTTTATATTTTAAACAAACTGAAAACAAACACAACCACTGGTCTAGACCAAGTGGTTGTGTCTGGTGTTCTTAGACCAACCCACACGGGTTCAAACCTTGGCACCAACATCTTTTTCCTTTCATTTTTTTTGTTTTGCTTACAAACTTTAAATATATTTATTTACATTTTAAAAATTCATTTTAAAATACTAAAACACTATTAAAATTTCTACAAAAATTATTTTGTATTAATCTGATGAAAAAGTTTAACTTACAATTTTTAGTTGTCAAAAATTTATTTATTTAATATATATAATAATTAAATCAAGTTTATTCTATTATATTTATAAAATTCTATTAAAATATCAAAACCATCTTATAGATTTCCACAAAAATTATTCTAAGTTTTTATAACATTAAGCTTTTCTGAAATAATTTTTATTTCTGAAAAATTATTTATTTAATATTTTTAATCAATTTTTGTTAGATTTGATCATAATTAAATCATAATAAATCCTATTTTTAATATTTTTGCACCAAAATTTTATATAAATTATTTCTGATTATTTGGAACAGAAATATAATTTTTAAACTAATAATTCTTTAATTTTAGTATTTTTAAATATTAAAGTTAAATTTTGACAATTTGTAATAAATAGATTTAATATTCTATTTTAAAGAAAACAATTTTATAAAAAATATTTTTATACTTTAAACTCATTATTGTGACCATCCTTGATTTAAATTTTATAAAAAGATTTTTGTTTGTTTATTTACTAAATTTCTCTCAATTATCAAACATTTTAATCATTAATCAAACGAGCAATTATCCCCAATTCGAAGCCCTAGAACATATACATTTGTAGACTTGATAGACTTAGACATATTTATTACCTTATTATAGGGTGATACTTGACACATTTGGGCAACACCACTATTCAATTTTTCAACAGATATAACTTTTTGCTAAGGTGAGTTTACATAGCCCCTTTTCTCTATTTTCACTATTTTTGGGGTGAAACATGTTTAAACATTTTATACTATCATTTACTCATATTTACTTGTGATTCAAGTACATCATCATTCTATCATTTGACTGTAACAAAAAGACACAGTACAATCATTAACAATGATCAAGCCGCCTGTTTAGATTATAGCGCTATAGGTCTGACAAACCCATCCCCCCGCATAAATTCAGGGATGATCGAAAACAGTAACAACATTAGACTAACTTGCGAGTTAGGCCTCAGTCGACACAAGGTTTGGTTGTACAAAGACGCATTGTTACATGTCGGAATCATACTCTATCATCATACAACTGTGATTGTTGTACAAGTTATTGTTATCAATTATATTCAAAAACCTATGTATTCTCACCAACTTTTGTTGACCCAAAATATTTTCAACTTAACATGTTTCAGGTTCTACTTGCTTGAAGATTTGAATTTATGCTTGAAGATGTGTGTATAGTTTTATTCAATTTGATGTACGCATTCTTGTAGAACAATTGTATGTAATTTATTTAAATCACATAATGAAATTTATTATTCACCATGAGCTACTGAACAATCATCATTTCGTGACATCCCGATGTTTCCGCCATCGGTTGGGGTGTTACAGATTGGTATCAGAGCCATGGTTATAGGGAATTAGGTTATTAGAAAAATAATCTAGTCTATAGCCATAGGATTATAACCAGTATTTGCTTCTTTTACTTGCTATTCTCTATCTCCCTCCTACTTCTTATCCCTATTTTCATCCTTACAAGAAGGTTGCTCTCCACCACTGGATCTACTCTTAGACTAATAAGACAAAATCCTCAGGTTTAACCTGAACCACCTTGAGATCTCGTCGAAGTTCTAGATTTTAATAACGAACACGTGCAATCTGGAAGGGTGAACGCCTGTATTCTGAGTCTTCTGTCTAGGCTGGCATTGCGCATATATCCCAATCAGACGAGGGACCCGGATGCCTACCTGGGAATTCTCGGGATGAGTGTTCACTTATAGGCTAAAGCATGTCTTCATATGTTATTAGAATCTAGAATTGTTGATAAGTCAACGTTTTCGTTTATTCATTTTAATTAATGAATAAATGATTACATTCCTTATATAATCTCATTCATTTCATTGTGACTCTTACAGATCATGCCTCCACGTCGCAGCACTCGCAATAGCAATAGTGAGAACCACGATGAAGGTGACGACAACCATAACCATAACCACGGTACTAACCACAACAACAATGGTGTCGATGCTCAACTGGCTGCGATCATTTCTCAACAAATGGCGCAACAAATAGCAACTCTAGTTCCTAACTTATTGGCTCAAGTCATACAGATGAACGGTAATGGAAACGGCAACGGTAATGGAAACCACCATGGAAACGGGAATGGAAACGGGAATGGTCTCCCAGTTTGCACTCTTAAGCACTTTAATTCTTGTAATCCCCCAAAATTCAGTGGAGAAGAAGGAGCTACAGGACTCCTACAATGGTTTGAGGGTATTGAGAATACCTTCATCAACAGTGAATGCCCCGACAACTTTAAGGTTCGTTACGCCATGAGTGTTCTCCACAAACGAGCACTCACTTGGTGGAATGAGGAAAAGCGCACCCGTGGGGCCGAAGTTGCTCTTGCTATGACATGGGACCAAGTCAAGGAGATTATGAAGGAAGAGTTTTGTCCTCGCAACGAAGTTAAGAAACTAGAAGATGAGTTCCACACCCTTGCTCAAGATAGTGGGGAAAACCTTGCCTACAATACCCGCTTTCACGAGCTTAGCTTATTGTTGCCCCACAAAGTCACTCCCCTGCCGGTAGCCTTCGAGAAGTACATCGGTGGTCTGCCCATGCAAATCCAGGACACGGTGTGGGGAAGGAATCCTGCCACCTTGGAGGAAGCCAAACGTTTAGCAGCTACCTTAACTGATAATCACGTAAAGAACGGGACCTTAGTTCGGAAAGGCAATAAAACAAGTATTGTAGCCGCGGTAAGTACTGAGAATCTGAAGCGTAAGGCCAGGGATCCTGATGTCAACCTCACTACACAAGCTTCTAACAAGAAACCCTATATAGCAAACTATCCACTTTGTAACACATGTAACCGACATCATCCCACTGCTTCAGCATGCCGCCTGTGCACAAATTGTGGAAAGTATGGCCATCTGGTCAACACGTGTCGTGAGACCCCAAACCCTAATGCCAACCAACCCACCAACCCTGCTCAGGCTACTAATCCTAATCGATACAACTATGGTCAGTGCTATGAATGTGGAGACCCAAATCATTTCCGTAACCGATGCCCTAAATTAAACAGAGATCAAGACCCTCCAGCTACTTAACAACATGTCCCACCATTCGGACGTTGTTTGCTTTTATTCTATGTATTGACGTTATTTGATTCAAGTAATAAATCCTATTATTGAAATTTTTGTCTGAGAGTTGCTTACATAATATAATCATAATACTTGAATGCATGATCTATACAACTACAACTCGTATACTATGCTTGTTATACTCGTATACTTGCTTGCATAAACATGTTATCAATTTGCAATCTATGTGTCATCATGCCTTTTCAACAGTCGGGAGAGGCCCTACAACCTGCTCCACGACTAGTGGAGGCTATCGAACCTACTCAACGATTGGCAGAGGTCATTATGCCTTTTCAACAGTCGGGAGAGGCCCTACAACCTACTCCACGACTGGTGGAGGCTATCGGACCTGCTCAACAATCGGTGGAGTCATAGAAGGACGCAAAACTTTAATGTAAGGTAAATTGGTGATTGCGGTCCGGAACGTAATCATGAATTTACAGGTACGTTAAGGTAGTGTGAAATTCTATCAAGGTTATAAACTATAGTTGTCTGGTAGTTCATCAACCCACACAAAACACGAGACAGTTTATTCTATTCATGTCATACTATAACCCAAATTACATCTATTTGATTTTCAACCCTGTGTTTTTAATAAACTTCGGGACGAAGTTTCTAAAAGTAGGGGAGACTGTAACATCGCAAAATTTTCCCCAAATTCTAATACATATATTATATTTTCTTTTTATTATAATGTGACTAAGTCTTTATTTTACTACCACACAACTAAAAAAAGGTTTATAATAATAATAATAATAATAATAATAATAATAATAATAATAATATTAATAATAATAATAATAATAATAATAATAATAATAACAATAATATGGATCACTTAAACTAAGAAGTTGGTGTAGTTAACCCAACCCAACAGCAGGCCCACCCAATCAGGCCCAAACCCATGATGCATGTGATCCGGCCCACCTCAGTTATAATAAAAAGAAAAATAAGGGGGTGCTCCAGCCGGGTATCGAACCCGTGCAGCAGGCCGGCCAGCAATCCCAAAACACACACCTATACCAGCTGAGCCACAGCTTATTATTGTTGTAATTCCAACTCTAATTATATAAAAGGCCACCCAACGTTTGACCACCTCTTCTTTCCCTCTTCCTGTTCGACGAGCAGCAGCAAGGAATCAAAATGTTTCCTTTTTTTTTTACTAATTTACTTAATTTAGGATAATTAAACCAATTAATGGCTATTGACTGGATTGCTTAATTATTCCGCGTCCATTACACGTTAATCAACAATTATCACGTTCCAATTTGTAGCCAAATCACGTCATTTTATTCGTTTGAGTCAAACTTACCAATTCAAGCATCCAAGCATCATCACTATAAATTGAACACCCCTAACCCATCACTACTCGCCGACAATCCTCTCACAACCTCCCATTTCTGTTAATAATCGTTCAATCTAAGAAATTTTGATCGTGTTTGACTTCGGCTTTGACCGATCAATTCTCATACGTAACGTGTTTGTAAGTCAAGTTTTTCTTGTGGGTTTTATCCTTCGGCAATCACACAACAATAACCCTATGATTGATTGGGTTATTGTTGTGTGAATCACGTAATTGCAAAAGCTAGGGCTTGTACATACAAATTGGGGAAGAACACTGATTTCTTATACATTTTATATTTTAAACAAACTGAAAACAAACACAACCACTGGTCTAGACCAAGTGGTTGTGTCTGGTGTTCTTGGACCATCCCACACGGGTTCAAACCTTGGCACCAACATCTTTTTCCTTTCATTTTTTTTGTTTTGCTTACAAACTTTAAATATAATTATTTACATTTTAAAAATTCATTTTAAAATACTAAAACCCTTTTAAAATTTCTACAAAAATTATTTTGTATTAATCTGATGAAAAAGTTTAACTTACAAATTTTAGTTTTCAAAAATTTATTTATTTAATATATATAATAATTAAATCAAGTTTATTCTATTATATTTATAAAATTCTATTAAAATATCAATACAATCTTATAGATTTCCACAAAAATTATTCTAAGTTTTTATAACATTAAGCTTTTCTGAAATAATTTTTATTTCTGAAAAATCATTTATTTAATATTTTTAATAATTTTTTGTTAGTTTTGATCATAATTAAATCATAATAAATCCAATTTTTAATATTTTTGCACCAAAATTTTATATAAATTATTTCTGATTATTTGGAACAGAAATATAATTTTTAAACTAATAATTCTTTAATTTTAGTATTTTTAAATATTAAAGTTAAATTTTGACAATTTGTAATAAATAGATTTAATATTCTATTTTAAAGAAAACAATTTTATAAAAATTATTTTTATACTTTAAACTCATTATTGTGACCATCCTTGATTTAAATTTTATAAAAAGATTTTTGTTTGTTTATTTACTAAATTTCTCTCAATTATCAAACATTTTAATCATTAATCAAACGAGCAATTATCCCAATTCGAAGCCCTAGAACATATACATTTGTAGACTTGATAGACTTAGACATATTTATTACCTTATTATAGGGTGATACTTGACACATTTGGGCAACACCACTATTCAATTTTTCAACAGATATAACTTTTTGCTAAGGTGAGTTTACATAGCCCCTTTTCTCTATTTTCACTATTTTTGGGGTGAAACATGTTTAAACATTTTATACTATCATTTACTCATATTTACTTGTGATTCAAGTACATCATCATTCTATCATTTGACTGTAACAAAAAGACACAGTACAATCATTAACAATGATCAAGCCGCCTGTTTAGATTATAGCGCTATAGGTCTGACAAACCCATCCCCCCGCATAAATTCAGGGATGATCGAAAACAGTAACAACATTAGACTAACTTGCGAGTTAGGCCTCAGTCGACACAAGGTTTGGTTGTACAAAGACGCATTGTTACATGTCGGAATCATACTCTATCATCATACAACTGTGATTGTTGTACAAGTTATTGTTATCAATTATATTCAAAAACCTATGTATTCTCACCAACTTTTGTTGACCCAAAATATTTTCAACTTAACATGTTTCAGGTTCTACTTGCTTGAAGATTTGAATTTATGCTTGAAGATGTGTGTATAGTTTTATTCAATTTGATGTACGCATTCTTGTAGAACAATTGTATGTAATTTATTTAAATCACATAATGAAATTTATTATTCACCATGAGCTACTGAACAATCATCATTTCGTGACATCCCGATGTTTCCTCCATCGGTTGGGGTGTTACACCACTTACAGGATCAATTAGCTGCTCAGAGGGCCCAATATGCGACTACTCAATGCCCATTTTCCGGGATGCCTTTAACAACTGACTGTGATTTACATGGACATCATCATCGTTCTTGCAGTCCTCATTGGAAGAGATACAATTTTGATAACAACAATAATACATGCAATATATTCCACAGGGGTATTATTTGTGATGGCTGTGGAGTTCACCCCATAACAGGGCCTCGGTTCAAGTCAAAAGTGTAAGAAATTTTGAATGTTAATTTGCTAATCTCTGTAAGCATGTTCTTTTCACTGAACTTGTAGTCTTTTGCAGCAAAATCGATTATGATTTGTGGTATTTGCTTTGCAGAAATGGGAAATGCTACTGACTACATCAGAATCAATCAATCAATCAATACGTACCCAGTAAATCCCACAAATAGCAAGCTATTGATAGGGTCTGGGGAGGGTGAGATGTAGGCATACCTTACCTCTATCACTGCGAATAGAGAGGCTGCTTCCAGAGAGACCCTCAGCTCGGGAACAAACAAAAAACATACAAACATAGCTAAAATAAAACCTATAGAAAGTTGCCAAATAACACAAGCAATGATGATAGAGTAACATAGCGTAACATAAGCATATGAAAATACGAACATGCAGATTGAAGAGAATCAAATGCATAGACCCCCTAAAGTATATGGTTATCTAGGCATGTAAGACCTATATGAGGATACTATTGCATGACACACCCTAAAGGTCATTAGCCTTAATCTTACGTCTCCACGAACTCCTATCATGGACTATGTCCTCAGAATGGATCACCTAATACGCAGTTTTAGACATCATCTTATGTCTTTGAGGGGTTTATACGATCCTGTAGGCTTTGTTTTATGTAAGCAAATCGCAATGATAGCCGCGCAACGCGCGACAGGGAACACCACTAGTTAATTTCAAAATAACAAAATTTAAGAATCTAAAGAGCGTTTTGTTAAGTTATTGTATGATGTAATCACTCCAATATTACCCCATCGAAGTTAGAAAAACCTAATGCCACCGTCACAACTGCCATAAAAAAATAAAATAAAATAAAATAAAATTAAATTAAATTAATAGTAAATGCAAATTTAAAGTAATATAAAAATATTTAATTTAATTGTTAAATTAAATGCACCCCTTGACGTTGAAAGGGCTTATGCCCTTAGGGACGATGCGGAAAGGGGATTCGAAACGGGGTATCGAGGTGATGTCCTTAGCCGATCCAAATTTTTTTTTGTTAATGTAGTGAATTAAATAATGCATTAATGAAGAGAAGTTTATCTAATGAGGTTGGTTAAAAGACCAATTTTCCACTAAAAAGTAGTTACCATATGCATTTTGTGTTGTATAATAACCAATATACTTGTACGAGGGTGGTGTGACACCTTAGGAAAATCCCACATTGGCCGTTGGCTGGAGAGATCATTGATTCATATGTAATCCAATGCCTCTTAAATCATCAACGCGTTTTGGGACTTAATGTTAGTGAATGAGAAGAGAACTCCACAGTTAATCGTGCTCAGGTGGGAGCAATACAAGGATGGGTGACCTCCTGGGAAGTCTCCACCGGGGCAACCAAAAACAAATCCGTGAGCTCTGGATGGGCAACATATCAAGGCAAAGCCAAAAATATTGGTGGTAAAAGGGGTTGGATCTTACAGATGGTATCAGAGCCACTCCTGTGTCGTTTGGGATGGTGGGTCATACCTCATCAGGGACGATGATACTCTAACAGGGGGTGAATGTGACACCCGAGGATAATCCCACATCGGCCATGGTCAGGAGAGTTCGTTGGTTCGTATGTAATCCAATGCCTCTTAAATCACCAACGCTTTTTGGGGATTAATGTTAGTGTATGAGAATAGAACTCCATAGTTAAGGGAGTTCAGGTGGGAGCAGTACTAGGATGGGTGATCTCCTGGGAAGTCTACACCGGGACAACCAAAAACATATCCTGGAGCTCTGGATGGGTAACCCATCAGAGCAAAACGAACAATATTAATGATGAGAGAGGCCGAATGTTGCAGATGGATCAAATGGGAAGACTCTTTTTGCAAGAAGAAAAATAAATTAATCCAAGCCCAACATTTTTTTTATAAATGGTTTATAATTAAGATATCATTAATGTTCACTTTTAGTTAATGGTTTAATTAATGATGGATAGACAATTTGATGTTGATTACTAAGGCCTTAAGGGGCACTTCTAGAAATAAGCTTTTCTTTCACTGATTTTAATTAGTTATACACTACCACATTATTTCACTTATTTACTTTATTGAAACACTTTTCTGTAGGCAGCTCTCCACTAATTCTTTCATTATATTTCATTTAAATTCAAAAAAACTAACCGTTGTATAAGCAGACGGTAATTAATTTTGTTACCGTTACATTTAAACCATTGCAACCATTTGGAATCTGTACCGTTACGGTTTGTTCTATAAAAACACCCTAACTTCAATACAAAAATCACACCAAAACCAGTTATACTTTAATCGTAACGTAAAATTGGTCCCGTGGAATGCAAATGAAGATATCGCGTTAACGGGGGCATACCTGATAGTGAGAGACACATGGGTTCATGAAGTCGATACCCCAACTTCGTTTTGGAACCGGGTGTCGGTGATATTTAATGATTTAACCGGCACAAATGACCGCCCTAAGGATTCACTCGTTAATAGGTGGATTCTTCTCTGGTCCAGGTGTCTCCGTTGGAACCTCCTCTATGAAGCCACAATGGAGAGGCACCCTAATCTTCAAGAAGTCATTGCAATCCAAGTCACGCGCGGCGACTACTACCATGAACAAATGAGTAACTTCACACATTTTGCGCCATGGCGAATGTTGCGAGATTTATTTAATAATTAATGTTTAATGTCGTTTAATGTTTATTGTTTAATGTTGTTTAAATTTTTAATGAAAGTTAACCGTGATAATTATTTTATGTTAATGTATGATTTGTATAAGGGTAAAAGATAAAAAAAAAGGTCAAAATATAAACGGTCAAAAAATAAAACACGGTAAAAAAATCACGGTCAAAGGTGAAAGAAAAACGTGGCATATTTTTATTGGTCAAGATAAAGACCGTTTCTTTGTACCAGCACAGTAACAAGAACCAGAAAACGGTTCACGAGAACCCTACCAGCACAGATGGTGACGGTATTACTGTGCTGGTAATGAGGTACCCGTGCTCAATTCTGGTGACGCCCCTTCGCCCTAATAAATCTCATAAATAAATACTAAAATCTCATTAACACCACTATGATTTACCCTTCACTTCCGAATTCACCACCATTAATGTGTTGGGTTCTACACCAATTTTACTATGAGTCGCAAAATTATTAAAACTGTTAGAGCCTAAACTAATTAATTAAAAATGTTGGGTCCTTCATGAAATCAACCGGTATCATTTTTGGATTTTGGATTTGTGTTGGTATTAATTGTTTATGTGCAGAGCAATGAAAAATGCACGATCATGTGCAAGATTGTTTTAATGGTGTAGTAAATTGTGATAATTGGCAAAAAAAATCAAGGTAAATCTGTACGACATTGAATAAATGTAATTAAATAATTAACTATAATATGCATTAAATTATGTGAATCTAATGTTTGGAGAATGGCCAAGTCCTTATATAGTGTGAAATATTGTCTTAGTTTGATTAGAAAAAGGGGTTAAGAGTGAGCGTGGAATAACTAGTCTGTATTGTAGTTAAGGTGATGTATGGTAAGTATTTAATAATCGAAACAATCCCAGAAGCCTAAAATATTGAATTTTTAATATTTTCCATCCACAATAAGTTTTTGGAGTCCTAAAACCATAATTGGATGTTGGAAACTTAAATCTCCCGGTAACTTGTAGAGTTCACGTATCACACCCGTTACGCGTATTACTTTAAAATTAAATCAACGACAGCCTAAATTATTTATCAACACTTAACCTAATATTATTCGAAGATTTAATATAGCTCGTTTAGTGTCCCGAATGTTCACGTTAAAAGACCCGATAAAACCCAAAACGGCACACAATACCGGAAGCATCTTATTAGATATTTTAGGCTATTTTTTTTTGAACGGCTAATTTCACACTCCTTTTTTACACCTTTTACACCCTTTTTGTTCACCCTTGGAGTTGAACTCCCAACATCACCTAAGAGAGGATTTCCTCTCTACCACTAGGCTATAACCTAAGTGGCAGATATTTTAGACTATTGTCTATTGGACAATAACCAAGTTTTGGGAAGCCACATGGGCCACCCCCCATTTCCCCATGTCTAGGGAACACAAGTTGTAAACTAGATTTTATGCATATGTAATACACACATGCTTAATTTTTCTGTATAAGTAACATAAACTTGGTGACAAAGTTTGAAGCAAACCATAAACCCCTTTCCCTTTGTCCATCTTGGCCGAACCCCCACACAAGCACAACCAACACCATTTCTTGATCAATAAACTTATAAACAACCTCCTAATAAAGTGTTCATCTAAAGACATTGGGTGTTGGAACTTAATCAAGGAATTTGCAACTCCAAGATCATCATTTTTTGAGTCTTCCCTAGCTTTAAGCTAGTCGTAAGATCTCTAAAACTCTTTTTTTTATGATCTTGATTTATATATGTTTACAAGTTCAAGTTCTTTTGGGTAAAAAGATGATAAACAAATGATAACCACAAGGTTTAAATAGGTTAATCTTAAAAACAAAATGGGGGATGGATGTGTGTGTAAATGGGTTTTGGTGATGATGATGATGATTTTGACATTATTGTTTTGTTTAAAGGTTAATAAAAACATGATCTTAGTAGGATCTTTAACTTGGATCTTTATTAACAAGACTTTAAACTTCAAGACATGACATTAAAGAATGTGTTCTTGTGAAAACAAAGTGTAGGTGTGTGTATGTGTGTAACCGTAGGTGGGGATTATTTGTAACATTCTGTTTTTGCTATATAAATAAAATGTGTTGGCTCATATTTATTAGTGAATGAAACGGGTCATTGTTCAGTAAAACGAACCAATAACATGTGAGATGGATACTCGTGTATTTAGAATTTGTTGACGAGTAAGTGTCGGATAGTATGATCATTTGACATTTAAGATCTAGGCGAGTAATTAGTATTATAGGAGACCGTTTAGAAGCAGTACAATATATAATATTTGACCCTACTATGTTTTTAGTGAAACTTATTTCATAACGAAGAGAAAAATAAGCTCGTCTCAACAGTATATTTGAAATTTTATACAAAGTTATAGTTTAAAAGTTATATGACAAAAACCAGTGAAGCAGCTGAATATGTTGTTACACATCGAAAGGCTGGTGATATTATCATCCCAGATCCCACATCGAAAGCTTAGGAAGTTGGAAAAGTATTTGTCCCACATCGACCCTTTAGCCAAAAGTCACCGTCCAATCTCAACTATAAATAGAAGTTCACCTTTATAGTTAGATATAAGTTTTCTTTTGGGAACACTCTTTATATATAAAAGAGGATCCCGAGCCTACGATACTCTGTTGGGTGTTGTAATAGTCACTTTTAGAGCACGAGTAGGGGAGACTCTACACCAAGTGATTGTAGAGAGTCTTGAGGTATGTTTTTGTTTAAGTTATGTTTAGTTCATTATTATTTTTTATTAGTGTTAATATTATTAGTAGTCTTGTGTTATTATTTTTAGGCATTAGGATTATTATTAGGGGTGGGTATTGGGTAGCCTAGCCTTAGTTAGGCATGGACTGATCATCCATGCTTAAACAAGGTAGTGCTAACCAATATCCAACTGTAATAATAATTAGTTAGGTGTGCCGTTACCTAACCTAGGGGTGTATAATTGTATCAGGACCCTGAGATATTACTTGGTTGTATTAGCGTTGTCAACTGCTAAGAGACTGATAAAGAGGTGAGTTACTTAAACTATTTTCAAAACATGATACTTGCTCATAAAATTGTTTTGATGGTGATTGATCATGTATATGCATCGAACCATAGGTGTGGCATCCAGGGTGTTATATATATTATAATGATCATTATATTTTCTATGCGTGGACATACACGTACAGCCTCATGGGGTGTATCTAGGCTGTAGGTGTGAATATATAATGCTTAGTCCAGATTATGATTATGGTGACATGCAAGCAGCTCACACTTGATCAATAAAATTGTTTATGTGGTTGTTTTACTGATGAGTCAGTTTATGTGGCTCACCAGCTGTGTGCTGACGTATTTTTATTACTCGAGCATGTATCACAGGTTGATGAAGTAAGGACAGGGAGTTTCTAGCTGAGCGTGGGATGACTCTAGATGTTTTATCATATTATAGTTGAGCTTTGTTTAGCTGGATGTACTTGGATTGCTCAGGCTTGTAATAAATACTTAAGTTATGTAATGAGATTACGTTTCCGCTTTAAGTTTGCGTCAACTGGTCACTGTAAGTGCCCCGGCTTGGGCGGGGTGTGACATTATTATATTGCCGAAGTTGTTTTGGTAATATAAAAGATCATCAAGTTATATGTTGACAACTAAAGCTATATCAAAGTTGGAAATATAAAGATAATGTTTTCTTTAAAAACCAAGAATGATGATGATGAGTTTGATAAGTTAAATGTTTTACAAAAGCATTAGTTGTGAAAATGACAAAGATGCTGATCTAAAACTAGATTTTGATATAAAACATATATTTACAAGTTTTGACATAAACTTGATTTGTAAACTTGGTTTATTTAAATAAAGTAAAAGTATATGTGAAAACTTATATTATTTCAAAGTTTGAGCATAAGATGTAAAGTTTGTAAAGTTGTGAGTATTTTGAGAATGTTTTACAAACTTAAAGGTAGAACTTGAACTTTTGGAAAGATAAGGGTGGAAAATGACTTTTTACAAAAGTAAGGTATCAAGTGTCAAGGTTACGAGTTTAAGGGTTAATTTTGTAAGTAAACAAAAGTTGTAAGTTAACTATATTTTTTAGTGTGTCGATGTGTTGAAATAATATAGTTAACTAATAAAGTCAACGTGCGAATAACCGGGATAATACTAAAAACGTTGATATAAATAAAGTGTGTGAAGAGAAATGTGATGTGAATGAATAGTAATTATATATATATATATATATATATATATATATATATATATATATATATATATAGGGGAGGGTTAGAATAAAAACCCACTCAATTTGAAGAAACCCACTAAACCCTCTTAGAACCATGGATCAAACTAGATCAATGTTCCACATTTTATTCATGCGTTTTGATTTAAATTTAATACCTTTAATAGACTAGATGACAAAAAAGGGCAAAAGGGTCAAATGACATTTTTCTGAAAAAGCATCTATGACAAGCTGACCCGACATATGTCACATCATCTCTCTCATACTTTTGTGACCATTGTCCTAAATTTGTTCCGGACGTTGTGTTACATATGTAACATATGTCGTGTTGCATACGTTAAAATTGCACAGACCCTGGTCTCATATGTGATGTCTTGTTGCATACGCTAAAACAGATAGAATGTATAAAATCACTTAAAAACTTTACAGAACAAAAACATTCAAATGTATACAAAGAATGCTTCTTACAAATGCTAAAAACAATCAAAACGGTCGTTACAATCAACAAATGCTAAAAAAACTATCATAAATAAAAAAATATTGTCTATACTTCATTCTTGATAATCATCTTCATCTTTAATGCAAAAAATATGTTCACCTGCAAAAAAGAAAACAAAAATCATCAGTTTACATGTAACCCCCCCCGTCTTAACGTATGTTAACCATCTGGATTAAAAAAAACATACGAAACAGATACAAACATACATCCCAAATACTCCCTCTATAAATATGCATTACATTCGTGATAAGTGACTTTTGTATTGATTAACATATGCAACTAGTGTTGAAAGTAAACATTGTTTTATCCATTTAGTTATCAAAGATTATCAAACTTAACTTAGGAGGAATGTTATGTTGGATCAGTATGCTCTTTGTTTAAGTAAGAACTTGCTATCTTTGACACTTAAGTGTTTAGCAAGCTCTTGTATATCAGATTGTAAGCACAGCGGAATGTATAAGTTAAAGCAACACTTTTTATACTTAAGAGGAGTTATTACTCCCCCTTGATGATTGAAACTAATAATGACAAGTATTTATTATGAATCTAAGCAGTAAATGAGAATTAGATACTTAGACAGATTCACAATAAATACTGAAATGGAATAGAACAGTGAAAGTGTTTGAAGGATTTTTCTATTAAAATCAATGTCTAAAATAGAAGGTTGAAGCCTCCTATTTATAGACGTTTACATACATGTAACTTGCCCATAAAGCAAGTATACAAATATCAGAAACAAGTTGCACAAGTTGCAACATTGAAACAAACAATTACAGCTAAAAGTAATAATAAACAATAAACTACTGATACAAAAGGCGGTGGAAAATATCTGATGCTAAGTGCTGATGAATGACAAACTACTGATGAGTAGTTTGTCTTCAGTACTTCTGAAGTGAACTTGTCTGGTTTGGACTTCAGAACTTCTGATGAAGTTTCTTCTTCAGCACTTCTCATATCTTCTCTTCAGCAGTTTCTTGTCTTCTCTTCAGTACTTCTATACTTAGCCAAAATGACAGAAGTGAATTAGACTAAGGTTTCCAAAAGTGGCTTCACCAATCCTCTTTGTCCTAACAATCTCCCCTGGATTGATGAACCCAAAACCTTACTAATTCCTTATGATCTTCTTCTGTCTTGAACAATCTTCCATATCTCTTTGTACATGGTGTTCTTGAGCTGGTTTAACTGTCCATCAGATAGAGATCCTCTCTGTGGTTCCAGATGTTGAATTGTGAGCAGGTCTTGTGTTGACAGTTTCTTCAGATCACTGATCTTCTTGTAAGCCCGGCTTGAAAGGTCTCTTCTTGTCAATAATACTGAGTTGTTAGCAGTAAGTGACCATCTGATGATAGGTACCTTTGACTTGTCAAAGTCAGAGGTATAGGGAACCAGACTTGTCCCTTGGTTTGATGATCCTGAGTGTTGGATGCTTTCTGTTTCAGTTAACCTAAGGTGGGAGTCTCTTCCTTGTTGTTGTTGTTGTTTTTGCTGTTGCATATCAGGCATCTGAATAGTTGGGAGATGGTGTTCAGTCACTACCTTGGTATGCATCTTTTCTTTGATAGTCTTTTGGATTTGGTAGACAAAAGTGGAAGGATCCCTGAATTGTGTTAACAGAGGTTTCTCCTCAATGTCAAAATCTGAATGAACTACTGAACTTCCTTCAAGTAATACCATTTTGAAATCAGTTTTGACATTGTCCTCTGCTTTCTTTCTTTGAGTAGCAGGCCTTCTTGTTGATATACCAGAAGTTCTAACTACTGATCTTGAAGGATCAGCAGTTTGAAACTTCTCTGGATTTGCAGCCTTGGCAGCCTTGTATTTTCGATAAGTATCCATTAGTCTTTCTTCTTTCCATCTGGATACTAAGGCTTTTGAACCATAGCCATCTGCTACTAATTCATTTATCATTTGGGCTCTCTTGGCCTTTCCTTCTTTACTTGTGGCCAGTTTGTCTGCAATCAGTTGTGCCCTTCTTGTCAGCTCTTGCATAGAGAGTCCGTTGAGTGTGTAGGCTTTAGTCTTGCTGTTCTTTGTGATGTAAGACATCAGTTGTTGTCTTTTGTCTTCTTCAGCAACATAATCAATTTCAGCCTGTCTTTCAGCAACATTGAGAGATTGGAGCAGGGGTTAGGACAGTCATGGTAGTGGTTATTGTAGGCCTTGGAGGAGCAGAAGTTGGTTTGATTTGTTCAGTGGATCTGGAAGGTTCAGTATGTTGAGGTTTGGAAGTGTTAACCTCTGATGGGTTGACAACTGCTGATGGTTTGTCAACTACTGAAGGATTGTCTTCAGTATCTTCTGAGTCATCAGTACTTTGACCATCAGAGGTTTCTTTATTATGCCTTAGGGATTCTTCAGAAGTTTGGGTCTCATCTTCTTTTTCTGTGGCTTCAATTTCTTCTACTGAGACACCAAACTGTTTGGCCAGTTTTTCTTTTTCTGGCTTGATTCTTCTGATCTCTTTCAAGGATGGCTACTCTTGCCCTTATCCTGGCTTCGAATGACTCCTTAGGTTCCCTAATTTTCTCCCCCTTTATGGATTCATTTGTTTGCTGTTGAATTCAATCTTGTTGGACAGATCATTCATCTTTGTCTTGATCACTCCAAATTGGTTTTTGATTGACAGCTCCAAGTTAGCTGTGTATGTTTGGAAGTGATTCTTGATGAGAGTGTTCATCATGTGGTACAGGGGACCCTCTGGGCTGCATAGCTGGTTCATGTCTATGCTTGTTTGCCCAGGGAATTGGGTAGGCATTTGATGTGAAGGGTGTGTTTTTGGGAGATCCTCATGTTGTACAGAGGATGCCACTCTAGGGGTTTTAGGGATTGAGTGGACTTTAACCTGTTCAGGGGTGACTAGCTTCTTGAGCTTGGATACCCCTGAAACAGGACCTTCATAAAGTGCCGTCAATTCAGTAGTTTTGGTTTTTGAAACATCATCCAAATTAATGGAATCATCTGAATCCCTGATGTTGTCCTCATTGAGGACTGTCTCAGTTAAATCATGAGCTGAGCCCAACTCAGTTCTCTCATGAACCTCTTGTTCTTGGTTCTGAGGATTTCCTACTTCAAGCATTAAACCTTCATCAGTAGTTGCCACATCTGAGGTCTTAGCTGTTTTACTTCTATCCTCAGATCCACCACTGGGTGGTAACTGAGTAGTAGCAGCCTCAGATGCCCCAAGAGTCTCTAAGATTGTGCTTAAAGACTCTGGTCCACCCTCATCTCTTGGGTTAGGGCTAGTGATGTCCACATCCATGTCTGATGCTGTGGTTATGTCCCCTGTTTGTTGTGGTTGTAGGGGACTGACATAATCAGATGGGACTTTCTCTTTTAGCCCAGAGAGAAGTTTGGCAATCTCTATTGCCTCTGGTTCAGAAATTTGAGGGGTTGGTTCAGTAGTTTGGGCAATAGGTGAAATAGGTTGGTCAGCAGTTTCAAAAGAAGTGTGAGTTGCAATTGTTTTTCTAAGTCTTTTTCTTGTGCTCTTGGTGGGGTTTGAGATGGATGAGACTGAGAGGGTGTTTCAGTCTCACCTATTTGAAGAGCAGATTGCTCATGAGCATGTTCAGGCATCTCAACCTCCTGTACAGCTTTTCTTTTGGGTTGGTGGGTTTTTGTCTTTGTTGGCTTGGGCTTTTTGGCTTTTGGTGGTGTGAGTTTGGAAGATGTGGGCTTCAGGGGGACTTGTTGTTGTTCTCCCTGATCATCTTCTGGCCAGGTAGCCGGTTTGTTATGCCTAGAGTATGCTTGTGAGGTTAATGGATTTAAAGTTGAAACTTTTCCCACAAGCACCTCATTACCCAGTTCCCCTATTATGCATTGCATAATGAACCTTGGGTATAACAAAAACTTTTTCTTGGTATTATTATGATGTAACACCAACTCATTGAAAAATAATTTTGATGCCCTGAATTTGGTTTCATTCACTATGGAGTGAAATATTGGTTGAAAAGTGGAGGGCATCTGGTCATAAGACCCTGTTTTTGGACTCAAACACATAATAATATAATGAAACAAAAGCTTGTATTTTGGTTCAAAATATTTTTTGAAGATTGTAGCATGGGAGAGAGTACCTTGATAACCACACTCTGTCATGGTTAAGTGAATATCAGAATTAGCAACTTGATCAGGGGCAGCTACATCATCCAGGCCCAGTCTTGTTGCCAGTGTGGCCGGTGTGATGGTCAGTGGTTTCCCTTTTATTCTTGAGTTGAGGGAAATAATTTCATCATCAGCCGTCACCGTCTCAGCATTAGCCCAGAACTCATTCAGAGTTTCAGTATGAATTGGTGGGTTGATTGTGAGAGCAGTAAAATATTGGGATTTTACGACAAGATCAATGATCTCATCGTATTGGGACCAGCCTTCTTGTTTTTCAAGAAAGGCCCTTTGATTGTGTCCCTGTTTTAGAACGAGAGCCATGTGGTTTTTGTTTTTGTTGATCGAACAGTTATTTGCAGGTTTAGGTTATTGAGAGAGTTTTTGAGAGAGAAGGAGGGAATTTTTGAGTTTTAAAGGATAAGTGTTGAAAAAAGATATTTATCAGAAGTTTTTAACCGCTTGAATCTTCTTTATTAGAAGTTTTTAAGCCGCCTCGGTTAAAAATCTTTTTATCAGAAGTTTTAAACCGACTAGGTCAAAACCTCTGATGATGGGAAAAGTCAGATTTGCCCTTTTTGACTAAACTGCTGATGAAGGATTATTTCATCAGTAGTTCCCATTTCCTCTTCAGTAGTTTTAAAAGCTGATGAGAAATGTTTTATAAATACTTTTATTCATAACTTCTGAAGGTTATTTTCTCAGAAGTTATACACTTTTTAGAAATTATCCCCATACTGATGTTTTGTTCATCAGTAGTTTCTCTCTTTTCAGAAGTTTTGTTTCAGACTTTTTGTCCTATTGTAAGTGAAAAATGAAAAATATGTGCAGAATAATAAAATAAACACTTACAAATTTAGCATCCCAAGCATGGATACTAACTTCTGAAATGTTGATGTGTCAAGGGGTTTTGTGAAGATGTCAGCTATTTGATTAGCTGTTGCTACATGCTTCACCTCAATCTTGCCTTTTTCATAGAAATCTCTTATGAAATGGTATCTGATCTCAATATGTTTGGTTTTTGAGAACTGTACCGGATTTTGAATAATGCTAATGGCAGATTTGCTGTCTACTAACAAAGGTGTCTTGGTTTCTTTGATTCCATAATCAAGAAGTTGATATTGGAGCCATTGTATCTGTGATGTACAACTTGCAGCTGCAATGTATTCAGCTTCAGCAGTTGAAGTTGCAACAGATGTTTGCTTCTTTGATTGCCATGACACTAGACAGTTAACCAAGAATTGACAACCACCAGATGTTGACTTTCTTGTCATCTTACACCCTGCATAGTCACTATCTGAAAAAGCTGATAACTTGGTATTGCTTGAAGCAGGATACCAAATTCCAAGTGTTGGAGTTCCTTTCAGATATCTGAAAATTCTTTTGACTGCTATAAGGTGTGATTCCCTTGGTGCTGATTGATATCTAGCACAGACACATGTTGAAAACATAATATCTAGTCTAGAAGCAGTTAGATATAAAAGGGAACCTATCATGCATCTGTACATGGTTTGATCAACCTGTTTTCCTTGATCATCAGGTTCAACTTGTGTGATTGGTGTCATGGGAGTGGAACATGATTTACAGTCTTTTAAAGAAAATTTGTTTAATAATTCTATAACATATTTTGATTGATGTATAAAAGTTCCATTTGTTTGTTGCTTGATCTGCAGTCCCAGAAAGTACTGCAGTTCTCCCATGGTACTCATCTCAAATTTTGATTGCATGAGTTTCTTCAAATCATCACACAGTTTTGTGTTTGTTGAACCAAAAATGATATCATCAACATAAATTTGAACAAGTAGGACATGATTTCCAACATGTTTAATGAAAAGAGTTTTATCAATGGCACCTCATGTAAAGTTATTTTTGAGTAAAAAGGTGGAGAGTGTATCATACCAGGCTCTTGGAGCCTGTTTGAGCCCATAAAGAGCTTTGTCCAGTCTGTACACCCACTCAGGATGAGAAGGATCCTCAAACCCAGGTGGCTGACAGACATACACCTCCTCTTTTATCTTTCCATACAAAAATGCACTCTTTACATCCATTTGATAAACTTTAATTTTGTTGGAAATGGCATAGGCCAGAAATAACCTGATGGCCTCAAGCCTTGCAATTGGAGCAAAGGTTTCATCATAGTCAATTCCCTCTTCTTGAGAGTACCCTTGAACTACCAGTCTTGCCTTTTTCTTGATTATCATACCAGCTTCATCTTGTTTGTTCCTGAAAACCCATCTTGTGCCAATTGGTTGCTTGTTTGGAGGTAAGGGACAGATTTCCCAGACCTGTTGCTTGTTGAACTGAAGCAGTTCATCTTGCATAGCTTGCACCCAATTATTGTCTTTGAGGGCTTCCTGGTACTTCTTTGGTTCCAACTGTGAGATAAAGGCTGAAAATAGGCAAAAGTTGGAGAGCTGGTTTCTGGTAAGAACACCTGAAGCTATATCACCCATGATTTGATCAAGTGGATGATCTCTGTGTTCAATCAGTTGTTGTAAACCACTGACAGGTGTAGGTGGCTCATGTTCTTCAAACAAACTACTGAGGTCTATAATATCTGGTTCAGATGTTTCTTGATCTTCAGTAGTTGGATCTACTGAACCAGAAGTTTGAGTTTGTTCCTCAGTACTTGTTTGATCAGAAGTTTGGGGAACTTCTGATGATTTTGAAGTTGACTTGATAACTGTTTGAGGAGTCCATGGTGTGGGATCCTCATCATCAAACCTTTTATCACCATAATAAGTAGGTTTTGATGAAGTAACAGCCTTCTTAGGTCCAAAATGGAAGTTGTCAAGGTCAAAAAGTTCAGCAGGATGTGCTGGAATAAGAGTGTGTTTTGACTCATTGAACTTGACATTCAATGTTTCTTCTACTATCCTGGTGTGAGAATTAAAAACCTTGTAGGCTTTTCTAGTTGAAGAGTAACCAAGAAAGTAACCTGAGTCAACTTTGGCAGCAAACTTTGAAATAGATTCCTTGATGTTCAAGATGAAACATTGACACCCAAAAGCCCTGAAAGAGGAGATAAGGGGCTTCATGCCATGTAGAACTTCATAGGCAGTCTTGGAATGTCTCTTGACCACAAGAACTCTATTCTGAACATAACATGATGTGTTAACTGCTTCTGCCCAAAAGTACAAGGGCAGTCCAGAATCAGCTAACATTGTTCTTGCTCCCTCTATTAAGGTTCTGTTCTTCCTTTCTACTACACCATTTTGTTCAGGAGTTCTGGGAACACTGTATTGTCTAATAATCCCTTTAGACAAACAGAATTCATCCAGAGTTTTGTTCCTGAACTATGTCCCATTATCACTTCTAATGGTTTTGACAGGTAGAGAATATTGTTTCTCCACTTGTAGAATGGAGAACTTGATGATTTCAGCAGCCTCATCTTTGGAGAATAAGAAGAATACCCATGTGAATCTTGAGTAGTCATCAATGATGACTAAGCAGTACTTCTTCTTACCAAGGCTCATAATCTTGACAGGTCCAAATAAGTCCATATGGAGTAGTTGAAGACATGCAGTTGTTTTTGATTCTTCAATAGACTTATAGGAGGACTTATGCTGTTTTCCCTTTAAACAGGATACACAGTGTTCTTGACACTGGTATACTTTCAAAGGTAGACCTCTGACCAAGCCCATTTTTGTGACTTTATTTATGGTTTTAAAGTTCACATGGCCAAGTCTCCTGTGCCAGAGATCAGTTTCTGAAGTTGATGCCCTTGAGAAGAAACAGGCAGTGTTGTTCAATACTTTGTCTTTCTCAATGTCCACTGCATAGACATTGCCACATCTTTTGGCAATCAGCAAAGTATGATCTTCAATGATCTTCTCTATCAACTTCTGGCCTTCTGGTGAGATGATCTTGCATGCTGTCTTTGTGAAAAAGGAAGAATATCCTTTATCACACATTTGTGACACACTCAGCAAGTTGTATTCAAGGTTTTCAACCAGATTGACCTTGTCAAACTGTATTTTGCCAGAGGAGACATTGCCATGTCCTAGCACATATCCCTTAGCATTGTTCCCAAAGGATACAGATCCTTCTCTTTGGCTGATAAAATTGTTTATCAGGTATCTGCATCCAGTCATGTGCATAGAGCCCCCACTATCAACATACCATATGCTGTTTAAGCCCCTGGAAACTCTCTGCACACAATAACAAATTAGTTAGATTTAGGAACCCAAGCCTGTTTTGCTTTGGGTTTGCTCTTGAGAACAGTTACAGTTTGTTCTTGACCAGGTTGAGAAATCCATGTCTTTTTGGCAATGGATTTTTCATTAAGAACCATGGTGGTATCCTTTTCAGGACCGCCATCAACCTTGTTCATCAGTAGTTGTACCAAGTTCATTAGTTTTTGAATCTCAGCAGTTTGTGAAACTGCTGATGAATCAGGTCTAACTACTGACAAAGAATTTTGAGAAAAAGATTTTAGTTGAGATTTTATCTTTTTCTGAGAAAAGGTGTTTTCAGGTTGTTGTTTCTTGGGATTAAAGGTTCTTTCATAATCATTTCTGATTTGATTTCCCACAACCTGTTGTTTAATTTTATGATTGAATTGAATTCCTTTTCTGTATCTACAAAACTCTGTTTTGTGGTTGAACAGACCACAAATTTCACACTCTTTTGCCTTTTGTTTTTGATCTAAAGGCAAATTTCTGATATTAGTGTAAAGATTTTGCTCATCAGTAGTTTTCAGGGTCTCAACTCCTGATGTAGATGAAACTACTGATGGCTTGTTGTCAGATTTTGTTAATACTTCTGAAGTACTTTCTTTGAAAATACCAGGATTTCTGTTTAGAAAGTTTTCATGGAAAGATGTGCAGTCTTTCCCTTCAGAAGTTTCATTTGAAACAATTTTTCTCCCATCTTCAGTAGTTTTGGGAGAGAAATCTGTTGGTGTTTCAACATGATGGTACCCTATGCCAAACTTAACATTTGAAGCACTCTGTTTGTTTAGCAATAGCTGGTACCCCTTACAAGAATCCACCCATTTTTCACAACTGATCTTGGTGTCAGCAAGCTCTTTTCTGACATTCCCAAGATCTTCTATCATCATTTTAATTTGTGCTTGGGTTTCAATAGCTGAGTTAGTTAATTTAGAGGCTTCTTTTGTTTTAGCAGTAAGTTTTCTCTCTAAATCACACTTCATCTGAGTGTATTTTCTTTCTAAATCATTGGCTTTTCCTTGTAAGTGCACATTTGTCTCTCTTATGAGAGCAAAAGTTTCTTTGCAAGAATTTGAGCAAAGTTTTGTCAAAGATTCTTTTGATACCTGTGACAATGCAGATTTTGAAGTACAGCCTTCAAATGCCATTAAGGCAAAGTTCTTTCTGCCATTGTCTGGTTCTCCCTAGTTGATGTCAAACACCTTGTTGTCTGCATCAGGATTGCACTCTGTGGTGTCAAAAGGGAGACTGCTCCAGTCAACATACCCTGAGGTGAAAAGACTTTGTTGAGAGGGTTGTTGAGGCTGTGGAGGTTGTTGAGCAGCTGGAAATGGAGGGATTGATTGTTGGCTCTGCATCTGTTGAGCAGGCATTTGAACATATTGTACTTGTGGCATGTATTGCTGTTGAGGAGCTTGTGCCTCTACAAAATGATCACTCCCTTGAGTTCCATTATTCCTATTATAATTGGGGTTAAAGTTATTTCCAGATTGTGATTGGTTAAAGCTAGAGTTTCTACACTCTCTAGCAAAGTGTCCCAACTTCTGACACTTGTGACATCTCAGTTTAGATTTGTCAAAACCAATTTTTGTATTACTGGTCAATCCTGGAAATTTCCTTCCTGACCTTTTATAAAACTTGTTAGTTTTAATGCTTAGCATGGCCAGTTGGTGTAAAATGTCCATTTCTTCTAAGTCATCACTGCTAAAGTTTTTCAAATCATCCATGATAAAACATAGATTATCAGCAGTTTGACTTTGGTCATCATTGTCATAACCTGGGAAAGATCTTTCTGATGAGATCCCAGTTGTTATGTCAATGTTGTCATAAGATCCATAGGAACAAGTTGGTGAGTCTTGTCCCAAAAGTGCTGTACTACCTGGTAGGTAGTCATCAGCAGTTTTACCAGATGATTGCAATTTCTTCTTTTGATCAATTTCTCTCTCAAAAGTAAGTAATCTCCCATGGAGTTTTGTAAGAGTGAGGGAGCTAAAATCTGGTGAGGATCTTAAAACAATGGAGTATGTTTCCCATTTGTCTGGTAAAGACCTTAAAAATCTATGTAGCATAGATACTGTTGTATAGGTCTGACCATTTAACTTTAGCTCAGATATTAATGAGGAAAATCTTTCAAATTGTTGAGTTAAAGTTTCCCCATTAATGTGAGCAAATGTCTCATATTGTTGAGCTAAAATCTCTCTGGTGTTGGCAATCACCTCTTCAGTTCCTCCAAACTGTTCTTTAAGACAATCCCAGAGTTCTTTGGCACTTTCACAATGTAAAAGGCCAGAGTATATCTCATTTGGGAGAGCCATTGCCAACATAGAGAATGCTTTTGCATCTAGCTCAAGTTTTAGGAAATCATCATCTGTATAGTCTTTTGGTTCTTTAGGAACCTCAACTTTAGTTTCAAGATTTATGTTTACTGGTTTGTGAGGACCATATATCACAGATCTCCAACAACCTGTGTTGGTTTATGACAAGGTATGTGCCATTCTCTTTTGCCATATGTTGTATTCATTTCTTACAAGCATGGCAGGTTTAGTAGCAGAACCAGTATTATGTGGATCCATTTTAAAGAGTATTGATTTGTCAGATGACTCTTTTAAGTGATGGATGTTGATAAAAAGTGAACTTTTGATCTTTTATTGAGTATCAATAAGAGCGTTGTGTCTGATTCTCAATTTGTTAGATTGATATGTGATCAGATAAACCAATGCTCTGATACCAATTGTTGGATCAGTATGCTCTTTGTTTAAGTAAGAACTTGCTATCTTTGACACTTAAGTGTTTAGCAAGCTCTTGTATATCAGATTGTAAGCACAGCGGAATGTATAAGTTAAAGCAACACTTTTTATACTTAAGAGGAGTTATTACTCCCCCTTGATGATTGAAACTAATAATGACAAGTATTTATTATGAATCTAAGCAGTAAATGAGAATTAGATACTTAGACAGATTCACAATAAATACTGAAATGGAATAGAACAGTGAAAGTGTTTGAAGGATTTTTCTATTAAAATCAATGTCTAAAATAGAAGGTTGAAGCCTCCTATTTATAGACGTTTACATACATGTAACTTGCCCATAAAGCAAGTATACAAATATCAGAAACAAGTTGCACAAGTTGCAACATTGAAACAAACAATTACAGCTAAAAGTAATAATAAACAATAAACTACTGATACAAAAGGCGGTGGAAAATATCTGATGCTAAGTGCTGATGAATGACAAACTACTGATGAGTAGTTTGTCTTCAGTACTTCTGAAGTGAACTTGTCTGGTTTGGACTTCAGAACTTCTGATGAAGTTTCTTCTTCAGCACTTCTCATATCTTCTCTTCAGCAGTTTCTTGTCTTCTCTTCAGTACTTCTATACTTAGCCAAAATGACAGAAGTGAATTAGACTAAGGTTTCCAAAAGTGGCTTCACCAATCCTCTTTGTCCTAACAATCTCCCCCTGGATTGATGAACCCAAAACCTTACTAATTCCTTATGATCTTCTTCTGTCTTGAACAATCTTCCATATCTCTTTGTACATGGTGTTCTTGAGCTGGTTTAACTGTCCATCAGATAGAGATCCTCTCTGTGGTTCCAGATGTTGAATTGTAAGCAGGTCTTGTGTTGACAGTTTCTTCAGATCACTGATCTTCTTGTAAGCCCTGCTTGAAAGCTCTCTTCTTGTCAATAATACTGAGTTGTTAGCAGTAAGTGACCATCTTATGATAGGTACCTTTGACTTGTCAAAGTCAGAGGTATAGGGAACCAGACTTGTCCCTTGGGTTGATGATCCTGAGTGTTGGATGCTTTCTGTTTCAGTTAACCTAAGGTGGGAGTCTCTTCCTTGTTGTTGTTGTTTTTGTTGTTGCATATCAGGCATCTGAATACGAAACAGACATCACATAGATTTGATCCCACGTGTAACTCATGAAAGTCAAAAAATCAAACCTTTGTATCTGGTAAAAAAATCAGAAACTAATTTATACCAATTTAGTTCTGCTGTTACATACGAAACAGACGCAATATCGATTTCATCCCATGATTAGTGACTTTTGTTTAATTATTATATAGAAAAGGTTAATTAATATGTAAACCTACGTGTTAACGTATGCTACCTACGTGTAATCCAAAACCAATAATATCACACTTTTTCAGGTGGATAACATATGTTAAGACGTGATCCACATTTTAGCAAAATGTGTATCACTGCACACACTCCCTATGAATTTACTTTTTAAAATTCACTACTTTTTTATTAAAAAAAACTCATAATAATAATGATATTCACATATTGACCGATGTCGCCGTTCATAAAAAAACAAACTAACCGATCCATGTCCAAACCATTATTATTATTATTATTAATTATTATTACACATAAAAAACCATACTGACCGATCCATCTCCAAAACCAATATTATTATTATTAATAATAAATATTACACATACAAAAACATACTAACCAACCCATCTCCAAACCAATATTATTATTATTACTAAGCATAAAAAAACATACTAACCCGAACATGACCAGTTAAAAAATAATTAAAAACTATCGATTACAAAATTGTTCATTTGAGCTTAAGCTATATATTTGTTGAATAAGCCAAATGAATAAGCCAAAAAATCGAGTTCTTTACAACTCAATTGAATAAGCCAAAAAATCGAGTTCTTTAATTTATCCCTAAAAAAGCCTAATACGACTTTTTAGCAAATCCATTTATAAAGAAAAATCCATAATATTTAACTACAAGATAATACGACTTTAATTTATCCCTTAAAAACTACATTCCTTCCGAAATCCGGATAAACGTTTGTACTATATAAAAAGGAGTATTATTAAGAAACACAAACAAGTTTTAATAGATGACATATTACCACAGATGAGTCAATGCATAGTCACAAATCATACAACAAGCTTCTTATAAACTATTAAGAGTTTCACCAGCTCCAACAAAATACTGCTTTCTAGAAAGAACATAGTAACAGGTACGATGGCTGTGATGACAGGTTCGAGGGGAGGAGACGAGTAGTGGTCGGAGGAAACCTGGTCGGAACAGAGATGTTAGAGGGGCGGAGACGTGTGGAGGTCGGAGAAATCCTGGTCGGAACAGAGAGGTTAGAGGAGCGGAGACGTGTGGCGGTGCGGCGGTGGTGACTAGTTTGGAAGTTCTGCTTCGATGGTTGTTTCTCCTGCTTTGATGGCCAGGTAGGGGTTGTGGAAAAGTGGTTAGGGATTGACGACACGGTGGTGGTGGCTGTGGAGGTAAGGCAGTGGGCGGTGGTACATCGATTAGGTCTTCAACAATTAAAAAGTGGTGGTGAAAGTTTGTTTAGATAGAGTATTCTAATTTATAGTGGGGGATGTGATTCAAAAATTAAAAAAAGAGTGGGAATGATAAAATGACGATTGTACCATTCCAGGTTTAAAAGTAGTGAGATGATGTGGTTGAATTGTGTCTACTAATTGAGTTTGTTGGAGTTTCTTCAAAATTTTGGGCTTCTTCCCAATAACTAGCCTATATATATATATTTGAAAGAATAATTAAAGGAGTTTTAAGAAAAATATATTTTGTAAGTGTCGAGTAATGAGAAAAGTGGTTACAAAAATAATACTTAGACATGGGAATATGATTTGAATACTGATTGTTGTTAGTAATAACGATCATGACATGAGAGTGGAAATTCGACTGTGATCGGGGCTTGCTTCGGCAAACCAGACTAACTTAAGGATAATATTTAATTGTCACACACCGCCTAGGCGGAAACGCGAGGTGCGACTTCGAAAGATTTCCAAGCACAGAGGTCACACAAGCAATGATTAAAATAAAGAGAGAACTTTCATTAAACAACCAGATTTGTTCTACATAGAGTTAATTGTTTTTAAAAAAAACCATTGTATGTAAATGTCTAGTATTAGGACAACAACATAACAGTCCAAAAGAAGGTATCCCACAAATGCTCGCACACGACCCCCGCAAGTTCCATTATCCATGCTAATTTCCTCAAAAACATGCATTAAAGGAAACATGGGTCAACATAAAGTTGGTGAGTTCACGGGTTTTCTATATGGTGGACGTGTAATCCAAAACCGACCAAATCATTGCCTAGATAGGGCAATAATCAATATGTGATCTGACATGAGCCCATAACCAAACCTTGGCATGTTGTGCCTCGCCCATTGTACACTACAAACAATGAAATAATGTGAAATACAAGCACTCTTTTGATATCTGTCATCCGGTCAGAGCGACTGACCAAGAGTGGGGGTGTCAACCCAATAGATCTATCCCGATGTTTCATGGCTAATCCATGAGGTCTTAATGGATCTTGAACCGTAATGTCTCATGTTCACATAATAGTCATGTATTGTAACTGAAAACTGTATGCATGTTTTTCCCTCGGAAAAATGTAAAAACTGTAAAAAGGGGTCGTGAATACTCACATGGTGTCTGGATGCTAGACCGAACTGTATCTGGCACGGTGTGTCTGGTCTGGGATAACCTAAGTTCATATAAAGGCACCTTAGGTCTATGTTTTGTTCTGACTTCCATGCAACTGTTCACCCGACTTTAACACTCATGACTAGAGGTTTCTGTACCACTATCTACGTGTGTCACATACTGTATGTGTCAGGAATGTTTGTTTTGTGTTAGTGTGATCATGATTAGCCTATTTTTGTAAAAATAAGTGTCTTGAATTACCAAATGTTACTGAGTGTTACTCATGTCTCAGTTATGCAAGTCTAGGGTGGGATATGGACATATCCTTTGACGGTTTTGTACAAAAATGGCATTTTTGAATGCTTTGTTCTTAGATATACACACATGTTAGTATGTTTCATTAGTTCTTAGGAAAACTCTTGTGTTAAGCTTACTAACACATGTAGTTAAGGTGTTTAACACATGTTTATAAACCAAGTTTTAGTGTAAGTTGTAAAACTAAGCAAAATTAATGTGCTTTGGGTCGGTCTTGACCCTATACACTCACGCATTGTTGGATCAGTATGCTGCTCTTTTGGTTGAACTTGCTAGTTGACACTTAAGTGTTTAGCAAGTTCTTTGGTGAGTGATAGCACAGCGGAATGTTTATAAGTTTATAGCTACACTTATCAACAGGAGTTATTACTCCCCCTGGAATCAAGAACTAATAAATGAGAAGTGTTTATTGAGAATCTAAGTATTGAATGAGAATGAAACACTTTGACAGATTCTCAGTAAACACGAAATGGAAATAACAATAATAAGAGTTGAAGGAATTCTTGTATTAAAATCAATGTCTAAAACAGAAGGATGAATCCTTCTATTTATAGACTTTACAAATACATGAACCTTGCCAAAAAGCAAGTTCAGAAACAAGTTGCAAGAAGTTGCAGTATTGGAACTTGTACATAAAGCAAAAAGAAATACTAAAGTATTAAACTACTGATATACAAAGGCGGTGGAAAAGATCTTCTTCAAGTACTGATGAATGACAAACTACTGATGAGTAGTTTGTCTCCAGTAGTTCTTCAGTAGAAGTGTCTGGTTTGAACTTCAGAACTTCTGATGACTTCTTCTTCACCACTTCTGAATCTCTTCTTCAGCAGTTTGATTCTTTGTCTTCAGCAGTTCCATACTTAGAGTATTTTGACAGAAAGTGAATTAGACTAAGGTTTGCAAAAGTGGTTTCACCAATCCTTTTTGTCCTAACAATCTCCCCCCTGGATTGATGAAGCCAAAACCTTACTAATTCCTTATTGTTCATTTCTGTCCTTCACAATTTTCCATATTCCTTTGAACATGGAATTCTTGAGCTGGTTTAGTTGATCATCAGTAAGAGACCCTTTTCTTGGTTCCAAGTGTTGGATTGTAAGCAGGTCTTTGGTTGATAGTTTCTTCAGTTCATTCATCGACCTATATTCCCTGCTTGTTTGATCTCTTCTTGTCACAAGTACTGAGTTGTTATCAGTAAAGGACCATCTGATGACTGGTACTTTAGACTTGACAAAGTCTGCAGTGTAGGGAACCATGGTGGTACCCTGGGTTTCTCCTGAGTGTTGAATGTTTTCAACTTCAGTGACTCTCAGGTGGGATTCACTTCCCTGCTGTTGTTCCATCACATTAGGTATCTGAAATGTTGGCAAGTGATGTTCAGTTACTACCTTGGTGTGCAGTTTGTCTGTGATGGTCTTCTGGATTTGATATGCAAAGGTGGAAGGATCCCTGAATTGTGTGAGCAGAGGCTTCTCTTCTATGTCAAAATCAGAATGTACTACTGTACTACCTTCTAGTAATACCATTCTGAAATCAGTCTTTACTTTTTCCTCTGACTTCTTTCTTTGGGTAGCTGGTCTTCTTTGAACACCAGAAGTTCTAACTACTGAAGTTGAAGCTTCAGCAGTTTGAAACTTCTCTGGATTAGCAGCCCTTGCAGCCTTGTATTTTCTGTATGTGTCCACCAATCTTTCTTCTTTCCACTTGGACACTGAGGCTTTTGAACCATAACCATTGGCTACCAGTTCTTCTATCATCTGAGCTCTCTTGGCCTTTGTGTCTTTACTTGTTGCAAGTTTATCTGCAATAAGTTGAGCTCTTCTTGTCAGCTCTTCCACAGAGAGTCTCTTCAATGTGTGGACTTTCACTTTGCTGTTCTTCATAATGTAAGACATCAGTTGATGTCTTTTGTCTTGTTTAGCAATCTCATCTAGGCTAGCCTGCCTTTGTAGTTCAGCTTCATAAGCCTGAAGTTTTTCTTCATGGCTTAGGTCTAAGTCATTCATTTCTTCCAGATTTTTCCAAATCAGATCTTCTCTGGCCTTCTTTTGGGCTGCAACTAAACTCTTCTCAAGTAATTTAGCTGATTGAGAGATTGGAGAAGGGTTTAGCACAGTCATTGTTGTAACTGTTGTAGTAGGCCTGATAGGAGCAGAGGTTGGTTGAATAGGAGCAGTTGATCTAGAAGGGTCAGCAGTTTGAGTCTTGGAAGTGTTAACTTCTGATGGGTTGACAACTTCTGAAGGTTTGTCAACTACTGAAGGATTGTCTTCAGTACTTTCTGATTCTTCATCAGAACTTTGGCCATCAGAGGTTTCTTCATTGTGCCCTTGGGATTCATCAGCCTTTTCAGCATCTTCTATTTCTTGAATAGAGACACCAAATTGTTGTGCCAGTTTCTCTTTTCTGGCTTGATCTTTTTGATCTCTAGCTAGGATAGCCACTCTTGCCTTTCTTCTGGCTTCAAGTCTATCCATAGGCACCTTGATTTTCTCCCCCTTTTTGGCTTTATCACCTTTGGAAGTTGAAGCTTGGGAGAAATGACCTTGAAGATGAGCAATCTGTTTGCTGTTGTGATCAATCTTGTTGGACAGATCATTCATCTTCGTCTGTATCACTCCAAATTGGTTCTTCATGGACAGCTCCAAGTCAGCTGTGTATGTTTGGATGTGATTTTTGATGAGGGTGTTCATCATGTGATACAAGGGACCATCTGGGCTGCATAGTTGGTTCAGGTCTATGCTTGATTGCCCAGGGAATTGGGTAGGCATTTGTAGTGAGGGGTGTGTTTTTGGTTGATCTCCTTGTTGTACCGGAGATGCCACTCTAGGGGAATCATGGATTGAGTGGGCTTTAACCTGAGATGGTGTGACTAGCTTCTTGAGCTTAGAGACACCAGGTGCAGGACCTTCACTTATAGCCGTCAATTCAGTAGTTTTATGTTTTGAAACATCATCCAAATCAATGGAATCATCTGAATCCCTGATTACATCCTCCATGAGGACTGTATCAGTTACATCATGAGCTGAGCCCAACTCAGTTGTCTCATGTACCTCTTGTTCTTGGTTCAGAGGATTTCCTACCTCAGGCATTAAGCCTTCATCAGTAGTTGCCACAGTTGAGGTCTTAGCTATTTTACTTTTGTCCTCAGGTCCAACACTGGGTGGTAAATGAGTAGTAGCAGCCTCAAAAGTACCAAAGGTTTCTAAGTTTGGGCGTAGAGACCCTGGTTCATCCTCATCTCTTTGGTTAGGGCTATGAGTGTCCACATCCCTGTCACTGTCTGAGTCTATGTCCCCTGTTTGATGTGGTTGATGGGGACTGACATGTGTAGATGGGACTTTCTCTTTTAGCCCGGAGAGAAGTTTGGCTATTTCGATGTCTGGTTCAGAAGTTTGGGGTGCTGGTTCAGTAGTTTGGGCAATGGGTTCAGCAGTTTCAAAAGAAGAGTCAATTGGAATATTTTTCTTAAGTCGTTTTCTTTTGAAAAGGATAGTTATTGGTGCTCTTGGTGGGGTTTGAGATGGATGAGACTGAGAGGATGTTTCAGTCACATCTTTAAGAAGTGCAGATTGCACAGTAGTTTGTTCAGGCATCTCAACCTCCTGAACAGCTTTTCTTTTGGGTTTGGTGGGTTTTTGTTTTGTTATCTTGGGTTTCTTGGCCTTTGGTGGAGTAGGTTTGGAAGATGAGGGTTCCACGGGGACTGGTGCTTGTTCCCCTTGGTCATCTTCTGGCCAGGCAGCCTGTTTGTTGTGCCTTGAGTATGCTTGTGAGGTTAAGGGTTTCAAAATTTCAATTTTACCCACAAGCACCTCATTACCCAGTTCAGATATTATGCACTGCATAATGAACCTTGGATATAACAAAAACTTTTTTTTAGTGTTATTGTGATGTAACACCAACTCATTAAAGAAAAGTTTTGATGCCCTGAAATTTGTTTCATTCACAATAGAATGAAAGATTGGTTGAAAGGTTGAGGGCATCTGGTCATAAGACCCAGTTTTAGGACTCAAGCACATAATAATATAATGAAACAAAAGTTTATATTTTGGTTCAAAATACTTTTTAAAGATTGTAGCTTGTGAGAGAGTACCTTGATAACCACACTTAGTCATGATTAGGTGGATAGCAGAGTTGTCAAACTTTTCAGGGGCATTCACATCATTCAACCCCAGTCTGTTTGAGAGTATGGCCGGTGTTATGGCCATTTGTCTCCCTTTAATTGTTGAGTTGAGGGAGATAACTTCATCATCCACCATCACTGTCTCAGCATTAGCCCAGAACTCATTTAGAGTTTCAGGATGAATTGGTGGGTCTATGGTGAGAGCGGTGAAATATTGGGATTTGACGACGAGATCAATGATCTCATCGTATTGGGACCAGCCTTCTTGTTTTTCTAAGTAGGCTCTGAGATTGTGTCCCTGTTTGAGAACTAAAGCCATGTGGTTTGTGTGTGTTGATGAATCGAACAGTGATTTTGTGTTGCAGGTTCAGGGGTTTGAGAGCTTTCTTGAGAGAGAAGGAGGGAATTTTTGTGTTTGAAAGGATAAGTGTTGAAAAAAGATATTTATCAGAAGTTTTTAACCGCTTGGATCTTCTTTATTAGAAGTTTTTAAACCGCCTAGGTTAAAAATCTCTTTATCAGAAGTTTTAAACCGACTAGGTCAAACTTCTGATGATGGGAAAAGTCAGATTTGCCCTTTTTGACTAAACTGCTGATGAAGGATTATCTTCATCAGTAGTTCCCATTTTCTCTTCAGTAGTTTTAACAGCTGATGAGAAATACTTTATAAATACTTTTATTCATAACTTATGAAGGTTATTTTATCAGAAGTTAATCACTTTTCAGAAATTATCCCCATACTGATGTTTTGTTCATCAGTAGTTTCTCTCTTTTCAGAAGTTTTTCAAGTGTTTGAAAACAGATGTAAGTGAAAAACAAAAAATGTGCAGAAAAATAGATAGAAACACTTACAAATTTAGCATCCCTAGCATGGATACTAACTTCTGAAATGTTGATGTGTCAAGGGGTTTAGTGAAAATGTCAGCTATTTGATTAGCTGTTGCTACGTGTTTCACTTCAATCTTGCCTTTTTCATAGCAATCTATTATGAAATGATAACTGATTTCAATGTGTTTAGTTTTTGAAAACTGAACAGGATTTTGAATGATGCTAATGGCAGATTTGCTGTCTACAAGCAATGGTGTCTTGGTCTCTTTGATTCCATAATCAATAAGTTGATATTGGAGCCATTGTATCTGTGATGTACAACTTGCAGCTGCAATGTATTCAGCTTCAGCAGTTGAAGTTGCAACAGATGTTTGCTTCTTTGATTGCCAGGACACTAGACAGTTTCCCAAGAATTGACAACCACCAGATGTTGATTTTCTTGACATTTTACACCCTGCATAGTCACTATCTGAAAAAGCTGATAACTTGGTATTGCTTGAAGCAGGATACCAAATTCCAAGTGTGGGAGTTCCTTTCAGATATCTGAAAATTCTTTTGACTGCAATAAGGTGTGATTCCCTAGGAGCTGATTGATATCTAGCACAGACACATGTTGAAAACATAATATCTGGTCTAGAAGCAGTTAGATATAAAAGGGAACCTATCATACATCTATACATAGTTTGATCAACCAGTTTTCCTTGATCATCTGGTTCAACTTGTGTGGTTGGTGTCATGGGAGTGGAACATGATTTACAGTCTTGTAAAGAAAATTTGTTTAATAATTCTTTAACATATTTTGATTGATGTATAAAAGTTCCATTTGTTTGTTGTTTAATCTGCAGTCCTAAGAAGTACTGCAGTTCTCCCATTGTACTCATCTCAAATTTTGATTGCATGAGTTTCTTAAATTCATCACACAATTTTGTGTTTGTTGAACCAAAAATGATATCATCAACATATATTTGAACAAGTAAGACATGATTTCCAACATGTTTTATGAAAAGTGTTTTATCAATGGCACCTCTTGTGAAGTTATTTTTGAGTAAAAAGGTTGAAAGTGTATCATACCAGGCTCTTGGAGCCTGTTTGAGCCCATAAAGAGCTTTGTCTAGTTTGTACACCCACTCAGGATGAGAAGGATCATCAAACCCAGGTGGCTGACAAACATACACTTCCTCTTTTATCTTTCCATACAAAAATGCACTCTTGATATCCATTTGATAAACTTTTATTTTGTTGGAAATGGCATAGGCCAGAAATAACCTGATGGCTTCAAGCCTTGCAACTGGAGCAAAGGTTTCATCATAGTCAATGCCTTCTTCTTGAGAGTAACCTTGCACTACCAGTCTTGCCTTGTTCTTTATTATAATACCAGCTTCATCTTGTTTGTTCCTGAAAACCCATCTTGTGCCAATTGGTTGCTTGTTTTGTGGTAAGGGACAGATTTCCCAAACCTGTTGCTTGTTGAATTTAAGCAATTCATCTTGCATTGCCTGCACCCAATTGTTGTCTTTGAGAGCTTCCTGGTACTTCTTTGGTTCCAACTGTGAAATAAATGCTGAGAATAGACAAAAGTTGGAAAGCTGGTTTCTTGTAAGAACACCTGATGCAATATCACCCATGATTTGATCAAGTGGATGATCTTTGTGTTTGATCAGTTGTTGTAAACCACTGACAGGTGTTGGTGGCTCATGTTCTTCAAACAAACTACTGAGGTCTATTATATCTGGTTCAGCAGTTTCAGTGTCTTCAGTAGTTGCAGGTGCTGAAGCAGATGTTTGAGTTTCGCCTTCAGTATTTGTTGAATCAGAAGTTTGTGAAACTTCTGATGGTTTTGAAGTTGACTTAATGACTGTTTGAGGAGTCCATGGTGCTGGATCCTCATCATCAAACCTTTGATCACCATAATAAGTAGGTTTGGATGAAGTGACAGTCTTTTCAGGTTCAAAATGAAAGTTGTCAAGGTCAAAGAGTTCAGCAGGATGTTCTGGAATGAGAGTGTGTTTTGACTCATTGAACTTGACATTCAGTGTTTCTTCTACTATCCTGGTTTTTGAGTTAAAAACCTTGTAGGCTTTTCTAGTTGATGAATAACCAAGAAAGTAACCTGAGTCAACTTTGGCAGCAAACTTTGAAATAGATTCCATGATATTCAAGATGAAACATTGACATCCAAAGGCCCTGAAAAAGGAGATAAGGGGCTTCATGCCATGAAAAACTTCATAGGCAGTCTTTGAATGTCTCTTGACAACAAGAACTCTATTTTGAACATAAGATGATGTGTTAACTGCATCTGCCCAGAAGTATAAAGGTAGGCCAGAATCAGTTAACATTGTTCTTGCTCCTTCTATTAAAGTTCTGTTCTTCCTTTCTACCACACCATTTTGTTCAGGAGTTCTGGCAACACTGAATTGTCTAATAATCCCTTTAGACAAACAGAAGTCATTCAGAGTTTTGTTCCTGAACTCTGTCCCATTATCACTTCTAATGGTTTTGACAGGTAGAGAGTATTGCTTCTCTATTTGTAGAATGAAGAACTTGATGATTTCAGCAGCCTCATCCTTGGAAAATAAGAAGAATACCCATGTAAATCTTGAGTAGTCATCAATGATGACTAAGCAGTACTTCTTTTTACCAAGGCTCATGATCTTTACAGGCCCAAATAAGTCCATATGGAGTAGTTGAAGACATGCAGTTGTTTTTGATTCTTCAATAGACTTATAGGAGGACTTATGCTGTTTACCCTTTAAACAGGATACACAGTGTTCTTGACACTGGTATACTTTTAAGGGTAGACCTCTGACCAAGCCCATTTTTGTGACTTTATTTATGGTTTTAAAGTTCACATGGCCAAGTCTCCTGTGCCAGAGATCAGTTTCTGAAGTTGATGCCCTTGAGAAGAAACAGGCAGTGTTGTTCAGTACTTTGTCTTTTTCAATGTCCACTGCATAGACATTGCCACATCTTTTGGCAATTAACAAAGTATGATCTTCAATAATCTTCTCTATCAACTTCTGGCCTTCTGGTGATATGATCTTGCATGCTGTCTTTGTGAAAAAGGAAGATATCATTTATCACACATTTGTGACACACTAAGCAAGTTGTACTCAAGGTTTTCAACCAGATTGACCTTGTCAAACTGTATTTTGCCAGAGGAGACATTGCCATGTCCTAGCACATATCCCTTAGCATTGTTCCCAAAGGACACAGATCCAACTCTTATCTCTTTGACTGATAAAATTGTTTATCAGGTATCTGCATCCTGTCATGTGCATTGAGCCTCCACTGTCTACATACCAAATGCTATTCAAGCCTCTGGAAACTCTCTGCACAATATAGCAAATTAGTTAGATTTAGGAACCCAAGCCAGTTTGGCTTTGGGTTTGGTCTTGAGAACATTTACAGTTTGTTCTTGACCAAGTTTAGAAATCCATGTCTTTTTGGCAATGGATTTTGCATTAAGTACAATGGTGGTATCCTTTTGAGGACCACCATCAACTTTGGTCATCAATAGTTGTACCATGTTCATAAGATCTTTAATCTTAGCAGTTTGTGAAACTGCTGATGATTTAGGTCTAACTACTGAAGGAGAATTTTGAGAAAAAGGCTTTTGTTGAGATTTTGTCTTTTTCCAGAGAAGGGGTTTTTGCTGGTTGTTGTTTCTTGGGAGAAAAGGTTTTTACATAATTATTTTTGATTTGTTCCCCCACAACCAGTTGTTGATTTTTCTTATTAAACTGAATACCCTTTCTATATCTGCAAAATTCTGTTTTGTGGTTGAACAGACCACAAATTTCACATTCTTTTGTCTTTTCTTTCAAAGACAAATCTCTGACAGTTTTGATTGGTTTTAGGTCATCAGTAGTTTTCAGGTTCTCAACTCCTGATGTAGTTGAAACTGCTGATGACTTAAAGTCAGATTTAATCAATGCTTCTGAAGAACTTTCTTTGTGTGATTTTAGAAAGTTTTCATGGAAAGATGTGCATTCTCCCATCTTCAGTAGTTTTGGGAGGGAAATCTGTTGGTGTTTCAGTGTGATTGTACCCTATGCCAAACCTAACATTTGAAGCACTTTGTTTGTTTAGCAATAGTTGGTACCCCTTACAAGATTCCACCCATTTTTCACATGTGACCTTGGTGTCAGCAAGCTCTTGTCTGACATTTCCTAGGTCATTAATCATTATTTTGATTTGTGCTTGGGTTTCAATAGCAGAGTTAGTCAATTTAGAAACTTCTTTTGTTTTTTGCAGAAAGTTTTCTTTCTAAATCACATTTTATCTGAGTGAGTTTTCTCTCAGAATCATTTGCTTTTCCTTGTAAGTGCACATTTGTCTCTCTTATGAGAGCAAAAGATTCTTTGCATGAATTTGAACATAATTTTGTCAAAGATTCTTTTGATACCTGTGACAAGGCAGATTTTGAGGAGCATCCCTCAAATGCCATTAAGGCAAAGTTCTTTCTGCCATTGTCAGGCTCTCCCCAGTTGATGTCAAACATTTTGTTGTCTGCATCAGGATTGCACTCTATGGTGTCAAAAGGAAGACTGCTCCAGTCAACATACCCTGAGGTAAATAAACTTTGTTGAGAGGATTGCTGTTGCTGTGGAGGTTGTTGAGCAGCTAGAAAGGGAGGGATTGATTGTTGGCTCTGCATCTGTTGAGCAGGCATCTGTACATATTGTACTTGTGGCACATATTGGTGTTGTGGAGCTTGTGCCTGTACAAAATGTGCACTCCCTTGTGTTCCATTATTCCTGTTATAATTGGGGTTAAAATTGTTTCCAGACTGAGATTGGTTAAAGCCAGAGCTTCTACACTCTCTAGCAAAGTGTCCCAACTTTTGACACTTATGACATCTAAGTTTAGATTTGTCAAAACCAATTTTTGTAGAACTGTTAAGTCCTGGAAACTTCCTTCCTGACCTTTTGTAAAATTTATTTGTTTTTAAACTTAACATGGCCAGTTGGTGCAAAATATCCATTTCTTCATGGTCATCACTGCTGAAACTATTTAATTCATCCATGATAAAACACATGTTATCAGCAGTTTGACCAAAGTCATTATTGTCATAACCTGGGAATGATCTATCAGATGAGATCCCAGCAGTTATGTCAATGTGGTAAAAAGATCCAAAACTATTTGAACAAGTTGGTGAGTCTTGTCCCAATAGTGCTGTACTACCAGGTAGATAGTCATCAGCAGTTTTACCAGAATTTTGTAACTTTTTCTTTTGATCAATTTCTCTCTCAAAAGTAAGTAATCTCCCATGAAGTTTTGTAAGAGTGAGGGAGCTAAAATCTGGTGAAGATCTTAAGACTATTGAGTATGTTTCCCATTTATCAGGTAAAGACCTTAAAAATCTATGAAGCATAGATACAGTTGTATAGGTCTGACCATTTAGTTTTAGCTCAGATATTAATGAGGAAAATCTATCAAATTGCTGAGTTAAAGTTTCCCCATTAATGTGAGCAAAAGTTTCATACTGTTGAGCCAAGATTTCTCTGGTGTTGGGAATCACCTCTTCGGTTCCTCCAAACTGTTCTTTTAGGCAGTCCCAAAGCTCTTTGGCACTATCACAATGTAATAGGCTAGAATAGATTTCATTTGGGAGTGCCATTGCCAACATAGAAAAAGCTTTTGCATCAAGCTCAAGTTCTAGGAAATCATCATCAGTATAGTCTTTTGGTTCTTTTGGAATCTCTTCCTTAGTTTCAAGATTTATGTTTACTGGTTTATGAGGACCATATATCACAGATCTCCTACAACCTGTGTTGGTTTGTGACAAGGTATGTGCCATTCTCTTTTGCCATATGTTATATTCATTTCTTACAAGCATGGCAGGTTTGGTGGCAGAACCAGTATTATGAGGATCCATTTTAAAGAGTATTGATTTGTCAAATATCTCTTAAAGTGATGGATGTTGATAAAAGTGAGCTTATAATCCTTTATTGAATATCAATAAGAGCCTGTGTCTGATTCTCAATTTGTTAGATTGATATGTGATCAGATAAACCAGTGCTCTGATACCAATTGTTGGATCAGTATGCTGCTCTTTTGGTTGAACTTGCTAGTTGACACTTAAGTGTTTAGCAAGTTCTTTGGTGAGTGATAACACAGCGGAATGTTTATAAGTTTATAGCTACACTTATCAACAAGAGTTATTACTCCCCCTGGAATCAAGAACAAATAAATGAGAAGTGTTTATTGAGAATCTAAGTATTGAATGAGAATGAAACACTTTGACAGATTCTCAGTAAACACGAAATGGAAATAACAATAATAAGAGTTGAAGGATTTCTTGTATTAAAATCAATGTCTAAAACAGAAGGATGAATCCTTCTATTTATAGACTTTACAAATACATGAACCTTGCCAAAAAGCAAGTTCAGAAACAAGTTGCAACAAGTTGCAGTCTTGGAACTTGTACATAAAGCAAAAAGAAATACTAAAGTATTAAACTACTGATATACAAAGGCGGTGGAAAAGATCTTCTTCAAGTACTGATGAATGACAAACTACTGATGAGTAGTTTGTCTTCAGTAGTTCTTCAGTAGAAGTGTCTGGTTTGAACTTCAGAACTTCTGATGACTTCTTCTTCAGCACTTCTGAATCTCTTCTTCAGCAGTTTGATTCTTTGTCTTCAGCAGTTCCATACTTAGAGTATTTTGACAGAAAGTGAATTAGACTAAGGTTTGCAAAAGTGGTTTCACCAATCCTTTTTGTCCTAACACGCATACATGCCCTTGTATGTGTGGGTGTACTCGTATGTCCATGTAAGTGTTTTTATGGTGTAGGAAATCGCATATGTGTAAATGTGTATATATAGGCTAAAACATTGAATCTTTAATATAAAACTTAAGTAGTTATGTTAGTTAATCTCAAAAACTAATTGTTAAATGATGTGTGTGAGTATGTATAGGCTTCGGGTGAGCACTACATGTAGTCGAAAGATATGTAAATAGGAATAAGTGTTCGGATGTTATACCTCACTTGTGTGTAGCTGAAATATCTAAAGAAAATAAGTTAATTCCCCTCAATGAAACTCCTAGATACTTTCTAGAGTCTTGGAGCTCGTACATGGTGTTGATGGTTGGCCGAAACTAGCTCCTTGGATGGAAAAACTTTCAGCCGAGGGGTAACAAGGAGAGAAGGGAGGTATTTCAAGTGTTAGAATGTTGTGGTGTGATCTAAATGAACTCTTGTGCACCCTTATATAGGCGAGTGGTGGTGTTGCTCTAGTGTCATTGGTTCACAAAAATGGAAGGTCAAAGGGGTTACTTTCATGGAGTGGAAGGTAAGGTGGCTTGCTTGAGTAAAGAGTTGACTTTGAAGCTTGTTTAATTGTGTAGGGGGGGTTCGGCTGCTAATTATCATGGGGAATGGGCACCATATTTGTGGTAAAGGTGACAAGGAAATCCCCTCATGTTTTCTATGTTGTGCCTTCCTAGTGAAAAGGTTTGACCTTGATGCAATTGTAGTCATTCTTCGGAAGGAGCTAGCCGAAATGTTTGTATGTTTGTGGGCAATCTTGGATGGTCAAAAGCCATGGGAATTGTAGATGAGAAAAGCTTGTTCCATGTTAGTGTTAAGTGTGGATTTCAGGGTTACTAAATAAGTTTGATGACTAGGAAATGAGAAGGCATGTGTGTATGCATACATGCGATCGTATATGTGTGTGTGTGTACATAGTATTTGTCACTTCCTCACTCTATGGTTATGTGTTCATGTAGCCGAGTGTATATATATATATATATTTATATATATATATATATATATATACACTAGTAGGGAACCCGCGCAATGCGGCGGCAAAAATTTACAATGCGTTACTATTTTTATTTAGTTTATTGATTGTCTTGTGATATATTGAATAATAGCTAGTTTTCTTATTCGTGTAACATGTTACAACTCAATGGTTCGATCTTAACCCAAAGAAATAAAGATACTATTTGCTGCTAATATATTACAATTTACAAGATGTGTTATAAAACTCCTCCTTAAAAGCCGAGTACTCGTCGAGTAATCGCTACAAGATAGGGCACCGAGATAATTTTCTTTAAATCCTTTATTTCGAAATTATTGAAAGCAGTCAGCCTTGGTACAAACAGGATTTAGTCTGACTTAATATAAATTAAAGAATAATTCCTCTATTTTTAATTTGAAAGAATGCATGACATTTTCTAAAAAAATGTATATCAAATTTTGGCATGACTATCATCTGTTGTAATTATATAACATTTGTTCCAATATAATGGAAAATCAAATATTTTTGTGTACATATATATATGGCATAACTATGGTATAACTTTTCAATGCTCTTGGGATAATGATACAAAGGACAATGGTATAATTTTGCATAGAAACGACTACTTAAAATAACACCCCTAAGGATAATTTGTTCTAACAAATGAAATAAACAAGGGGCTCTTTTAATTTAGGCCACACACTTGAAAAACCATTGGACTTAAAAATTGATTTACAATAATATAGTGTAAATTCATATAGAACTGGAAAATGATGAGATAAACATGAGACCCATCATAAAAAAATGTTAGAAAAAAACTTACAATTGCACTTTAGGGAGTTTTTTCCATACATGAACTTAATAGAGGACAAATTTACAACTCTTTAGTGAGTTTGTTGTGATGGGCAAAAAAAATCAAAAATACATTTTAGATCAGAGGGCAGCTGCCATCTGCAGAGGGTGAACATGCCAAATTTTCTTTTCTTTGACCCTTCTTTATCACCCAATTTAAGAAATCATGTAGTCTACAGAGGCATTTAGATTCCTGTGAAAAAGAAAAATAGTAAAGAAAACACATACTAAAAGCCTAAAATCACCCATAGATTAAGGGTGCAGTCACCCAAATTTTCTTTTCTTTGACCCTTCTTTATCACCCAATTTTATCTTTAACATGTTATAGGGGTACAGTCACCCATAGATTAATAAGTTAAACGGTCTAAAGTTACCCATAGCTTTTATATAATAAGAACTTATTATCATTGTCATAAAGTTACCTATTTTATCTTATTAAAACATTATATATGTATAAAATCATGTTCACCAGACAAAAGTATTTGAGGGTGAACCTGACATAGGCGCACAATAGTCGCAAAAATATAGCGTTTTATAATACCTTATGATTTGGATATGATGAATGTAGGTGCACGCCAACTCTGATCACCATTTTTCCATAGGCATGCTAGGTATATGTTCTGTAGATTTATCCGAAGCCACCGCAAACATTGGAGGCCTAGAACACCATCCCCTAACCGTATATCCGGTTCAAGCGACCCGTATATGTCAACAAGCAAATCTGAAGACAATATTTTGGGTCAGAACATATGGGTTAATTACTAAACAACTAAATCAAGAATTAATCTAAATAGTTCAGGTATAAGCATTACATATTTTTTTAATGATTCATGTCATTTTAATTGTTATCAATCATATGCACAGCTAGGCAGCACATGCATAATCAGTCGCTAGTCACATACCTTTCGCACACTTGTGCAGGTGACCATATGAAAAGCAAGTCAGGTCGTACATCAAAACAAACCACGCAGTTTGTTTCGCATTACCTACAATATCATATCAATTCTCAAGGTTAAACTTTCTCTTTGTCTTGGTCAAAACTTTCATGTCAAGAACAAATTATTAGTCAAACAACATTCTGATTTATAACTAAACATAAACAAAAAGCATCCTACAAACATAAACAAAAAGCATCCTACAATATAACAGTCGTTATACATGTCCCATTCAGAGTTCAACAAACTACACGATTAAAAAATATCTACATATATTAAGTCATCAACCATGAGAGAGGTGACATGTAAATGCTCAATGTAAATGATATTATGTTCTAAATAACCCCATGAGGCGCACCTGAGGCGCACGTACAAATAACCCCATGATGTGCCGCCTTAGACATGTTTCCTCAGGAACCTTGCCTTGAGGCGTGCCTCGAGGCACATGCCTAGACCATTTTTTTATAACTATGTGTATATGTATAAAACTGTGTGTGAATGCATGCAATACATTTAAGAACCTAAAGTCACTTTACCTTTGAGCATTAGATCCTTGATATCTTGATTACCTGGTCCATCAGCTTGACCGCTTATTAATCATTCAAGGTTTTAATACATCATTTTTCCATAATCCATAAGAACCAGCAAAATCTAGCAACATAGAAATTTACAACACATTTAATGCTAAATGATTCATAACAGCAGGTTTTCAAAACATTTAAATATGGGTCAATAATTTCTAAAAGTAGTTAAATTATTATTAATTTATTATTGCAAGATGTTTTGGTTAGAACATACAAGTCAATTATTACTCAATGAATCAAAGAACCGGCCACATTTACCTGGATATCAGGTTGCATATGATTTTGATCAGTTTGCTTGTTAACAGTCATGTGCATGCGTCTGTCCGTTCGAGGCGATTTTTCTTTGCCTCACGAGACCTAAGCCTCGAGGTGAAATAAAAAAAATATATAAAAATCCTATATCTTATAAAAAATAAAGTGATTGACCTAAAAAAAAGTCTAAAACATAAAAAAAACACACATCAAAATTGAAATAATTGATCCTAAAAGTCTAAAACATAAAAAAAAACACACACACACACATCAAAAGCACCCTAAACCACATGAAGCGAAGCTAAGGCACACATTTTCTTAGCGCCTCAGCCCTTAGAGGCATTTGTATAAACAGAACCCCATGAGGCGCGCCTCAGACTCGTTTTTTAGCTTTTCGCCTTGAAGCGCGCCTCGAGGCGCATGCCTCAAATGTTATTTAAAACCATGCATGTTTAACTAAACTTGAGCAAGTTTTATATCAACAATACTTTGACTTAATTTACTTCAACTCCAATAAAACTATCGAGTACATAGTACATACACATATCAATGATCACATTGCATCCTATCCTCAAACAACTGATTCTAATCATCATAAGCATGCCATAAATCATTAAGATAAAACAAAGTAGTATGATGTATGCTTAAAGATAGAGATAAGAATGAAATATCAAACTCCCATCTTTGCGCCATAAAGCTTCTTAGTACTAAAAGAGACACATTTCAACCTGAGCTCGCTTTGAGCTGTTACCCAATCCACCTGACCCACCCAACAAAGAATAATTAGAGCAATGTGAGAACAGTTTTGACGGTTACCAGTTTCCTGTCCTGAACTGAATAGATGTCAGTGCTAGGAATGCTGACCAAAGCAAGTTCCCTGCCCATTTGACTAAACCCAAACTGGACAGTTCATTTTTTAGGTTTTGAAGCTGGTCGGTTTCATGGAAGATTACGCGATCAGGAACATTTCACGCAAAAGAAATCGATAAAAAAATAAAATATAAATATATATTAATTGGGATGGGAAGAATACTATTTAGAGAACTAAAATTCAGAGATGGGATACCGATAAAGTAAGATGTCATCATCATTGTTAATATATTCATCTTCTAAATTTGTTCATCATCCATATATGCCATATCCTCTTCAGCTTGCTTGACCTAACAATGCTTCTTGCTAGCTCATGCAAGATAATCTTGTTGGAGTGACAATAAAAAAGTTATATCATAGTAACAAAGTAACAAAAATTAACAATCACTACGCAATACAGCAATCTATCAACAAGCAAAAATTGACCGATCAACAATTCCAAGAAGTTCGAAAAGCTCAACAATTATAAGCTGACCGAACACCAGCATTATAAAAACATAATCTTATAACATAAATCCAAGAAGCAAGTAACACCAAAAAGAAAAACCTTATATAATAGCCAGGGAAATCCACCATATTAGCCGTAAAAATCTCACATTTATTCTTCCTATCGATGGTCCAAAGCCTCAGATCACTAAATTCTGCTACCTTAGGTTTCCCCCGCTTACTCGTTTCACCATGCTGTACATGCACAATAGACATTTTGCCTCTGCAACCAGAAAACAGAACAAAATAAGACTAAAATGAAATTTATATTGTGCAAAAAGTTTCAATACATGAGGTCTGATGGGCCTAAAACACCAAACACATGTTGAGGTGCCAGAGAAAAGAGCCATCTAAAACAATTTAAGCAAGCAAAAATCAACGGGCAAACATGATAACGAAGCTGCATTTTCCTAATTCGTCGAATTAGCAACTTGAATGTACAAACCTCCAAGTTGAAATAAGCGTTCAATTCATTCTCCTAATTCTTCCAGTTAGACCAGTTTACAAAAAAACAATTTTCACATGCTTACAAGGCAACAATAGATTAGTTACCAGGGAATTTCATTCACTTTTCCGGACCAGGAGCATGCAGTGGCGACATGTATGTCAAGTGGACCAATTATAGCACCAGCTTGCCTCGTTGAACCCTAATCACCGCCGTCACGATCTTGAAAGGTTTCGCCACCACCGTTGATCTTGTAGTTTCTTAAGCTTTTGTCTCTTCTAATTCAGTCTGTAAAAAGTTACATCACAATTTTAATTAAAAACATAATGTTTACAGTGGAGTGGAAAAAAAAGAGCCAAATATGTACAAATATTTAAAAGCATCAGCCATGCTAATACTTGATTCTTTTGGGCTCAAAGATTTTAATTAAAATAAGGAGAAACTTAATGCAGTCAAAATATGCCTAGATGCACTTGTGAAACCATAAAACTTAAACCATACATTTCACTTTTGGTATGAAAATGTCCTTTGAGGAAGAAGGTTGTCATAAAAAGTGTTTGAATCTGAAAGGACCAATTAAACAAAGTCAGTAACATAGTCAATAAAAAATTCGTGCTAAACCACCATGTAACAAAAATTCGAATGCTTAAAGATAACCGGTAAATATACCTTAATCTTAATAATAATTTTTCTCAAAACAACTTCTTATAATCAACCTTTTGAGCCTCAATAACTAAAAATCATTTATCATAAAACACTTTATATATCAAAACCCATAAAATAATGTTAATATTAATTTGGCCTATAAAGGTTGCATAAAAAAAAAGTGGCGGCCTTGAATTCAAAGAAAAATCATTAGGTTTGAATTAAAACATTGTACCTAACACACAAACATTCAACTATTGTAGGAGAAACCTGATAAGTATCCAATTATATTTGTCACATCATCTAACACACTAAACAACCAAACACCTTTTGAATGCGAAAATCGGTAATTGTTTTGGTGATCGATTGACGACAATCTTGTTGTTGGTATCAAAAAGACAATACAACATAATAACTTCACTCTTTTTCTGTCCATTCCACCTAAAGCCATGGAAAAAAAAACAAAAATCATGCAGCTATCATGTAACTGTAATTCAACAAAGCTGCAGGAAAAAAAAAACAAAACATATCACATTTTCATACCAAAAGTGATGAATCCTCCTTGTAACAAAACCCAACCTTCGCCAGAGCTTGGCTTCCATCACCAAAATACACCATTTGCTACCAAAGAGACAAAACATTAACCTAAATCAAAACAGAAATATAGTAAAATGAAGAAAAATAAAACTAACCCCGCTTTACGAATTTGTGCCATCTGTTTCGGACACCACCAACATCATCATAGCCAACATCGTCTAACCAATTCTCGTCATCTCTCTTAATCAGCTCGCCTTTGCAAAAGATTTATTGTCAAACTTAGATCTGTGAAAACCTCAAATGGAAACTGGTAAAAACTAAAGCTAAAATGAAGAGAAGGCCATTAAGAACAAATTGATACTCACCAAACAAACCTGAGGCTGTTACTACCCCATTTTTACCATTGATGCCGATCTTAGCAGCTGATGTTCTTCAATCACCTAGAGAGAGAGAGAGAGAGAGAGAGAGAGAGAGAGAGAGAGAGAGAGAGAGAGAGAGCGCTGCAGATTAGGTTTTTGAAATGTGTGAAATGATGAATCTGAAACCCTAAAAATGTATGCGTGTGTTTTTTCGATGCATATAGGCTTGTACATGATTCATTATAGCGTGCACCCTTTAAAAGTTTAAGAGTTTTTATGCATTAATTCTTGTACAACATGCTTCAAGGCTTGTACATGTGGCAAATGACCATTTCTGCCCTTCCTATATGCTTATTAATATAGTATAGATATAAGAGTGTGAGTGTGTCCTATGTGATTTAGATAATGTCCAAAACATTGCACACTTCCTTGTCTTGGGAATATATGGCCGAAAATGTGCATAGGAAAAAGAGCAAGGTATTCTAGGCAAGTCAACTTGCATATGTTTGGTTAACTAAGGTGGACTATGATCCCATTTAGGTAAGTGTCTTCGATTTGATGGGATTGTGTTATGATGTGTACATGCACATGTGTATGTGTGGCCGTATGTATGTATGTATACATGATAGTGTATTTGTTTGATTCACACACTCATACAAGTCTACATGAATCAAGTTTTGTTGTCACGGGTGGACATATTGTTTGTATATGTACTAGTTTTCTAGATTACATGTTGGTAACCTCTTTGTTCATAAACATTATTTGATTTTGTCCTTGTCGGGGCAACCATTTGAAAATGTATGTTCAGTTGCATGGATTTCTTACTGTTAGGGTTGTGCATGGTACTCCCATAGTCTAGCATGAAATATTGAACTAACTGAGGCCTTGAACTAAATAGTGGGTATACCGTTAGACTGTTTACCTTGAGATTGACCCGTTGGAACCCTGTATAGCCTAAATATGATGTAAATGTTAACATGTAATGCTATACACACTATAAACATGTAACTATGTGTACGGATATGACCTGTGATTTTGACGGGTGTCACATTCTCCCCCTGTTAGAGGAATTTCGTCAGCGAAATTTTCGATGTTGGTCAGCTAAACCAGTGGTCTTCTGAAAAAGATATGGGTAGTTGCGTTTAATCTGATCCTCACGCTCCCATGTAAATTCGGGTACGCGTTTGGAATTCCAATGTACCTTGACCAACTTGACCTGACTGTGACGGAGTTTATGAACCTTCCAATGTGTTATCTTGAGTGGCTCCTCTATGAAATGAAGTTGTTTGTCGATGTGGATTTCCTCTGGAGGGATAAACAATGACTCACCAGTAAGACACTTCTTGAGGTTCGAGACGTGAAACATGTCGTGGACACCACTGAGTTCTTGGAGTAGCTTGAGTTTGTATGCAACCGGTCCAATTCTAGCAAGGATCACGAATGAACCTATGTATCCGGGATTGAGCTTCCCATGTTTGCCAAACTTGGGAACCCCTTTCCATGGAGATACCTTGAGCAAAACTCTCTCACCCACTTGAAACTCTAAGGGCTTGGCCTTTTGTCTGCATAACTCTTCTGCCTGTCTGTGGCAGCTTTCAATCTACCCATGATATGGAAGATCTTGTTAGTTGTCTCCTGGATGAGTTCGGGACCTGTCAAATGCTTATCCCCTACTTCGGCCCAGCACACGGGCGACCGACATTTGCGTCCGTACAACGCTTCGTAAGGGGCAGCTTTGATGCTGGTTTGGTAACTGTTATTGTAGGAAAATTCGATTAATGGCAAGTACGTATTCAAATTTTCCCCAAAGTCAATTACACATGCGCGGAGCATGTCCTCCGGCGTCTGGATGGTTCTTTCGCTCTGCCCATCTGTCTAAGGATGGTAAGCGGTGCTCATGTCTAGTCGGGAACCAAGAGCTTCTTGCAACGATTGCCAAAACCTCGAAGTGAAACAACTGTCTCCATCTGAGATTATTGAAGTAGGTACACCATGCCTTGATATAATCTCATTGATGTATAATCGGGATAATTTCTCCGTTATGTCTGTTTCCTTGATCGGCAAGAAATGTGCAGACTTTGTTCAACGGTCAAAAATCACCCAAATCGCATCATGACCACGAGATGTTCTTGGAAACTTGGTGATGAAATCCATAGAGATTTGTTCCCATTTCCAAATAGGAATCTCTGGTTGGTGAAGCATTCCTGACGGCTTCTGGTACTCTGCCTTGACCTTTGAACACGTTAGGCAACGTTTGACATAGGTCGCAATACAACCCTTGATGTCAGTCCATCAATAGAATAGTTTGAGGTCCTTATACATCTTATCTGCACCGGGGTGTAGCGAGTACTTGGATTTGTGGGCTTCATCAAGAACCAAATCATGCAAACCTCCATACAAAGGAACCCATATTCTATTCAAGAAATACTTTGTCCCGTCAGGCCTTGTCGCCAGTTGACTTGCCTGACTGTATAGAGCTTCTTGTCCAATATTACTATCCTTAAGAGCTTCCTGCTGAGCCTGACGAATACGTGTAGTGAGATCGGTTTGAATGGTCATCCCTAACGTAGGAACACGTAGCGTTTTGACACGTTCCTTTCGGCTTAATGCATCTGCTACAACATTTGCCTTCCCTGGATGGTACTTAATCTCACAGTGATAGTCATTGAGTAGCTCAACCCATCGTCTCTGACACATGTTCAAATCCTTCTGGTCAAAGATATGTTTTAGGATCTTATGGTCAATAAAGATAGTACACTTAGTCCCATAGAGGTAGTGTCTCCATATCTTGAGTGCGAACACTACTGCACCCAACTCCAGATTGTGGGTTGTGTAGTTTCGTTCGTGCACCTTGAGTTGACGGAGGCATAGGCTATAACCTTGTTTCTCTGCATCAAGACACAACTGAGACCTTGGTGAGATGCATCGCAATATATCACGAAATGTTCCGTTCCCTCTGGTAGTGAGCGAATAGGTGCGCTGCATAACTTGAGCTTCAAGAGCTGAAATGTAGATTCCCGTGGATTTCCCCATTCGAATTTCTTGTCTTTCTGAGTCAAGACTGTCAGGGACTGGGTTATCTTTGAAAAATTCTCAATGAATCGCCGATAGTAGCCAGCTAACCCTAAAAATTGCCGAACTTCTGTTGGGGTACTGGGTCTAGGCCATTCTTTGATCGACTCAACTTTGGCTGGATCAACATGTATACCTTTCTCGTTCACCACGTGACAGAGGAAATGAACTTCACGGATCCAAAATTCGCATTTGGACAACTTGGCATACAGCTTTTCCTCCTTGAGTAGATTCAGAATCATTTTCAAATGTTGTTGATGCTCTTCTCGAGTCCGTGAGTAAATCAGAATGTCGTCAATAAATACTATCATGAACTTGTTGAGGTAAGGTTTACATACCCTGTTTATTAGATCCATGAACACTGCTGGTGCGTTTGTCAAACCGAATGGCATAACCAGAAACTCGAAATGGCCATATCGCGCCCTGAAAGCAGTCATGGGTATGTCCTCTTCGTAAACACGTAACTGGTGATAGCCTGACCTCAGATTAATAATCGAGTAGAAACTGGAGCCTTGCAACTAATCGAATAGATCATCAATGCGGGGAAGAGGGTAGCGGTTCTTCACCGTAAGCTTGTTCAACTCTTTGTAGTCGATGCACATACGAAATGATCCGTCCTTCTTCTTGACGAACAGAGTTGGAGCTCCCCAAGGTGACGAGATTGGTCAGATGAATCCCTTGTCAAGCAACTCCGGCAACTGGGTGGACAGCTCTTGCATCTCAGATGGAGCCAAGCGGTAAGGTGAACGGGCTACGTGAGCCGCTCCGTGAATGAGATCAACACGAAACTTGACTTGCCTTGCCGGTGGCAATCCGGGCAGATCGTCGGGAAAGACTTCTGGAAAATCTCTCACGACAGGGATGTCTTCGATCCGGTGCACCTCTGGCTTCTACTCATGCACAAGTGCTAAGAAAGCAAAATGGCCTTTTCGCAAGCACTTCTGTGCCTTCATGCAAGACACCAATCGCAATGTGGCCTTCCTTCACTCCCCCTGTATGGACAGAACCTCTCCGTTGGGTAACAGAACCCGAATCACTTTCGTCAAACAGATGACCTCTGCATGGTTCTTCGAAAACCAGTCCATACCAACCACAATGTCGAAACTACCCAATTCGATCGGCAGAAGATCGATACTAAAATCATGATCTCCTAACCTTAACGCACAATTATTAACTCCTTCTTCGGACCTAATTGTCTTACCATTGGCCAATTTTATGGAGAAATGTTCATGCAACTTATGTGACTCTAATCCGAGGGCTCGTTTAAAGTCAGTTGACACAAAGCTTAGATCGGCACCGATATCAAATAGTATAGAAGTAGTATGATTGTTTACGAGAAACGTACCCGTGACGATATTAGGATCCTTGCGTGCGTCATCGGTTCCCATGACGAAAGCCCTACTACTAGCCTGACCTTCCAGCTTGGGGAAGTCCTTCTTGAAATGGTCGGTAGCACCACACTCGAAACATCCTGGTTTACCATCAGAACTCACTACAGTTTTGGCCCGACACTGCACTGTGGGATGTCCCATTCGCTTGCACTTCTCGCATTTGATACTGCCGCACGTTCCCACATGATGGTACTTGCACTTATCGCAAAGTGGGTGGGGCCCGTTGTATGGCTTGCGAGTGTCAGTAGCGGTGGCAACAAAAGATTTGACGATTTCGGGCTTCTTGCGGGAATCACCCTCTGCAGTTTCCCCTTCCTGAAGTGGGACCACTTACGCTTGTTTCCAGAGCCTTCATCCTTGTCGGATTCCTTTTGGGTCAGGGATCCCATGCGTACCGCATCGTCGGTGAGACTATGAGTAAGGGTGACATCATGTTGAATGGAAGCTGGAGTAGCAGTGGTAACCATGCTACGAATCTTAGGGGAAAGTCCCCAGATGTATCGTTCTATCCGTTTGTACTCAGGTTTAACCGTGTGTGGAACTAGACGAGAAAGCTCATGGAATCGAGTCGTATAGGCCATGATGTCCGCACCGTTCATGGACAGATTCCATAACTCGGTCTTTAACTTCTGCAGCTCACTGCGCGGGCAATACTTGTCCATCAGCATTGACTTCAACTCGACCCAAGAGAGATTGTAGGCAGCTTCACGACCCAAGGTCTACACTTGTAGGTTCCACCATGTCAGCTCCTCGTCCTGGAAGGTACAAGTGACGTACTTGATCTTCTGGTCTTCCGCGCAACCGCTGATGTCGAGCACAGACTCCGTTTTCTCAATCCATCGGGCAATACCAATCGCTCCTTCTGACCCACGAAAGTTCCAGGGCTTGCATGCCATGAAAGTCTTGTAGGAACACCCATGTATGGGATTCTCTACTTCTGTAGCGTCAGAAAGATTGGATTGTCAACAAAATGATCGGCATATGATACGATAAAGACTAGGAAGGAATAAGCAAAAGCTTTACCAGTCTTAGGTTCCTCGGTTCTGCGTCGGCCTGCAGCGCTCGAACCGCTGCTTGAATCGGCACGATTCGCTTCATGCTGCACAATAGCCTCTGCGATTACCCTGGCTAGGTCCACTGAGGTGGTCGGAAAAGCTTCTTCCTCAGAAGTCGAACGAGTAGTTCTTTTGGGAGGCATGTTCTTCTAATACACACGATTAAAAGAATGAGACACATATCACCGTATAATATTGTCATCCTAGGCACCAAGCAAACAACTATGCAACCATCACAAATGACACACCAACTCACAAATGCATGGAACAATCACAATAACAACATATGAAGTCACAATACCAATTTTCTGACTAATAATTAAACCTACTAAATAAGTTTCATGTTTTACAATAACGATAATACTGGCATACCGCCTTACAAGTTTTAGTCAATAAGTCAAAACATAACACAAAGAAATCCTACGGGGACGGGGGTGGGAAAGCAACTCATAGAACTGCGATTGCAGCGACCATCCTCGCCTCAATGTCATCCAATCTAGCCTGTAACTCGGCAACACGCTCCTTTGCTGCGGCGCGTCCCTGCTCAACCTCGTGAACACGTGTACCAACACAGACAGTCGGTAGAGAATAGGATCTCTGGCATTGTCAGCCAGATACAGGTCGTCCTCAATCCCCTGGACCCTCCCACACAACACTACTACCTCCGTGTCATGACACCCAATCATGTCATGGACGGAGTAGTGCGTGTGGCGTACAGGAGCTGGCTCGAAGCTGATAGGTAGTGGGGTATCTAAGGGTGGATGAGATGGACCTCCAGTCTCAAAGGTAGAAGGAGGCTCGCCATCAGTGTTCTCGTCATAGTAAGCTAGGAATCCATCGACAATCGGCAAATAGGTCCTCCCACGAGCCTGGGATCTACGGAGAAGCTTCCTTCTGGGCGGCTCTGGGTCCTCTGGAGCTGGTGGCTGGGGATCGGCTGGTGCCGGAGGCTCGGGGTCAATTGGGGCAGGAACTTTGGCTAGGGCGATAGTGTAACATCGCAAAATTTTTCCCCAAATTCTAATACGTGTGTTATATTTTTTTTTTATTTCATAATGTGCCAAAGTCTTTATTTTACTACCACACAACTTATATACATATATGTATATATATATATATAATAATAATAATAATAATAATAATAATAATACTAATAAATACTAACTAAGTAGTTGTTAACCCAACCCAATCAGCGGCCCAACCACGGCAGCCCACCCACCGGCCCAAACACCTAAGCCTCCTCCTCCCCTATCAGTTAATAATAAAAAAAAAAAGAGTGCTGCTGCATGAATCGAACCCGAGTCAGATTGACTAACAACCTCACACACGAACCACTAAGCCATGGGCTCTTTTGGTGATAATATCCTAATACTAACAAACTTATCCTCTCCTTATTTAGTATAGTCAACCCTTAAAAGTCAACTGCATCAATTCAACCCTTCAATCAAACCAAATTACCGTGTTTTTGTAATAGATTAATTATGGGATGTCTTGGACAGATTGGATGCGTTGCTTACACGCCAAAATCACGGTTAAATCTTACCAAAAACTGATCAATCACGCGTATATATTAAAACCTTAGGTCAAACCTTCCAATCTTGCAATTCGTATGTATTTTTATAAATTGAATCTTTGTCTTCAACCTAAAAGTGCCGATTAGAATAAACCCTCAAACAAAGCTTGTTTTAAATCTCTCTGTAATGAACAATCAAAGATTCTAGCTTGTGGTTGCCGCAAGTAACGAGTTGACCATCAATTGGTATGTTTTTTTTTCAATTCGTATGTTCATTAGGGTCGGTTCTTGATAGGGAATAAAAGCCCTAATGTTTCGTTCTGGATCTATAACGAATTCACGATTTATTTTGAAATTTTGGGGCTAGGGCTTCGTTAATAATAGTATTGGGGAAGATGACTAAATTCAAAACTGGTTTTAAGTTTTTAAAAAACTCAAACATAAACCAACTGGTCGTATAGACCAGCTGGTTTTATTGTCACATTATGAAGCAAGGATTCCCAGGTTCGATACCTGTTAATAAGGATTCACATTATTTTTTTTTTTGAAAAATAAAGATAACAGGATGCATAGGGTTTTAAACATTGATAATGGAACTTACAACCAAATGATCACCTAGATCAGTTGGTTGCGAGGTTTGGTTGTGTACCCAGGACACTCGGGTTCGAACCCGGGCTACTCCAAATCTTTTTTATTTTTTTTATTTTAGTACAATGAATAACTATATATGTATTAATATTTATTATTTATAAATATCTTGTTTTATTTATAATTAATTCATAAAAATTCTGTTTTTAACGATCCAAAAGCCAATTTTTTTTTTTATCTAATCTATATTCTAAATTAAAAATAAGTTTTTATTTCATTAAAAATATTACGCTTTGTTTTAAACTCATCGATTAACTTAAACTTTTAAGTTATAAATAATATATTTAAAGTGCAAAATAAATTATAGAATACATTTTTTTTCATAAGTTCAAGAATTATACATTTTAGCCTATGTAAAAATATTACTTAGAATATTAATATATTTTAATTAAACCATTAACATTTAAGCGTCTTTCCCCAAAACTAGAAAGCCCTAATCAGTTGATCTAGTAAACTATAGACATGTTAGACCTGTTATTCTTAGACTTTGTGATGTTTAATCTAGGGTGTTTTTCTGAGAATCAATACTATTGCATACTTGAGATTCTTGCTTGCTTGCTAAGGTGAGTTTACATAGCCCCTTTTCCCTATTTTCACTATTTTTGGGGTGAAACATGTTTAAACATTTTATACTATCATTTACTCATATTTACTTGTAATTCAAGTACATCATTATTCTATCATTTGACTGTAACAAAAAGACACAGTACAATCATTAACAATGATCAAGCCGCCTGTTTAGATTATAGCGCTATAGGTCTGACAAACCCATCCCACCCGCATAGACTCAGGGATGATCGATAACAGTAATAACATTTAACTAACTTGCGAGTTAGTCATCAGTCGACACAAGGTTTGGTTGTACAAAGACGCATTGTTGCATGTCTGTATCATACTCTATCATCATACAACCCTGAGTGTTGTACAAACTATTGTTATCAACTATTTCTCAAAAACCTATGTAATTCTCACCAACTTTTGTTGACCCAAACATTTTCAACTTAACATGTTTCAGGTCCTACTTGCTTGAAGAATTGCTTGAAGATATGTGCATTGTTTATTCAATTTGATGTACGAATTCTTGTAGAACTATTGTATGTAATTCATTTAAATCATTTAATGGAATCTATTATTCACCATGAGCTACTGAACAATCATCAATACGTGGCACCCCGATGTTTCCGCCATCGGTTGGGGTGTTACAGATTGGTATCAGAGCCATGGTTATAGGGAATTAGGTTATTCGAGAAATAATCTAGTCTATAACCATAGGATTTAACCAGTACTTGCTTCTTTTGTTTGCTATTCTCTATCTCCCTCCTACTTCATATCCCTACTCTCATCCCTACAAGAAGGTTGCTCCCCATCACTGGATCTACTCTCAGACTAATAGGACAAAAATCCTCAGGTTTAACCTGAACCCCCTTGAGATCTCGTCGAAGTTCCAGATCTTAATAACGAACACGTGCAATCTGGAAGGGTGAACGCCTGTATTCTGAGTCTTCTGTCTAGGCTGGCATTGCGCATATATCCCAATCAGACGAGGGACCCGGATGCCTACCTGGGAATTCTCGGAATGAGTGTTCACTTATAGGTTAAAGCATGTCTTCATATGTTATTAGAATCTGGAGTCTTTGATAAGTCAACGTTTTCGTTTATTCGTTTTAATTAATGAATAAATGATTACATTCCTTATATCACCTCATTCATCTCATGCCACATTGAACCTTCATTGTGTCCCTTACAGATCATGCCTCCACGTCGTAACACTCGCAATAACAGTGGTGAAAACCAAGAGGAAAGTAACAACAACCACAACACCAACCACAACAACAACAAAAACAACAAAGGTGTTGATGCCCAACTGACTGCAATTATTCGCAACCCTGCTCAGATTACTAACCCTAATCATCCTGGTAATTATGCTATAAATGTGGAAACCCAAATCACTACCGTAACCGATGCCCTAAACTAAACCGAGATCAAGACCCTCCAGCTACATAACGGCAAGTCCCACCATTTAAATGTTGTCTACCTTTAAATCTATGTAATGACGCTTTTTGATTCAAGTAATAAATCCAAGTATTATCATAATATCTGTGTGCATGCTTGTTTGAATGTGAACTGATTGCTATATCTATAGTCATACTTGCTTACTTGTACAACAATTAGTTGACTACCAAACACCTACTTAACGATTGGTAGAGGTCATCATGTCTTTCCAACAGTCGGGAGAGGCCCTACCACCTGCTCAACGACTGGTGGAGACTATCAGACCTGCTCAACAATCGGAGAGTCATAGAAGGACGCAAAACCCTAATGTAAGGTAAATTAGTGATTACGGTCCGGAACGTAATTGTGAATTTACAGGTACGTTAAGGTGGTGTGGAATTCTATCAAAATTTTCGGTAGTTAACCAAATGTAAACCCTAGTTATCTAGTAGCTCACTTAGTCAACTCACATGTAACACGCCGCTTATCCACATTATTCGAGACAGATTATTCCATTCATGTAATTTTTATCCAATCCCCTTCAACCCTGTGTTTTCAATAAACTTCGGGACGAAGTTCCTAAAAGTAGGGGAGACTGTAACATCGCAAAATTTTTCCCCAAATTCTAATACGTGTGTTATATTTTTTTTTTATTTCATAATGTGCCAAAGTCTTTATTTTACTACCACACAACTTATATACATATATGTATATATATATATATAATAATAATAATAATAATAATAATACTAATAAATACTAACTAAGTAGTTGTTAACCCAACCCAATCAGCGGCCCAACCACGGCAGCCCACCCACCGGCCCAAACACCTAAGCCTCCTCCTCCCCTATCAGTTAATAATAAAAAAAAAAAGAGTGCTGCTGCATGAATCGAACCCGAGTCAGATTGACTAACAACCTCACACACGAACCACTAAGCCATGGGCTCTTTTGGTGATAATATCCTAATACTAACAAACTTATCCTCTCCTTATTTAGTATAGTCAACCCTTAAAAGTCAACTGCATCAATTCAACCCTTCAATCAAACCAAATTACCGTGTTTTTGTAATAGATTAATTATGGGATGTCTTGGACAGATTGGATGCGTTGCTTACACGCCAAAATCACGGTTAAATCTTACCAAAAACTGATCAATCACGCGTATATATTAAAACCTTAGGTCAAACCTTCCAATCTTGCAATTCGTATGTATTTTTATAAATTGAATCTTTGTCTTCAACCTAAAAGTGCCGATTAGAATAAACCCTCAAACAAAGCTTGTTTTAAATCTCTCTGTAATGAACAATCAAAGATTCTAGCTTGTGGTTGCCGCAAGTAACGAGTTGACCATCAATTGGTATGTTTTTTTTTCAATTCGTATGTTCATTAGGGTCGGTTCTTGATAGGGAATAAAAGCCCTAATGTTTCGTTCTGGATCTATAACGAATTCACGATTTATTTTGAAATTTTGGGGCTAGGGCTTCGTTAATAATAGTATTGGGGAAGATGACTAAATTCAAAACTGGTTTTAAGTTTTTAAAAAACTCAAACATAAACCAACTGGTCGTATAGACCAGCTGGTTTTATTGTCACATTATGAAGCAAGGATTCCCAGGTTCGATACCTGTTAATAAGGATTCACATTATTTTTTTTTTTGAAAAATAAAGATAACAGGATGCATAGGGTTTTAAACATTGATAATGGAACTTACAACCAAATGATCACCTAGATCAGTTGGTTGCGAGGTTTGGTTGTGTACCCAGGACACTCGGGTTCGAACCCGGGCTACTCCAAATCTTTTTTATTTTTTTTATTTTAGTACAATGAATAACTATATATGTATTAATATTTATTATTTATAAATATCTTGTTTTATTTATAATTAATTCATAAAAATTCTGTTTTTAACGATCCAAAAGCCAATTTTTTTTTTTATCTAATCTATATTCTAAATTAAAAATAAGTTTTTATTTCATTAAAAATATTACGCTTTGTTTTAAACTCATCGATTAACTTAAACTTTTAAGTTATAAATAATATATTTAAAGTGCAAAATAAATTATAGAATACATTTTTTTTCATAAGTTCAAGAATTATACATTTTAGCCTATGTAAAAATATTACTTAGAATATTAATATATTTTAATTAAACCATTAACATTTAAGCGTCTTTCCCCAAAACTAGAAAGCCCTAATCAGTTGATCTAGTAAACTATAGACATGTTAGACCTGTTATTCTTAGACTTTGTGATGTTTAATCTAGGGTGTTTTTCTGAGAATCAATACTATTGCATACTTGAGATTCTTGCTTGCTTGCTAAGGTGAGTTTACATAGCCCCTTTTCCCTATTTTCACTATTTTTGGGGTGAAACATGTTTAAACATTTTATACTATCATTTACTCATATTTACTTGTAATTCAAGTACATCATTATTCTATCATTTGACTGTAACAAAAAGACACAGTACAATCATTAACAATGATCAAGCCGCCTGTTTAGATTATAGCGCTATAGGTCTGACAAACCCATCCCACCCGCATAGACTCAGGGATGATCGATAACAGTAATAACATTTAACTAACTTGCGAGTTAGTCATCAGTCGACACAAGGTTTGGTTGTACAAAGACGCATTGTTGCATGTCTGTATCATACTCTATCATCATACAACCCTGAGTGTTGTACAAACTATTGTTATCAACTATTTCTCAAAAACCTATGTAATTCTCACCAACTTTTGTTGACCCAAACATTTTCAACTTAACATGTTTCAGGTCCTACTTGCTTGAAGAATTGCTTGAAGATATGTGCATTGTTTATTCAATTTGATGTACGAATTCTTGTAGAACTATTGTATGTAATTCATTTAAATCATTTAATGGAATCTATTATTCACCATGAGCTACTGAACAATCATCAATACGTGGCACCCCGATGTTTCCGCCATCGGTTGGGGTGTTACAGATAGGAGCCGGTGGAGGGAGTACTCGCCTCCGGGGTGTACATCATACGCGCCCCGCCCGGACATGGGCGATATGGTCGAAAGTAAGGCACTCCGGGCTCTGGCTGCTACTAGGGTGCATGTAACACCCCAACCGATGGCGGAAACATCGGGATGTCACGTATTGATGATTGTTCAGTAGCTCATGGTGAATAATAAATTTCATTAATTGATTTAAATAAATTACATACAATTATTTCTACAAGAATTCGTACATTAAATTGAATAAACTATGCACATATCTTCAAGCAATTCTTCAAGTAAGTAGAACCTGAAACATGTTAAGTTGAAAATATTTTGGGTCAACAAAAGTTGGTGAGAATACATAGGTTTTTGAAAATAATTGATAACAATAGTTTGTACAACATTCAAAGTTGTATGATGATAGAGTATGATACCGACATGTAACAATGCGTCTTTGTACAATCAAACCTTGTGTCGACTGATGACTAACTCGCAAGTTAGTTAAATGTTGTTACTGTTATCGATCATCCCTGAATTTATGCGGGGGATGGGTTTGTCAGACCTATAGCGCTATAATCTAAACAGGCGGCTTGATCATTGTTAATGATTGTACCGTGTCTTTTTGTTACAGTCAAATGATAGAATGATAGTGTATTTGAATTACGAGTAAGTATGAGTAAATGATAGTATAAAATGTTTAAACATGTTTCACCCCAAAAATGTAAAAGAGAAAAGGGGCTATGTAAACTCACCTTAGCAAAAGTGTTATCTCTTGAAAAGTAGAATAATGGTGTTGCCCAAGTATGTCAAGTATCACCCTATAATAAGGTAATAAATATGTCTAAGTCTATCTAGTCTACCAATGCATAAGTTTCTAGGGCTTCAAATTTGGGGATAATTGCTCGTTTGATTAATATTAAAAATATTCGACAATAGAGAGAAATTTAGTAAATAAATAACCAAAAATCTTTTTTATAAATTTTAAATCCAAGATGGTCACAAAAATGTGTTTAAAGTATAAAAATAATTTTTATAAAATTATTTTCTTTAAAATAGACTTTTAAATCTATTTATTACAAATTGCCAAAATTTAACTTTAATATTTAAAAATACAAAAATTAAAGAATTATTATTTTAAAAATCATATTTCTGTTCTAAATATTTAAAAATAAATTGTATAAAATTTTGGTGCAAAAATAATAAAAATTGAATTTATTATGATTTAATTATGATTAAATCTAACAAAAATTGATTAAAAATATAAAATAAATGATTTTTCTGATTTAAAAATCATTTCAGTGAAGTTCAACTTTGTACAAACATAGGATAATTTTTGTAGAAATTAATAAAATTGTTTTGATATTTTAATAGGTTTTTATAAATATAATAGTATAAAATTGATTTAATTATTATAAATATTAAATAAATGAATTTCAGAAAAAATAAAAATTGTAGATGAAACTTTGACATCAAATTTGTTAAAATTTTTTTTTTTAGAATTTATAACAAGGTTTTAATAATTAAAAATGAATTTACAAGTTTAAATGAAATATATATATAATTGATTTGTTTTTAAAAAAAAATAAGTGAAAAATGGGCGCCCAAGCTGGGACTCGAACCCGGCTAGTAAAGGTTATAAGTATCAGTCACAACCACTTGGCCTAGGCCTGTGGTTGTGATTTAAATCTGTTTTAATAAAATAAATACACGATGAAAAATCAGTTTTATCCCCAAATTCATACCCATGAACCCTAGATTTCCCAATCGAACGATTTACCCAATGTTAATCTAATTAAGCATAGGGTAAACGCTGTGTAGGTTCCGATTAAGAGTTCCCACATCAAAAATTAAACTTACAATCTCGTTTTGATGCTGATTCGATCGGTCAACTTCGAAGTCAAAGGAAGCGATCGTTTAGTAATATCAGATGATAATTCAGAGGAATTGATGGTTGAGAAAGGTGTATGAGCGAGTTGTGATTGTCCTACAAGGTTCAATTTATAGTGCTAAGCACTGGATCGCTGAATTGGTAAGTGTTGACCATGATATGAATGTCAAACGCGTAATTGTATAATTGATTTCCAATCAGTTGTAATTGCACGCGTATAATGGTCCACGAATGCCGGTAATCACGTCAACTTACCATGTATGTGTGTTTGATCAAAAGATTTGGCTCCCATTGGCTGCATACACGTCGAGCAGCAGATGAAGATGGGTTTAGTTGGTTTAAAAAGTCTATAAAAGAATTTAGTCAAGTCTAACTCACAGGTGTATGGGCTAGAGCAGCTGGTAAGTGTTTGTTGTGTGTGGGTGAAAGGTCTGCGGTTCGAACCCGGTGGGAAGCACCTTTTTTTTTTTTAACAGGAAGGGAGGGAGGAAGGGAAGTGGGCTGGGTAACAGTTTGGGCTTGGAACAGTCAGGTTGGGCCTGATCTTGGGTTGGGTTATCAAAATCAATTAATCAATTAGCTCTAGATTGTTGTTATTAATTATTACTATTATTTTTATTATTATTATTATTATTATTATTATTATTAATATTAATATTATTATTAATATTATTATAAATCTATATATATATAAATGTGAATAATTATTATTGTATTGGGGTTCAACATATAACCAAAAATAATAAGGTTTGTCGTTTTAATCCGTAACGTATATCTTTTTAGTACGAAATGTTACAGTCTCCCCTACTTTTAGGAACTTCGTCCCGAAGTTAAAGGAAGACACTAGGTTAGCAATTGGCCAACTACTGAAAACCTTGATAAAATTTCACACTACCTTAATGTACCTGTAAATTCATGATTACGTTCCGGACCGTAATTACCAATTTACCTTACATTAGGGTTTTGCGTCCTTTTATGACTTTACCGATTGTTAAGCAGGTCTGATAGTCTCCGTCAGTCGTTGAGCGGGTGGTAGGGCCTCCCCCGACTGTTGGAAAGACATGATGACCTCTACTAATCGTTAAGCTGGTTGTTTGGTAGTTAACTAATTGTTGTACAAGCAAGTATGATTATAGATATAGCAATTAGTTCACATTCAGACAAACATGCACACAGATGTTATGATAATACTTGAATTTTATTACTTGAATCAAATAGCGTCAATACATAGAATAAAAGCAACCAATAGTCAAATGATGAGATTTGCGGTTAGGTAGCTGGAGGGTCTTGATCTCTGTTTAGTTTAGGGCATCGGTTACGGAAGTGATTTGGGTCTCCACATTCATAGCATTGACCATAGTTGTATTGATTAGGGTTGGCAGTTTGAGCAGGGTTGGTGGGTTGGTTGGCATTTGGATTTGGGGCCTCACGACACGTGTTGACCAGATGGCCATACCTTCCACAATTGGTGCACAAGCGACACACTGAAGCAGTGGGATGATGTCGGTTGCAGGTATTACATAATGGGTGGTTTCCTGTATAAGGTTTCTTCTTAGAAGCTTGTGGAGTGAGGCTTGCATCAGGATCCCTGGTCTTACGTTTCTGGTTCTCAGTGGTTACCGCGGCTACAATACTTGTTTTATTGCCTTTCCGAACTAAGGTCCCGTTCTATACGTGATTATCAGTTAAGGTAGCTGCTAAACGTTTGGCTTCCTCCAAGGTGGCAGGATTCCTTCCCCACACCGTATCCTGGATTTGCATGGGCAGACCACCGATGTACTTTTTGATGGCTACCGGCAGGGGAGTGACTTTGTGGGGTAACAATAAGCTAAGCTCGTGAAAGCGGGTATTGTAGGCAAGGTTTTCCCCACTATCCTGAGCAAGGGTGTGGAACTCGTCTTCTAATTTCTTGACCTCGTTTCGTGGGCAAAATTCATCTTTCATTATCTCCTTGACTTGATCCCACGTCATAGTAAGTGCAACTTCAGCTCCTCGGGTACGCTTTTCTTCATTCCACCAAGTGAGTGCTCGTTTGTGAAGAACAATCATGGCATAACGAACCTTAAAGTTGTCGGGGCACTCACTGTTGATGAAGGTATTCTCAATACCCTCGAACCATTGGAGGAGTCCTGTAGCTCCTTCTTCACCACTAAACTTTGGAGGGTTACAAGAATTGAAATGCTTAAGGGTGCAGGCTGGGAGACCATTTCCGTTGTGGTGTCCATTTCCATTCCCGTTGCCGTTGCCGTTTCCGTTGCCGTTCAACTGGATGACTTGAGCTAGTAAGTTGGGAACCAGAGTTGCGATTTGCTGCGCCATTTGTTGAGAAATGATTGCAGCTAGTTGGGCATCAACACCATTGTTGTTGTTGTTATTGTGGTTAGTATCGTGGTTGTGGTTGTGATTGCTACTTCCTTCATCATGATTTTCACCACTGTTAAGACGAGCACTGCGACGTGGAGGCATGATCTGTAAGAGACACAGTGAAATGAATGAGATTATATAAGGAATGTAATCATCTATTCATTAATTAAAACGAATAAACGAAAACGTTGACTTATCAAAGACTCTAGATTTTTATAACATATGAAGACATGCTTTAGCCTATAAGTGAACACTCATCCCGAGAATTCCCAGGTAGGCATCCGGGTCCCTCGTCTGATTGGGATATATGCGCAATGCCAGCCTAGACAGAAGACTCAGAATACAGGCGTTCACCCTTCCAGATTGCACGTGTTCGTTATTAAAATCTAGAACTTCGACGAGATCTCAAGGTGGTTCAGGTTATACTTGAGGATTTTGTCTTATTAGTCTAAGAGTGAATCCAGTGATGGAGAGCAACCTTCTTGTAGGGATGAAAGTAGAGATATGAAGTAGGAGGGAGATAGAGAATAGCAAGTAAAAGAAGCAAGTACTGGTTAAATCCTATGGTTATAGACTAGATTATTTCTCTAATAACCTAATTCCCTATAACGATGGCTCTGATACCAATCTGTAACACCCCAACCGATGGCGGAAACATCGGGATGTCACGTATTGATGATTGTTCAGTAGCTCATGGTGAATAATAAATTTCATTAATTGATTTAAATAAATTACATACAATTATTTCTACAAGAATTCGTACATCAAATTGAATAAACTATGCACATATCTTCAAGCAATTCTTCAAGCAAGTAGAACCTGAAACATGTTAAGTTGAAAATATTTTGGGTCAACAAAAGTTGGTGAGAATACATAGGTTTTTGAAAATAATTGATAACAATAGTTTGTACAACATTCAAAGTTGTATGATGATAGAGTATGATACCGACATGTAACAATGCGTCTTTGTACAATCAAACCTTGTGTCGACTGATGACTAACTCGCAAGTTAGTTAAATGTTGTTACTGTTATCGATCATCCCTGAATTTATGCGGGGGGATGGGTTTGTCAGACCTATAGCGCTATAATCTAAACAGGCGGCTTGATCATTGTTAATGATTGTACTGTGTCTTTTTGTTACAGTCAAATGATAGAATGATAGTGTATTTGAATTACGAGTAAGTATGAGTAAATGATAGTATAAAATGTTTAAACATGTTTCACCCCAAAAATGTAAAAGAGAAAAGGGGCTATGTAAACTCACCTTAGCAAAAGTGTTATCTCTTGAAAAGTAGAATAATGGTGTTGCCCAAGTATGTCAAGTATCACCCTATAATAAGGTAATAAATATGTCTAAGTCTATCTAGTCTACCAATGCATAAGTTTCTAGGGCTTCAAATTTGGGGATAATTGCTCGTTTGATTAATATTAAAAATATTCGACAATAGAGAGAAATTTAGTAAATAAATAACCAAAAATCTTTTTTATAAATTTTAAATCCAAGATGGTCACAAAAATGTGTTTAAAGTATAAAAATAATTTTTATAAAATTATTTTCTTTGAAATAGACTTTTAAATCTATTTATTACAAATTGCCAAAATTTAACTTTAATATTTAAAAATACAAAAATTAAAGAATTATTATTTTAAAAATCATATTTCTGTTCTAAATATTTAAAAATAAATTGTATAAAATTTTGGTGCAAAAATAATAAAAATTGAATTTATTATGATTTAATTATGATTAAATCTAACAAAAATTGATTAAAAATATAAAATAAATGATTTCTCTGATTTAAAAATCATTTCAGTGAAGTTCAACTTTGTACAAACATAGGATAATTTTTGTAGAAATTAATAAAATTGTTTTGATATTTTAATAGGTTTTTATAAATATAATAGTATAAAATTGATTTAATTATTATAAATATTAAATAAATGAATTTCAGAAAAAATAAAGATTGTAGATGAAACTTTGACATCAAATTTGTTAAAAATATTTTTTTTAGAATTTATAACAAGGTTTTAATAATTAAAAATGAATTTACAAGTTTAAATGAAATATATATATAATTGATTTGTTTTTAAAAAAAAATAAGTGAAAAATGGGCGCCCAAGCTGGGACTCGAACCCGGCTAGTAAAGGTTATAAGTATCAGTCACAACCACTTGGCCTAGGCCTGTGGTTGTGATTTAAATCTGTTTTAATAAAATAAATACACGATGAAAAATCAGTTTTATCCCCAAATTCATACCCATGAACCCTAGATTTCCCAATCGAACGATTTACCCAATGTTAATCTAATTAAGCATAGGGTAAACGCTGTGTAGGTTCCGATTAACAGTTCCCACATCAAAAATTAAACTTACAATCTCATTTTGATGCTGATTCGATCGGTCAACTTCGAAGTCAAAGGAAGCGATCGTTTAGTAATATCAGATGATAATTCAGAGGAATTGATGGTTGAGAAAGGTGTATGAGCGAGTTGTGATTGTCCTACAAGGTTCAATTTATAGTGCTAAGCACTGGATCGCTGAATTGGTAAGTGTTGACCATGATATGAATGTCAAACGCGTAATTGTATAATTGATTTCCAATCAGTTGTAATTGCACGCGTATAATGGTCCACGAATGCCGGTAATCACGTCAACTTACCATGTATGTGTGTTTGATCAAAAGATTTGGCTCCCATTGGCTGCATACACGTCGAGCAGCAGATGAAGATGGGTTTAGTTGGTTTAAAAAGTCTATAAAAGAATTTAGTCAAGTCTAACTCACAGGTGTATGGGCTAGAGCAGCTGGTAAGTGTTTGTTGTGTGTGGGTGAAAGGTCTGCGGTTCGAACCCGGTGGGAAGCACCTTTTTTTTTTTTTTTTTTTAACAGGAAGGGAGGGAGGAAGGGAAGTGGGCTGGGTAACAGTTTGGGCTTGGAACAGTCAGGTTGGGCCTGATCTTGGGTTGGGTTATCAAAATCAATTAATCAATTAGCTCTAGATTGTTGTTATTAATTATTACTATTATTATATTTATTATTATTATTATTATTAATATTATTATTAATATTATTATAAATCTATATATATATAAATGTGAATAATTATTATTGTATTGGGGTTCAACATATAACCAAAAATAATAAGGTTTGTCGTTTTAATCCGTAACGTATATCTTTTTAGTACGAAATGTTACAGTGCATCCTCCTCCTCATGTGCCTCGCCTGCAGGCACGACATCATCATCGTCCGATACAGCGTGATCAATCGGCATCTAATCATCCTCGACATCCAAGTCACTAGAATAGGGCTCATAACCCTGCTAAAGAACGTCAGCTGGAGGGCTATCGGGAACGACCTCCTCCTCAGTATCCGAAAGAATGATAGGGTCATCTTGGTGTGCCATGATCCTGGAAATCAATGAACACACGTGCGTGTTAGTAATCATGTGGTGTAATTAGTATATCTACTAATGTGTGAGATATGTAACTAGCATGGAACTTGTGTTGCGCGTCAGGATAGGCGTTGTGTTTCTTTCTTTGGAAAACATTTCGAAATCAATTTTTGTTTAGATTATAGTTTGACTCAAAAGAATCTCAGTTCGCTATAACCATGTGCTCTGATGCCAATCTGTCACACCCCGCCTAGGCAAAAACGCGAGGTGCCACTTAGAAAGATTTTCAAGCACAAAGGTCACACGAGCATTGATTAAAATAAAGCGGGAACTTTCATTAAACAACCAGATTTGTTCTACATAGAGTTAATTGTTTAAAAAACAAAACCATTGTATGTAAATGTCTAGTATTAAGACAACAACACAACAGTCCAAAAGATGGTATCCCACAAATGCTCGCACGCGACCCCCACAAGTTCCATTATCCATGCTAATTTCCTGAAAAAACATGCATTAAAGGAAACATGGGTCAACATAAAGTTAGCGAGTTTACGGGTTTTCTATATGGTGGACATGTAATCCAAAACCGACTAAATCATTGCCTAGCTTGGGCAATAATCAATACGTGATCTGACATGAGACCATAAACAAACCTTGACATGTTGTGCCCCGCCCATTATACATTAAAGACAATGAAATAATGTGAAATATAAGCACTCTTTTAATATCTGTTATACGGTCAGAGCGACAAACTAAGAGTGGGGGTGTCAACCCAATAGATCTATCCCGGTGTTTCATGGCTAAGTCCATAGCTAATGGTTATGGTATGATGTATGATACGAGGGCTTACTAGATCCTGAACCATAATGCCTCATGTTCACATAATATTAATGTATTGTAACTGAAAACTGTACGCATGTTTTTCCCCCTGAAAAATGTAAAAACTGTAAAAAGGTGCCGTGTGTAACATCATGAAGTTTTCCCCAATTTTTAAATTAGTAAAATCACCACTATGCCTATATTATACCTCTTTTGTACAAGTATAATCATGTCTAAAATTCTCTTTTGATAATTTCAAAACATTCTTAAATAGTACAGAATTTTAACGTTAGCATAAATTCAAAACGTATAAAATTTTTTCCCCAATAACGATCTATCTTTATTTATTTTTTTTAGTGATTTTATTTATTTGTTTATTTATAATAATAATAATAATAACAACAACAATAATAATATTAATAGTAATAATAATATTTAACCGAGACCCGAGTCAGTAACTGGCTCGTATAGACGGTACTTAACCTAACTCACACCAAACCCTATCTATGTATTATTTAAACACCTTAACCCATTCCTTCTCCTTTGATCTTCTTCAAGAAACCCTAGCCACCAACACTCTTCATCTCCTACCCTCTTGTGATACCCCGCATTTTCAGGTTAACACTTTTACTGAACTCTAGTTAACTTACATGTTCATACATGGCGAGATACTTAACTAGGGTTAGTTAAGTAGGTTTAACATATGTTAGAAGAAGTTAACATATGTTATAATTAGGAAAATCCTTGTTAAACACACACACATAAGTCCTGTATCCCAAACGTTGGTGAATTATGTGGCATACGTAACAATAATACGTACAATTGAATTATGGTGAACGTGAAGTACGTGCTTATGTGAATTACATGTTTTTGCGAATTATCGCCTAACTGAAAGATAATACGTAAATTATGTAAATTACGTGCACAACATGATTAATATGTTATGCAATAATAAAAACAATGGCTTTTATACAATTTAGAGTGATTAATAATATCGGGTCCGGTATTGGACTAGAACATGACTGACGGGTCCGGTTAATGGACTAAAAGGGGCCCTAATACCCAATTGCTTGGGGAACAAGTCAAGCCCTCTTATAATTAGGAGACAAAAAAAAAATAAAACCCTAACTCCCATTCCCCTTTGCACCGTGAGGAACCCCCCCCCCCCTCTCTTTTAGTTTTCAAGCAATCAATCAATCTTTCACCTAATCAAGCTAGTTCGGGTTTAATCTCAAGGCTCTAGGGAGTTTTAGCATTGCAAGGTATACATCTATATGCTCTTTGATGAATTATGATACTTGAATAACTTTAAAAACTCTAAAAATAACATATATATAATCGCATGTATGTATGTATAGGAGTTCTTGAATGTTCTTGATGATTTGATGATGATGATTGTTGTTAGTAGCCATGATTAGGGTTTTCACATGATAATATATGTGTTTTGCTATGTTAATATGGTGTTTAATCAGTATTGTATGTGTTATACATGTATTAGGGATGTTCATGGAAAATTAGGGTTTGTAGATTACTTGGGATGCAAGTTTAAAATTCTGGCAGATTCGTTTGAACGTTTTGTAGGGGCTGTAATGGGTTGGTAAATTGATTGTTTTGATGATTTCTTTGCATTATTGTAATGTACAAGGTCTTAGCTTTTCATAATGGGTAAAACCATCAGATTTGGACATCGTTTGAGTCGTTTTTGGAATTTTATTTGATTAGGGGTCATATCAGATTTTCGGATTTGTGAATTGGGTTAACTTTAAATGGTCATAACTTGAGATTTACAAAGAATTAAGTTATGAAATTTATACAGTAGGTAAATATTGGAAAAATTGAGCTTTTCCAAGTGGATTCATCCCGTTTGGATGAATACACAATTTTTGAGAATTTTTCTACTAAATTGACCTGTTGTGGAAATTTTCTGGATGTAGCTGTGTTGTACGAATTTTCATAATTTTTGTGTTTAGTTTTAAGACAAAATAAAAATAGGGTTTTGCAACCGAATCCCCATAAATACTCAGTAAAAATTTGGGACTTTAATTCATTCGTTAAGTATTTTAAATAATTTGTTTTTCACAGCGCACAATCTGTCCTAAAAACGCAGATTGTGTACGGGGTCTTTATATGACTATTTGAAGTTTTATGTGGTATGTAAATGACATGTACTTGTGTGAAAACTTGTATGAGATGTATTTGATGTATTAAACTGATAATAATCACTATGATCACCAACGGGATACGTAGGACATACTTGAGCATGTAGAGTCATTAGGGGTCACTACACGGTTTTGAACATTTAAAGGTCTCGGATAAACGAGTTATATAGTGTGTTGGTTATGCACATATACTCACCTAGTGACATTTGTATTAGGGTGTCGGTAGCATACTTTACTTGCGGGTCGGATCTCTTTTGCTTGCACGCTAAGGTGAGTTTCACTACTCTTTTTCTCAAAAGCATGCGTCTCAGGTATGAGACACTTTACTTAACATTTTCTAGTCCGGTTTGGGACTACTTACACATCCCGGGTTGGGATGCCATAGATCCTTGTGAGGGTCGGTTACTTTGCTAGTTCGCAATTGTGTCCTTGATAAGCTAAACCATTTCTATCATCTGTAAGTCCTCACGTACCGAATGAGTTGCCAGGGTTGGCAAGCGGGTTATTAGTTGATAGCGATATTAGGTCTTACAAACCTCACACCGGCTCGGGGAGCGCGGGCGTTGTGGCGCACGTACACAGGAAGCTGCATGATGCGCATGACGTTGTACCATTAAATCAACTATGAAGGAATTCGAATACTGAGACTTATCCTATTTCACTGAGCAAGGAGACAATTAGTTTCCGTTCCTTGTTACTTGATCTTTCTTACACCCATTCGAAACTCAGCCGGGACTAGGTTACGCATATAGAACTTATTTCTTACTTTAGTACCTTACGCCTAGTATGAGCGGGCGGACGTATGACTGCATATCCCTGTTACTCATAAGTATATGGTAGATTCATGGGAACACATTAGATCGAGACTTGTTACACACACTCTTGGGGAGTTACGTAAAGCCAGCGATGTAATGCAACATCACAAGGGAGGATGAAACCTACTAATGGCTGATAGCCACGATTGGAGGAACGAGTGGTACAACTTACCACTAAACCGGTTCACATAGGACTAGAAAAGGAGATTGTACGTGATGAGAACCATATAACACTGACATCGCAAAAGAGGAAGGATAAGAGATGGAAGGGGAACCTAAGCAGGACGAGCACATGGAAAGTGAGGATGAAGGCTCTACTATCTAGACATGAGCATGGCGACGATTGGCTCTTACCTTTTGTTACCTATCTTTTCTTTCATTTCCCTTTGCTAACTTAGATAAGACTGAGTTCTTACGATCAACGATAGGGTGGTTGAGGCCCTCGCATCTTTCCAAGCTAGTAAAGATCTATTTTGCTAAATCATTCTTTTCCCCTGACTTCCACATTTGAACTTTCTTATACCTTGAACGTACATCGTATTTTCAAGCCTTTTATTGGTTGTAAACCTCGATAACTCCAACGGAACTGAACGAGACCGTCTGATTGCTTCGATAGCATAAGTCTTTGCCATGTGCATTTGTCCCAGGCAGGATGGAGTAATGTACACTACATGCACACTCGATGAGTTACAGATACCTGGAAGGAGAACGTAACACCCTGTGGTGAAATCTAGAATTTTGTTATATAAAGATGGATGGGTCTGAGATCGACGCCTACACTACCAGGCTATAGGAGATAGCCACTATAGGCTCAAATCTATTTAACCTACCTTACAAATGGATCGAACTTTATACCGAAAGGGTGGGCCCCTCAGATTTGTGGCTTGGCCACTGCAGCTCACCTACAAATCTTTCACTTGACTCGCAAACTCACAGATGAGACTGCCGATCATGGTACTTTTCTGAAGCATGGTGTTTCATTTTCTACTATTGGTGATAGCAAGAGAACGTGGGATAGTGTGAGGTATAAGTCCTGCAACAACAACAACTGTAACGGTAGCAACAACAACGGGGCTCGGGGAAGAGCATTTGTGATTGGCCTGGGGAAAGCTAGGACTGATAACAATGTCGTGATGGGTACGTGCTCCTTGAACGACACTCTTGCTTCTATCTTATATGATACTGGTGCGGACTATAGTTTTGTTTCATCAAAACTTAGTAAACAATTAGGGATGGTTCCTACTCTTCGAGATACTCCACACTCTATTGAACTGGCTGATGGAAAGCCTGTTGAGGTAACCCATATTCATCGTGACTGTAAGCTCGAGTTGGATGGGCAATCGTTTGCCATCAACATTCTACCTATCACCCTTGGAAGCTTTGATCTCGTGGTTGGCATGGACTGGTTGTCCAAGCAACACGCTGAAATTCTCTGTCAGGAGAAGATTGTTCGTATTCCCCCTCCTAAGTGAAGAACTTTTATCTATACAGGGTGATCGTGGTGGTGCCATGGTAGGCATCATCTCCTATCTAAAGGCCCAGAAGTGTATTCGTAAGGGCTGTCCAGCCATTTTGGCTAACATATCAGGTACTCGAGCTGAAACTGAAATCAAGATTGAGGACATCCCAATGGTCCGAGATTTCCCAGATGTCTTCCCAGAGGAATTACCTGGACTTCCACCCGTTTGTCAAGTGGAGTTCCAGATTGACCTTGCACCTAGAGCAGCGCCAGTTGCATGCGCACCATACCGTTTAGCACCAGGTGAACTTCAAGAACTATCTGCCCAACTCCAAGAGCTATTGGATAGGGGTTTCATTAGACCTAGTTCTTCGCCATGGGGAGCTCCAGTTCTGTTTGTTAAGAAGAAAGACAGGAGTTTTCGCATGTGCATAGATTATCGGGAATTGAACAAAGTGACGATTAAAAATCGTTACCCCCTGCCTCGTGTTGATGACTTGTTTGACCAACTGCAAGGGTCAAGTTTCTACTCTAAGATTGACTTGAGGTCAGGATACCATCAGCTGAGAGTCCGAGGGGAGGATGTGGCATAGACGGCGTTTCGAACTCGTTATGGACATTATGAGTTTTTAGTGATGCCATTTGGGCTAACTAATGCACCGGCTGTGTTCATGGACCTAATGAACCGTGTGTGCAAGCCTTATTTGGACAAATTCGTCATAGTGTTCATAGATGACATACTGATTTATTCCAAGAGCAGGGAAGAGCACGAGCAACACCTGCGGTTAATCTTGGATCTACTGAGAAATGAGCAGCTGTATGCAAAATTCTCTAAGTGTGATTTTTTTTTGGATTCGAGAAGTCCAATTTCTTGGACATGTGGTCAACGAGGCAGGAATACATGTTGACCCCGCCAAGATTGATGCTATCAAGAAGTGGGAGGCTCCTAGAACCCCTACTGTGGTGCGCCAATTCCTTGGTCTCGCGGGGTACTATCGCAGATTTATTGAGGGATCCTCTAAGATCACCCAACCTCTCACCGCCCTAACACAGAAAGGTATTACTTATAAGTGGGGAGACGCCCAAGAATCTGCTTTTCAGCTACTAAAGTCAAAACTTTACAGTGCACCGATACTATCATTACCTGAGGGTACGGAGGACTTTGTAGTGTACTGTGATGCGTCTATCCAAGGCTTAGGGTGCGTACTGATGCAACGTGATAAGGTAATCGCATATGCATCGCGGCAATTGAAGGTCCATGAGAAGAATTACCCCACTCATGATTTGGAGCTGGGAGCGGTGGTTTTCGCTCTTAAAATCTGGAGGCACTACCTCTATGGAACAAAGTGCACAATTTTCACTGATCACAAGACCCTTCAGCATATATTTGATCAGAAGTGCTGAACATACGACAACATCGCTGGGTTGAACTTTTAAATGACTATGACTGTGCCATCAAGTATCATCCAGGGAAGGCTAACGTAGTAGCTGATGCTCTCAGTTGAAAGGAAACGAAACTCAAACGGGTGCGAGCCTTACAACTCACCATCCATTCTAATTTTCCTGATAAGATACGTGAAGCCCAGGGCGAAGCCTTGAAGGAAGGAAACATCGGGCTTGAGACCTTACATGGTGCTGATAAGCACTTGGAACTAAAGACGGATGGTCTGCAATACTTCATGGATCGAGTCTGGATACCACAATTTGGGGATCTCAGACAACTGGTGCTTGATGAAGCACATACCTCTCGCTATTCGGTACATCCTGGTTTGGACAAGATGTACCAAGATCTTAAGACTCTATACTGGTGGCCAAACATGAAAGCTGAGATAGCCACTTATGTTAGTAAGTGCTTGACTTGTGCAAAGGTTAAGATTGAATATCAAAAACCTTCAGGCCTACTCCAACAACCAGAGATTCCGATGTGGAAATGGGATGGAATTTCCATGGATTTTATTACAAAGCTTCCTAGAACGCCAACGGGCCATAACATGATTTGGGTTATCGTGGACCGTTTAACCAAATCGGCCCACTTCTTGGCAATAAAAGAAACAGATTCGTTAGAGAAGCTGACGAACTTATACATCAAGGAGATAGTCTCTAGGCATGGGGTGCCTACTTCCATTATATCTGATTGCGATGGGCGATTCACTTCTCGTTTCTGGACTACTCTCCAAGATGCTCTAGGAACTCGTCTTGATATGAGCACAGCCTATCACCCACAGACGGATGGACAAAGTGAACGTACCATCCAAACATTAGAGGATCTGCTACGAGCGTGCGTGGTGGACTTTGGTAACAATTGGGATAAGCACTTGCCCTTAATCGAATTCTCTTACAACAACAGTTACTACACTTCGAAACAGTGTGCGCCTTTTGAGGCACTTTATGGACGCAAGTGTAGGTCTCCCATCTGCTGGACTGAGGTTGGGTATAGCCAGCTAACATGTCCCGAACTCATGCATGAAACTTCTGAGAAGTTAGTGCAAATCAGAAAAGCTACGCTGATAAGCGTAGGAAACCTTTTGGAGTTCCAGGTTGGGGACAAGATTCTATTAAAGGTGTCACCTTGGAAGGGGTGATACGCTTTGAAAAACGGGGAAGTTAACCCGCGATACATTGGACCATTCGAGATTGTCGAAAGAATTGGTCCGGTAACTTACAAGTTAAACTCGTGTAATAAACTCGGTGGGGTACATGATGTATCCCACGTATCGCATTGAATCTAAAGAAATGCATGTTGGATACAACACTGATGGTGCCACTGGAGGAGATCCAGGTGGACGATCGGCTACGGTTCATGGAAGAACCAGTGGAGATTCTTGAGTGGGGCGTCAAGAAACTCAAGCAAAACACTATACCTATTCTTAACATACAATGGAATTCCCGTATAGGACCGGAATACACGTGGGAACGCAGAGATCAAATGCGGCTTAAATACCCACACCTCTTTTCTGAACCTGAACATGAACATAGATCGAACGCTAAACATAAAGCAGCTTTTTCAAAGTGAATTTCGGGGCGAAATTCCTATCAACTTGGGGATGATGTGACATCCGGGAACCAAGCACACATTTTTCTAGCTGGCTTTATTGTTTACTTGCTAAATTTCGGGACGAAATTCTTTTCAAGTTGGGGATGATGTGATACCCCGCATTTTCAGGTTAACACTTTTACTGAACTCTAGTTAACTTACATGTTCATACATGGCGAGATACTTAACTAGGGTTAGTTAAGTAGGTTTAACATATGTTAGAAGATGTTAACATATGTTATAATTAGGAAAATCCTTGTTAAACACACACACATAAGTCCTGTATCCCAAATGTTGGTGAATTATGTGGCATACGTAACAATAATACGTACAATTGAATTATGGTGAACGTGAAGTACGTGCTTATGTGAATTACATGTTTTTGCGAATTATCGCCTAACTGAAAGATAATACGTAAATTATGTAAATTACGTGCACAACATGATTAATATGTTATGCAATAATAAAAACAATGGCTTTTATACAATTTAGAGTGATTAATAATATCGGGTCCGGTATTGGACTAGAACATGACTGACGGGTCCGGTTAATGGACTAAAAGGGGCCCTAATACCCAATTGCTTGGGGAACAAGCCAAGCCCTCTTATAATTACGAGACAAAAAAAAATACAACCCTAACCCCCATTCCCCTTTGCGCCGTGAGGAACCCCCCCCTCTCTCTTAGTTTTCAAGCAATCAATCAATCTTTCACCTAATCAAGCTAGTTCGGGTTTAATCTCAAGGCTCTAGGGAATTTTAGCATTGCAAGGTATACATCTATATGCTCTTTGATGAATTATGATACTTGAATAACTTTAAAAACTCTAAAAATAACATATATATAATCGCATGTATGTATGTATAGGAGTTCTTGAATGTTCTTGATGATTTGATGATGATGATTGTTGTTAGTAGCCATGATTAGGGTTTTCACATGATAATATATGTGTTTTGCTATGTTAATATGGTGTTTAATCAGTATTGTATGTGTTATACATGTATTAGGGATGTTCATGGAAAATTAGGGTTTGTAGATTACTTGGGATGCAAGTTTAAAATTCTGGCAGATTCGTTTGAACGTTTTGTAGGGGCTGTAATGGGTTGGTAAATTGATTGTTTTGATGATTTCTTTGCATGATTGTAATGTACAAGGTCTTAGCTTTTCATAATGGGCAAAACCATCAGATTTGGACATCGTTTGAGTCGTTTTTGGAATTTTATTTGATTAGGGGTCATATCAGATTTTCGGATTTGTGAATTGGGTTAACTTTAATTGGTCATAACTTGAGATTTACAAGGAATTAAGTTATGAAATTTTTACAGTAGGTAAATATTGGAAAAATTGAGATTTTCTAAGTGGATTCATCCCGTTTGGATGACTACACAATTTTTGAGAATTTTTCTACTAAACTGACCTGTTGAGGAAATTTTCTGGATGTAGCTGTGTTGTACGAATTTTCATAATTTTTGTGTTTAGTTTTAAGACAAAATAAAAATATGGGTTTGCAACCGAATCCCCATAAATACTCAGTAAAAATTTGGGACTTTAATTCATTCGTTAAGTATTTTAAATAATTTGTTTTTCACAGCGCACAATCTGTCCTAAAAACGCAGATTGTGTACGGGGTCTTTATATGACTATTTGAAGTTTTATGTGGTATGTAAATGACATTTACTTGTGTGAAAACTTGTATGAGATGTATTTGATGTATTAAACTGATAATAATCACTATGATCACCAACGGAATACGTAGGACATACTTGAGCATGTAGAGTCATTAGGGGTCACTACACGGTTTTGAACATTTAAAGGTCTCGGATAAACGAGTTATATAGTGTGTTGGTTATGCACATATACTCACCTAGTGACATTTGTATTAGGGTGTCGGTAGCATACTTTACTTGCGGGTCGGATCTCTTTTGCTTGCACGCTAAGGTGAGTTTCACTACTCTTTTTCTCAAAAGCATGCGTCTCAGGTATGAGACACTTTACTTAACATTTTCTAGTCCGGTTTGGGACTACTTACACATCCCGGGTTGGGATGCCATAGATCCTTGTGAGGGTCGGTTACTTTGCTAGTTCGCAATTGTGTCCTTGATAAGCTAAACCATTTCTATCATCTGTAAGTCCTCACGTACCGAATGAGTTGCCAGGGTTGGCAAGCGGGTTATTAGTTGATAGCGCTATTAGGTCTTACAAACCTCACACCGGCTCGGGGAGCGCGGGCGTGAACTATAACTTAACGAAACTTTATCATTGTGGATAGACAATGATGTCAGGCATGCGGCACACTTATGTGGCTACACGTACATAGCAGTTCGGTATATTCGGTTAGTTATCATGAATGGGTTAGCTACCCTTGACATGCGACGAACTAGTGGTTACACGGTGCTTGGTACCGACTCAACTTACTTACTTACGTTGTTTTGGAAACCAGCGCATTTACACACTCAATTACTTTACTTTGTGAACTCACCTGCTTTATGTTGACACACGATTTACATGCTTTTGCAGGTAGTTAGCTTCCGGTGCCAGGATTAGAAAGCACTGTACACTTCACTGCATTTGGGGTCTTGGACATACACATAAATTATATATTATGCTATTACCTTTCTCTCATATGGTTTTAATTTGGGCGCGTTGTTTTGCGCATGGTTTTTATAAAGGTTTAAATTTGATTTATGCTTCCGCAGCTTAACTAAACTTGCTTTTTTTTTTTGAAAACGAACTAAATGGTTTGGGCATTTAGAATTCGTTCATGTGACTTATGGCTATGGGATCCTGGTTTGTCATGCGCCTCGCGGTATAAACCCCGCAGTGGAAATTTGAGGGTGTGACACCTCTCATCCTTAATCCTTATCTTCATGCACCACCACCATTAAACCCATCCTCCTCCCTCTATCTGTTTCTCTCTAGTCTGGCTCCCGAATGAACCTTCAGCCAATAACAACAAACACCACAGGAGCAACCACGACAGTCCCTCCTCTTCCCTCTCTGACAAGCACAGCGGCAGCGGCCACACACCAGGCCCCTGACCCCTCCGCTCTGGCCGCCGCCACACAGACAACCACCACCTATGCCGCCGCCGCCCCTCCCTTTACCCACACAACCCCAACGCCGCCCTCGTTGTTCCTCTCCTTCCACGTAAACAGCAGCGGGCCTCCTCCAGGCTATCCAGTGGCGACGCAACAGAAGCAACAAGTTTCCCGATCTGTTTGTTTTTCCGGGTTGCAGGTTCCGATTTAGGCTAGGATTGGTGACCGGAGACGGGTTTCGTTCGGGTCTTGTGTCTGTGTTTCAGTTCAGCTTCGGGTGGACCGGGTCGGAGATGAGATCTGTCACGTGTGGTTCCGATTTGTAAGTTCCTTTGATTCCTGTTATAAGATGTTTGGTTGTCCTCAACTATGGATCAGTTCATTATACTCTTACCATTTCGAGTGGATTGAATTGTCGAAATGTGAACCAACAGGCCAGATTCAGTCAAGTTCTGCTCGAGTCAACCGTAGTCAAAACTGGTCAACAGCAGTCAACCAGCCAGACCCGGTCAGATCTGATCATGTTCGGTTCGGGTCAACTCAGTCAACGGCTGGTCAACGTTAGTCAAGGTCAAACCTGGTCAAACCTGCTGGCGCTCAGTCCGAGGCTGGTTCGGGTCAGTTTGCGATCTGGTTGTAGGAAGGTATATCGCGCACAACATCTTCGATTTATTTATTTTGATAAGTAAACTATATATATATATATATGTATAAATATATAATGTAAGTATGTAACGAATCGAACCAACTTAAAATTGTAAAATCTTTATTGTAATAATAATGTACAGAACGCTCGAATAGGCGAATTCTATAAATACTCATACGTATATTTATATTATTAACACTACTATTCAAGTTTCAATACTAGTCAACTTAATTATTTTTTTTTTCGACTATCGAATGATGACTAATCAATATTTATTACTTATTCAGAAAATATAGTTCTCGCCTATTATAATTCTAATGATTTAAACCTTTTGTCGCATATAAAGACTTGATACATTGTATTGCATTTTGTTTGATCTATTGTTTTGGGAAAATATAGACAACTTGAGTTGTCTGGTTTCTTACAAAAACAGAGGAGACTCTGCCCAAATTTTTATAAAAATATAAGAAGCATATCGGGCGTTCAAACATATAATGTTCTACTTCAAAAGTAACGTTTTACATATTAATTTTATCCAAACCTTATTTTGTCATAATAGAAGTAAATGAATACGAATATATATATTTATATATGTAAACACAATAGTACAAATATTATTTGATCTTCAAAACAAAAATTAAACGTGAGACAAGCTACACATGGGTTATTTCGCTATCTTAAATGTTTTCCTTTTTATTTATAAGTTGCGAATCTAAATATATATATTAAAGTAAAAATTATATATATAACTATTCATACACGCATACTTTCTCGAAATCAAAATCAAGTCCTTTCGGTTCGTTAAGTTATACACACTTTAAGACGCGCATTCATTCAATGCGAGTCTAGGTAGTTGAATAAACTATCTATACAATCAATAAATGAAACAAACTTATTTGCATTAGAATTTAAGGCATCATTTATTTGTAATAGGATACAAGAGTTCAATTTATCCAAGTTCAGATTTGTTGCTACTTGCTAGTACTTGCACAGTGAATTTCAGGTGAGTTTACGTAACCATGTTTATGCAATTCTTCATACTTGCAACATTTTACTTAAGCAATTCTACATGCATGTCTAGTTGTAAACTTTAATGCCTCATGAATTAGACAACAACAACAGTTTCAACGAGTTTCAACATTACATAATCATTAGCGATGGCCAAGCCGGCGATACTCAATAATAGATCTATTGGATTGACAATCCCACCCGGATACGTGTACCTCCTACATAGGTAGCGTGGGTGATTGTTATCGTTCCAACATATTATTAAGGTGAACCGTGGATGACGGGATGGACCTAAACTAGTCGAAGGTTTGATTATGTCGATTCAACATATCATGTTTACTCATGTAGACTTAAACTTACGATAGACATATGAATTGCTAAACTTTTATTCCTAAACTTAATTGCTTGACATGGCTTATGTATTCTCACCAACTTCTAGTTGACCCCCCCCCCCCCCCCATTTTTCCAAACTCAACAGGAAATACTGATGCTTGAAGTCTAGAGCTAGCATGAGGAGATATTTGAAGTTTAAAGCTTTGTTGATTACTTGATGTAGACTTTAATGTAATTCAATATTGTAATGTATTAAAGGATTATTTAAACTTGTGTACTACCATGAGCTACTGAACAATCATTCATACGTGGCACATCGATGTTTCCGCCATCGGTTGGGGTGTTACAGATTGGTATCAGAGCCATGGTTATAGGGAATTAGGTTATTAGAAAAATAATCTAGTCTATAACCTTAGGACTTTAACTAGTATTTGCTTCAATTACTTGTGGCTCTACCTTATCCTTATATCTATCCCTATCCTAAATCCTTATTCTTAGCCTAATTTGGTCTTTCCCACTCTCTTTCACTTACTACAATCCTAACGTACTTCTAGATTATTAAGGCAAATTCGTTGGGCTTAGACCTGATCTGTTTTAATAAACCAACATTTTCGTTTATTCGGGGTTAGATATTTACAATCTTTGTGACTCATTTTCATTTATACCCTAGCACAACAATAAAGATTTCTGAATTTTGTCAAACTTTCATCACTTAGGAATTTCACAAACTATAACAAATAAATATATATATATATATATTTTAAAAGACTCTTTATTTCCACAAACTTATTTGTTAAATTTCAAATTTTATTAAACAGTTTATTGGCGTAGCAAATGATTTACGATAAAAATGTTTTAATCTATTAAGAATGATTTCTTTTATGTATTACTCGAAGCCTATTATACAAAACGTTTGAACAAATCCTTGATTTTTGAAATCCGACATCGTGTTTAAAACCTATGACTCATCGAAATATTTTGATCTAAATCAATTTGGTTGTACTATTTAATGACTTTTGCTTTACATACAAGACCAAATTTTGAAAATAAAAATCTTTCCATCCACAGGGACAAAATTTACTCTACAATTTTTTTTCCATTGACACCTACTTGTTTTAAACTTGTTCGAATCATTACAAATTTTTGGCAAATACCACAATCATGTTTCCTCATACGCTTGTATCTAACCATTTATTCAAACCCCACGATTATTCTGCATGATCATCTTACTATTTGCGTCTTTTGAAACCCTATAAATTAAACTCTTTATCAACCATTTACACGTCCACCATTTTTCTCAACTTTGACTATACTTTGAGTTTTCATCATCTCTCAAAATCCAACTTCACATCCTTTACCTCCTCGAACATGAACTTGATCTCCACGATAACCACACTATTGAAAACTTAATTGTTCGTTGCATCAAAACTTGAATATTAGTTATACATGAGGATTTGATTATCTACCTGAATAATTGATTATTCATGATACATGAAAGCATGAAATATAAACTAATTACTATAAACACATCTAGAGTCATTAACCTTGTCTAGGGCAACTCTGTTGCAACTCGCATGCTATACTCGATACTTGATGCATTTACAAACTTGCTTACATGTATGTATTATCAATTTGCAACTTATGTGATAAACCAAAAACAATTGTTACACTTAATAAAACAACCGATAGAGGATGAAGTACTTGCTCAACAGTTAGTTGAGTACCAAATAACCTACTCAACGATTGGTAGAGGTCATCATGCCTGCTCAACAGTCGGTAGAGGCCCTACAACCTGCTCAACGACTGGTAGAGGCTATCGTACCTACTCAACAATCGGTAGAGGTTCTTACTCACTGACTGGTAGAAGTCTTTTTCTTGCTCAACAGTTGGACTTATTTTTGGATACATTGCATACAATTCAATCACAAGGTTATTCTGCATTACTTACATGTGTGTTTAGAGTCATAGAAGGACACAAAACCCTAATGTAAGGTAAATTGGTGATTGCGGTCCGGAACGTAATCACGAATTTACAGGTACGTTAAGGTAGTGTGAAATTCTATCAAGGTTTTTCGGTAGGTAACCAATTATAATCCCTAGTTACCTAGTAGTTCATTTAGTCCTTCTATAGTCAATCAACTTATACATTTCCTTTAGGATTTCTAAAACCTAAGTTTAGTGTTTTGCTAGATTCTCATTCTCCTTGCTATTCCAGGTCAATCTAATCCAACCCTTAAAGCTCACACATATCAATCCTCTTATCCAAATTATTCGAAATAGTTTACCCTATTACCTATAAATTCGTGTCGTGCCTTAACCCAAAGTTTCCAAACCACAATTACCCTAATTACTACCCAATCACTCTCAACCCATACTCTTAATAACTTCGGGACGAAGTTTCCAAACGTAGGGGAGACTGTAACATCACGAAGTTTTCCCCAATTTTTAAATTAGTAAAATCACCACTATGCCTATATTATACCTCTTTTGTACAAGTATAATCATGTCTAAAATTCTCTTTTGATAATTTCAAAACATTCTTAAATAGTACAGAATTTTAACGTTAGCATAAATTCAAAACGTATAAAATTTTTTCCCCAATAACGATCTATATTTATTTATTTTTTTAGTGATTTTATTTATTTGTTTATTTATAATAATAATAATAATAACAACAACAATAATAATATTAATAATAATAATAATATTTAACCGAGACCCGAGTCAGTAACTGGCTCGTATAGACGGTACTTAACCTAACTCACACCAAACCCTATCTATGTATTATTTAAACACCTTAACCCATTCCTTCTCCTTTGATCTTCTTCAAGAAACCCTAGCCACCATCACTCTTCATCTCCTAACCTCTCATCCTTAATCCTCATCTTCATGCACCACCACCATTAAACCCATCCTCCTCCCTCTATCTGTTTCTCTCTAGTCTGGCTCCCGAATGAACCTTCAGTCAATAACAACAAACACCACAGGAGCCACCACGACAGTCCCTCCTCTTCCCTCTCTGACAAGCACAGCGGCATCGGCCACACACTAGGCCCCTGACCCCTCCGCTCTGGCCGCCGCCACACAGACAACCACCACCTATGCCGCCGCCGCCCCTCCCTTTACCCACACAACCCCAACGCCGCCCTCGTTGTTCCTCTCCTTCCACGTAAACAGCAGCGGGCCTCCTCCAGGCTATCCAGTGGCGACGCAACAGAAGCAACAAGTTTCCCGATCTGTTTGTTTTTCCGGGTTGCAGGTTCCGATTTAGGCTAGGATTGGTGACCGGAGACGGGTTTCGTTCGGGTCTTGTGTCTGTGTTTCAGTTCAGCTTCGGGTGGACCGGGTCGGAGATGAGATCTGTCACGTGTGGTTCCGATTTGTAAGTTCCTTTGATTCCTGTTATAAGATGTTTGGTTGTCCTCAACTATGGATCAGTTCATTATACTCTTACCATTTCGAGTGGATTGAATTGTCGAAATGTGAACCAACAGGCCAGATTCAGTCAAGTTCTGCTCGAGTCAACCGTAGTCAAAACTGGTCAACAGCAGTCAACCAGCCAGACCCGGTCAGATCTGATCATGTTCGGTTCGGGTCAACTCAGTCAACGGCTGGTCCACGTTAGTCAAGGTCAAACCTGGTCAAACCTGCTGGCGATCAGTCCGAGGCTGGTTCGGGTCAGTTTGCGAGCTGGTTGTAGGAAGGTATATCATGCACAGCATCTTCGATTTATTTATTTTGATAATTACACTATATATATATATATATATGTATAAATATATAATGTAAGTATGTAACGAATCGAACCAACTTATACTTGTAAAAGCTTTATTGTAATAATAATGTACGGAACGCTCGAATAGGCGAATTCTATAAATACTCATACGTATATTTATATGATTAACACTACTATTCAAGTTTCAATACTAGTCAACTTAATTATTTTTTTTTTCGACTATCGAAATATGACTAATCAATATTTATTACTTATTCAGAACATATAGTTCTTGCCTATTATAATTCTAATGATTTAAACCTTTTGTCGCATATAAAGACTTGATACATTGTATTGCGTTTTGTTTGATGTATTGTTTTGGGAAAATATAGACAACTTGAGTTGTCTGGTTTCTTACAAAAACAGAGGAGACTCTGCCCAAATTTTTATAAAAATATAAGAAGCATATCGGGCGTTCAAACATATAATGTTCTACTTCAAAAGTAACATTTTACATATTAATTTTATCCAAACCTTATTTTTTCATAATAGAAGTAAATGAATACGAATATATATTTATATATGTAAACACAATAGTACAAATATTATTTGATCTTCAAAACAAAAATTAAACGTGAGACAAGCTACACATGGGTTATTTCGCTATCTTAAATGTTTTCCTTTTTATTTATAAGTTGCGAATCTAAATATATATATTAAAGTAAAAATTATATATATAACTATTCATACACGCATACTTTCTCGAAATCAAAATCAAGTCCTTTCGGTTCGTTAAGTTATACACACTTTAAGACGCGCATTCATTCAATGCGAGTCTAGGTAGTTGAATAAACTATCTATACAATCAATAAATGAAACAAACTTATTTGCATTAGAATTTAAGGCATCATTTATTTGTAATAGGATACAAGAGTTCAATTTATCCAAGTTCAGATTTGTTGCTACTTGCTAGTACTTGCACAGTGAATTTCAGGTGAGTTTACGTAACCATGTTTATGCAATTCTTCATACTTGCAACATTTTACTTAAGCAATTCTACATGCATGTCTAGTTGTAAACTTTAATGCCTCATGAATTAGACAACAACAACAGTTTCAACGAGTTTCAACGAGTTTCAACATTACATAATCATTAGCTATGGCCAAGCCGGCGATACTCAATAATAGATCTATTGGATTGACAATCCCACCCGGATACGTGTACCTCCTACATAGGTAGCGTGGGTGATTGTTATCGTTCCAACATATTATTAAGGTGAACCGTGGATGACGGGATGGACCTAAACTAGTCGGAGGTTTGATTATGTCGATTCAACATATCATGTTTACTCATGTAGACTTAAACTTACGATAGACATATGAATTGCTAAACTTTTATTCCTAAACTTAATTGCTTGACATGGCTTATGTATTCTCACCAACTTCTAGTTGACCCCCCCCCCCCATTTTTCCAAACTCAACAGGAAATACTGATGCTTGAAGTCTAGAGCTAGCATGTGGAGATATTTGAAGTTTAAAGCTTTGTTGATTACTTGATGTAGACCTTAATGTAATTCAATATTGTAATGTATTAAAGGATTATTTAAACTTGTGTACTACCATGAGCTACTGAACAATCATTCATACGTGGCACCTCGATGTTTCCGCCATCGGTTGGGGTGTTACACCGTGAATACTAACTTGGTGTCTGGATGCTAGATTGAACTGAATTTGGCATGGTGTGTCTGGTCTGGGATGACCAAGTTCATATAGAGGCACCATAGGTCTATGTTTTGTTCTAACTACCAATGAACTGTTCACCCGACTGTAACACTCATGGACTAGAGGTTTCTGTACCACTATCCACGTGTGTTACATACTGTATGTGTTAGGAATGTTTTTTCTTGTGTTAGCGTGATCATGATTAGCCTATTTTTTGAAAAACAAGTGTCTTGAATTACCAAATGTTACCAAGTGTTACTCATGTCTAAGTTATGCAAGTCAAGGGTGGGATATGGACATATCCTTTGACGGTTTTGTACAAAAATGGTATTTTTGAATGCTTTGTTCTTAGATATACACACATGTTAGTATGTTTCATTAGTTCTTAGGAAAACTCTTGTGTTAAGCTTACTAACACATGTAGTTAAGGTGTTTAACACATGTTTATAAACCAAGTTTTAGTGTAAGTTGTAAAACTAAGCAAGATTATTGTGCTTTGGGTCGGTCTCGACCCTATACACTCACGCATACATGCCCTTGTATGTGTGGGTGTACTCATATGTCCATGTAAGTGTTTCTATGGTGTAGGAAATCGCATATGTGTGAATGTGTATATATAGGCTAAAACATTGAATCTTTAATATAATGTATGAGGATCGAATTGTCAAAAACAAAGATATTGATCAAACAAGTATACCAATTCAGGTGCGGAATCCCTGAATCAGTTACGAAATGATAATATAATCAGCAAAACACACAAATCACTTTAAACATTCCTTTTTCATTCATAAACATCTTTGATAATCGTTACAAAATGTTGTTTATAATGATAAAGACACAAATCAGACTTAACAAAAAACCTAGGGAGAAAACCAGATCGAAGGAGGGAACTAATAACCAAAAACTTAACATGAAAATGAAAATCAACATATATATATATAGACCTGCACATTCGCCCATTCGTAAGGTCGAATGTGCAGGTTCGCCCCAAATTTTGGGCGAATCAGCACACACTTCTACAAACCTCTCCCTTCGACCTATTTCTTCTACCTTCGACCAAATATATTCACCTTCGACCCTTTATATCCACATTCGACCTCACACTTTTGGCAAAACAGAATTGTATGTGCAATCCAATAGCACTAGTCGCAAAACGTGTATCTACAAACTCCCCCTCGACTATTGCGTGGATTGCTTTAACCTTCTCTCTTCGTCCATCTGTTTATTCGTCAACTTGATGTGCAATAAGGTCTTCTGCTCTTTAGTCATGACTGGTTCAAAAGTTTGTTTCGGTTTCTTCTTCTCTTTTGTTATCTTCACAAATATAGCACACGTTGGTACTTAAAAGCCTGTTCGCTATCCTTCTCTTCATAGTAGATTGGATGATAATGTCTTCATGAGAACAGTTTATCAACCACATTGGATCATGAGAACAGTTTATCAACCACATTGGATCAAAAATGTGTATCTTCTTGAAATCATTCTGTCCATCCTTCAACAAGATAATAGCTTCTGCTGTCTTCCAGTCATAGTACCACCACATAAAGTCTTTTGAAAAATGATGTGGAATAGGCATCAAAGGTATATGTTTTAACCTTATTCATCCCCGTTAACTGATCTTTCTTCTTGTGAACAATCCTCTTTGGATATTGTGGGGTGAACACATCCCATTTAGTTCTGCTCTCTCTCGCCATGCGATCTGTAAAGTAGCCAACTGCATCGTTGTTCACAGTTACACCTGACAAAGTATGTCGGCAGACATCGCGTACAGCCCAATAAGGTAGTGTTTTAATATCATGGAATCTGTCGAAATACAGAATTCCCTTTTCCCATTTAATTGCAACACACCTTAGCTATCTTAGATACTTCCACCCGAGAGCTCTTCCCTTGAACAATTCGTTATGGAACTTATAGAAACCTCCCTGAATCTCAGTCTTAGGTCGGTTGGCTTCTTTCTCTTTTAGCTTCCTTAACAAACTTTTCAGAACGTCAGATTGTTCAACAGTTGGTTTCTGACTTTCTGAATTTTTGAAGACTTCATCAACGAACTTCTTACTCTTTTCACGTGCAAGTTTCTCAGCTTGGCTTAACATCTCTTCAGAAAATTCAGGAAAAGCAGAATCCTGATTGTCTTTAAAGTACTCTGGATATTCCTCACTGGTAATATCCTCTATCTCAACATCTTCAAACACTGGAGTATCTCTATAATCAGAGTGATTTCCTGCTTCTTTTTCAAGAATATTAGGAATCTGGTTCTCACTCATCAACTCTTCAAGAGATTTCCCAACTTGTTTAGCTAATCCTTCAAGTATTTCTTTAGAAATTGCTGCAGAAACTTCACCATCTTCAAGATCAGGATCATTATACTCAAGCTCGAATCTCATATCATCTGATTCAAATATTTCAGGAAACTTTCCTGTCAGCTCAATCGTCCAGACTTTCTTTGTCAACATCTGGCGATATAACTTTTTATCCTCATCAGATAAAGATCTGATCTCTTCGTTCCAGAAAATATCATCATTATCAGTGTTTCCACCAGGAGCCTTCGAACTAGATTCTCCTGCATCTTTACCTGTATCTCTCTTCTCACACTTATACTTATCAGTGTCATCATCATCACTAGCAGAACTATTATCTCCAGAATCAATACCCGAACCATCTTTATCATTACCATCCTTCTTCTTCTTCTTCTTCTTCTTCTTCTTCTCAGGAGCATCACCGGCATCCTGTTCTAGATCCTCATCATCTTCTTCATCTTTCTCTAACTCAGATGGTTCAAAATCAACAAGCTCTTCATCACGTTCTTTGTCTTCCTCTCCTTCTTTCAACTGAGGAGCTCTTTCATACAAATCATTAATCAGCTTCCTAAGCCCTTTATTATCTTTCTTCACTTGCTTGTTTTCAAGTTTCAAAGCAATGAATCTTCTAGTATTTCTCTGTTCATGCTTTAACAACTTCTGATTCTCATTATGGAGTAGTTTAATCTTTGCTTCTAACTGTTCCTGACTCTCCTGTGAAGATTCAACAACATCCAACATCTTTCTATCATTCTTTCTCAACTGATCAATCTCTTCTTGTTGCTGGTTAATAATTTGCATCATCTCTGTCAGCTTCTGGTTGACTGCATTCATCACATCACTCGATACAGTAACCTGTGGAGTAGAAGCCTCAGCAACTGGAGTCTTTTTCTTAAACTTGCTTAAGACTCTATCCAAAGCATCATTGAAATCATCAGTTGGAACAACAGTTTTCTCAGTAGCAGATGTCTTCTATTTTTTTGCTGCAGGGGATGTTACGGGAGTTGCAGATTTAGAGCTAGACATCTCAGGAACTTTCTTTCCTGCAATTAGAATTTCAACTTCTTTCGCTGTCCTCTTCATTGGCTTTTCAATCTCATCAGCCTTTTCTTTCTTCTTGTACATGGGATTCTTTTGCTTTTCACCAGTCATCGGTGATCCACCAAAATCTTCTGTACCCATGCGAAGACATATATCTATATCGTCCATCACAATTGGAATCTTCAAACTCCGCTCTTCTAAAGTCTTGTTGAGAATTTCAGATTCACCTGCCACAGTGGCATTGGGCTTGGTTTTCTTCACAGTCTCATCAGCAGAATCCCACCGCTCTTCATCCACCAACAATATCTTAATTTTACCAGACTTTTTCTTCCTAGCCATGGTTTTATGTCTCTTAGGTGCAGATGGTGCTGTAACTTCATCAACTTTAGCTTTTCCCTTCCCAGACTTAGCACCCACATTCACCACCTGTCGCTTTCTTTTTGCTTCAGGATTCACATGGAATAACGGATTATCACTGTCAGATTCACTATTCACATTCCTAGCCTTATCAACACCTGGATCTTGATAATCAGGATTAATCAAGTGTCCAAACAAATTATTCAAAGGTGGTCTTTCATTTTCAGGAACACCTTTATAACCTTTCATCCTGACTAATGTACTCAAACTCATATGATCCTGAACGACAATCTGTGTTGGATCTTTCTTTAACTTCCTATACTTATAATAAAAAATCATCTGTAGAAACCTGGGATAAATTAGAAATTTCTTGTTCTTCAGACCCTTTAATGGCTCCAACATATGATCCAATATCATCCCAGATACGTTGAACGGCTTGTTCAGAATAAGAGCCACCATTAATGAACTAATGCTCTTCCTCATAACATCATACCCACCACTAACGGAACCGAAAACATGCAACATCACATGAGCCAAGTATTTAAACTACGGACACAGTTTACCCTTGTGTAACGCTCCATCTATGATTGGTCCGTTGTACTTCATTCGTAAGAAGCACTTCCTTTGTTCAATCCATGATAGACATCTTGGATCAGTCGGCTTGTCTTTCAATCTTAAAGCTTTGCGAATATCACTTTCTGTCACAATTGCCAGCTCCCCCTGAATGTTGCTAATAGTTGCAGTTTGATTATCCCAATAATCCATTCTCGCATTCTTCCAGAATTCTTTATGATGATCTTTGTATATGATGGCAGGTGTGGCAATTGCATCTATAACTCTACTACGCTTCAAGAAATCTATGATTCCAGTGAATTCCTTATGCTTCTTGACATCACCAAGAAACGCACAGCAGTTGTGAGCTTCTTCAAAAGGTAATTCTTCCTCGGGTTTCTTTTCGGTAGTTTTATCAGATGATCCCGCTGGAATGTCAGTGTTTTGAGGTTCTGCCATTTGAGAATCTGCAAAAACAAAACATGAAAACTCATTAAAAACGGACAAAATACGCAAAATTGAAATTTTGGTTTTTGGAAGTCCACCTTCGACCAAACGTGGGTTCGAATGTTGAAATTAAGGTTCGAATGTGGAAAAATTTGATTAAAATGTTCATTCGACCTTTATTCCTCCTTCAACCTTATGAACTAGTCTCCTTCGACCGAAAAAGTCACTTTCGACCCTTTTTGAACGGTCGAACTAGACTGTTCATATGCCAAATTTTCAGATTCTGTTTTTGACAATTTAAACATGTCATTCTGATTTGTTTGCCTTTTAACATGTCTGATTAAGCATTATCATCCATCAATTGTTACAATTGTTCAGTTATTGTTTGTTTTTCCCAAAATCTTGGGTTTAACAGTTTTAAACAATCAATTGGTCAATGTAATGTGTTTTAGACTCTGATTTTGGTGTATTCTCCCCCTAAAACATACAATGACTGAATCCTAATGAAGAATTTCATCTAAAACAGTTTCTAAAACATCAAAATAATCAGTTCTAGGGTTCGAACAAAAAATGAATCAATCTGACTTCAATCCTTGTCCATTACCTGTAATTTTGATATGGAAATGATCAGAAAAGGCTAAGGAACAATATTATAAGATCCAGAAAAGGCTAACGACCATTTTACTTGGGCGAATGTGAAACTATTTCCACATTCGACCCTAATTAAAGGCTCGAAGGTAGAAACAGGGTTCGAATGTGTAAAACACACATGAACACTCACATTCGACCATTTTAAAAAGCTCGAATGTAAAGGAAAATTCCACATTCGACCCATCGAAGGGGCGAATGGAGATTGGAATTTTTGAAGTTTTTACCAAATCTCAAAATCGAATCCCGTTCAAACTTTTTCTCATCTTTTAAGCATCCAACATTCATCATTTATCATTATAAAGTCACAAAACTCAAATGGTTCATCAGGTTTCAGAAAACGACCATCAATCACCATTCGTTATCAAAAATAATACAGAATTGTAAAATCTTTTTAGGTTTTCTGAAATTTATGCTAAAACACACCTAAAATCTTATTGAGTTTTTGTAAATTTTGAACAAATGTAAAATGCATGAATGTAAACATAAAACAGTAAATGTTTTGTGATTTCCGGTAAGAGGATCTTATCAGTTTTTGAGAAATCTGATCACACCGTTGATTTTTAGTGTTTATTATCATTAAAGTCAATGTGTGATCCAACAATTGCTGATATTGTTATCCACATAAGCTCTCATATAAACATTTATGCAGTGTTTGATATGATTATTTATAGTATAAACAAAATTGTCTGTGGTTCCCACGCACACGACATACTCCCGTATCAAGGAATAGTTTGCACAAAGACTCATTGTAACACGTGATTATGCTTTCGTTATTTGTAATATTACAAGGTATTGAGGCACATAGGTATACAGGTCAGCAAATCAATGCTGCAGAGTAACATATGCACTCTACCAAGTTGAGGGCTAATATCAATCATGATTTGCATCAATGATTGGATACGATGCATTAGATAATCTTTGATTATCGTCATACATGGAAAGTTTCTCAATTCGGTAACTTTAGGTTTTGGCATTAAAGCTCTTTTAGCAAGATACCCTGTCTGATCTAGGTCCGTAAAATCTTACGACAGAAGATCAGAAAGGCTATCCCCAGATAACTAGTAACATAACGACCCGAAACCTGCGAGTTTTGTATAAATGCCCTATCAAACGAAATTACGGTACTAAGACCATATGCCCATGAGGAGTTCATCCACATTACACTTCGTTTGATATGTATGTATCTAACATGCAGTAATAGGTCTACGAAGCCTACCAGCACATCACATAGACTCAACAAACGGCTTATATAACCTTTCAAATCTTTAGCATGTGTCTGATCCCCACTGATGTACTATCATTTCCTCTTTTTCTCCTGAAAATCATTTTAGGTTTTTTCTAATTTTTATGCCTTTTTGGATTTTTCAATGTTTTTGGGTTTTTTCTGAAAATCTAAAACTCCCCCTAAAATGTAAAACATATTTTTGAGTTTTTGAATTTTTGAAAAACAGTACAACTAATAACTAAAAAATGGTAAACAGAGGTGATGAACAGTCTTGTTTTTCTTTTATACCATTAGCTTTTAACAAAAACTCGAATCGAGATCTATCGAAAGCTTTGGTAAAAAGATCTGCACGTTGGTAATCAGTGTGGATTTTGACCATGTCAATCAACTCTTTGGCATAACAATCTAGGATAAAGTGATACTTAATCCAGATATGTTTAGCTTTTGAGTGATTGACCGTGTCCTTAGTTAATGCAATTGCGGCTTCGTTGTCACAGTGTATAGGGGTTTTAAGAAATTGCAAACCGTAATCGACCATCTGTTGTTGAATCTACAGAATCTGTGAGCAGCAACTTGAAGCTGACACATATTCTGCTTCACATGTGGATAGTGCGACTGCCGTCTGTTTCTTGCACTGCCAGGTCACGAGTCTGCTCCCCAAAAATTGACATCCAGCCGTTGTGGATTTGCTGTCTTTGTCACAACCACCCCAATTTGCATCACTAAAAGCAATTAGGTCAAAATTATCATCATTAGGGTACCATAGTCCTCTCGACGGACAACCCTTCAGATATCGTAGGATAAGTTTGACAGCTGCGAGATGACTCTGTTTTGGCTTCGACTGATATCGTGCACAGAGACATGTGGCAAACATTACATCTGGTCTGGATGCGGTGAGATACATCAGAGATCCGACGATTGCTCTGTATGTAAAAGGATCAGTTAGCTCCCCTTTAGCGTCCACTCCAATCCCGTGATTAGGTTGGATCGGGGTATCCATCGACTTCGAATCTTCCATCTGGAATCGGCTCAAGACTTCAGAAACGTATTTTGTCTGGTCAATAAAGATCCCCGCCAGTCTTCGTTCCACCTGCAGGGCGAGGAAAGACTGCATCTCTCCCATCGCACTCATTTCGAACTTTTCCTGCATTTCTTTTTCAAATTCTCTGCACAAAAGTTCGTTAGTTGATCCAAAAATAATGTCATCAACGTAAATCTGGACTAGAAGCAAGTCATCCCCTGATCCTTTGGTGTACAGAGTGCAGTCTACCAAACCGCGTTTGAATCCTTTGGATAGAAGGTACGTGCTCAGCTCCTCATACCATTGGCGTGGAGCTTGGTGCAACTCGTATAACGCTTTGTTCAGAACATAGACCTTATCCCGGTGGATAGGATCTTCAAAGCCTGGTGGTTGACCTACGTAAACTTCTTCCTTGACCACACCGTAAAGAAACGCACTCTTAACGTCCATTTGATACACCTTGAATTTCTTATATGAGGCAAACACCAGAAACATGCGAATTGCTTCTAAACATGCCACATGTGTATAAATCTCGTTGTAGTCGATTCCTTCCACTTGATGAAATCCTTGTACAACCAGTCGAGCTTTGTTTCTCACGATTACGCCTCTGTCATCCTTTTTGCACTTGAAAACCCATTTGGTTCCAATCTTTTTCCTGCCTTGAGGTAAATCTGTTAGTGTCCACACTCCCAGTTTCTGCAACTGCAATAACTCATCATCCAAAAGAGCATCCTTGTATGTCCGCGGCTCAACATGCGAAACATAACAAGCAAAAGACTAGTCATTCTAACAACCTGATTTTTGAATTTTAGCATATAAAGCTAGAGCGCCAAGATTTTCTGGTGAGTTTGTATTCCGAAGTTGTCCTCTAGTCATTACACTGCTACCAAGATCACCAATAACTTGCTCGAGCGGGTGAATACGATGAATACAAGATTCCGGATGATCAAGTACATGCACTCCCGTTTGAGTAGTCAAATTTTCTGTCGAATCCAGATCATTACCCAAGTTAGATGATGAAGCACCATTTGGATTTGGATTCAATGGAGGTGTCTCTGTAGCAAAATCTAGAATGGCTTCAGTTGCTGCATCATCATCATCTTCCGATTCTGATGAATTAAGAGTTGTGGAAGCTTCTTGGAACACTTCTTCTTCTGCTGCAGGAATGTTGACATCATTAGAAGCTGTTGTAGGAGTTACGGTGATCGGATGCACCAACAGTGATGTCACTGCGTTTTCACACTCGTAATATAATCTTTATATAGCCTCTTCAACCAAGTCATCTAGATTGAATGATTCAAAGAAATCTTTGTAATCAAACATCCAATATGGACCGCTACCCTATACGTTCTGAGTATATCGTTGAACTTCAACGTTAGCCCACTCCTCTACCTGGCGAGTTCGTTTATAGAATACCCGTTTGAGCGGGGTTGCATATCCAACAAAGAATCCCTCTTCAGCTTTCAGTGCAAACTTCTCACATTGATTAAGCATAGTACACGGTGCTCCAAATGGTTCTAGATACTCCAAGTTCGGCTTTCGTCTGTTCAACAGTTCATAAGAAGTTTTTTCAAACTTCTTCTCTGTTAACACAAGATTTAGTGTGTAACAAGCTGCGTAAATAGCTTCATTCCAGAACATTACTGGAAGATTTTAATCTGCAAGCATTGTTCTCGCCGCCTCTATTAGAGTCCTGTTTTTCCTTTCTGCGACACCGTTCTGTTGAATGGTATACGGAGCACTGTATTCATGATGAATGCCTTTATCTTCACAAAGAGCATCCATCTGTGCATTTTTGAACTCCGTCCCATTATCACTCCGAATTCTTTTGATCTTCAGACCATAAACATTCTCTAATCGAGTGAACAAAACCTTCAGATTGTTAAAAGTGTCCCTCTTATGATGCAAGCACATTACCCACGAAAATCTGGAATAATCGTCAGTAACCACAAGACAATATAACTCTCCAGCAAGGCTTTTACACTTGACAAGTCCGAATAGATCCATGTGCAAACGCTCAAGTGGCAATTCCACAGAGTTTACTTTCTTTGGTTTGTGGGATTGTTTGTGCTGCTTTCCCTTCTTGCAACTCACACACTTGTCATTTAGATGGAAATGTTTGACATTAATGCCTTCGACAAGTCCATTCTTCACCAAATGGTTCATTTTTCTGAGGTGAATGTGTCCCATCCTCCTATACCACATAATGGATTCTTTTTCAGTAGCCTTGGAGAGGAAACACATTACTTGGCCCTGGGATGTCATCGCCTTTGACAAGTCGAGAATGTAAAGATTATTCACTCTCGATGCTTTCAGCATTATCCACTCTTTTAGAAGTACAAAGCCGGGTTTGAGTATATAGCAAGATTTGTCATAAAAGAATACAGAAAACTGTTTATCGTAGATTTGACTCACACTAAGAAGATTATAATCGATCTGTTTCACATATGAGATCTTCTCAAAACTCATAATACCATTACTCACACTACCCTCCATAGTAATGTAACCTCCTTTGTTCCCAGCAAATGCTACATATCCGCCATTGATGTTTCTAATGTCGAACAGCAGCGATAAATCCCCTGTCATGTGACCAGAAGCTCCACTGTCAACAATCCAGAGACTGCTAATAGGGCCAGCTGAAGCTCCCTCCACATATCAAGTTAAAAGATCAGTTCTTTCGGGGGACCCAAGCCTGCTTGGTCTTGGGTCTTTGAACATTCTGTTTCAAAGATTCTTTTTCACTTTCAATTGAATTTGAATTGACCTTTTTCTGAACAATTAAATTATTTTCTCTTTCACACTTTTCATTTTCTTTTGAAGTTGAAGCACCTTGAGAACCCACCAATGACTAGAATTGTTCCGATCGTTTCAAGATCCGGATTTGAGATTTTGGGGTCTCAGACTGTTTCTTTACTTCATTCTTATAGGAAACTTTCTTAGTTACCTTCTCTGATTTAACAGAGACAGGTCCAACCATTTATTTAACAGCAGATTTTGGAGAAACTTTCTGTTTATCTACGGTTGTGTTCACCACTGGTTTCTTTAAAGGTTTTTCCATGGCTATCCGGTTACGACGATCATATGCCATCTAACGATCATCCCTCTTTTGAAAATATCGGATTTGATTATAAAACGGTGCTGGTTGAGGGACAAAACGTCGTTGTGGATAACAGTGATTATAGACTGGACTTTGATATTTCTGCTTCACTTCAACCTCGTGCCTCTTATGCCTTACGTACGGGCAGTGAGCAAGTAAATGCCCTCTTTCCCCGCACAAAAAGCACACACGGTATTCTTCAAACACGTTCTTGGCATTCGACTTTGCATAAGTAGTGATAGGATATTGGTTATCCATACACCTTCGTCTTAAACTCTCAGGAGCTGGGTCCTTTGCGTAAGTCAGCTCAAGAAAACTGTTCGCCTTTTCCTTTGGCTTGATAAACTCAGTGACATGAACCTTGGATTCTTTAGGAACATCCAAATAAATTTTCTTTAAGATCTCTGGAGGTACATCATTCATTCTCTCGTGTTTTGGGAACCAAATAGTACTCTCCTGCCAAATTTTCTCAATCTTGGAGTAATTGGTAAACTTAATTGGACATTCCTCGTCAGAAATAATCTTATCGGATCCTTCCATCCAATAAAATACTTTGACGGGCTTGTCACTCGGTTCATTCTTTTCAACTTGCTTAACTGACTGATTCACTCGATGAGCATTAGCCATTGGATGAATAATCTAAGAAGGTGATACCGGTTCATTGGTGATAATGTGATTTTCAATGGGAATATCACTCACTTTCTCGGTTATCTCATCATCCGAATCAGAATCATCAGTTACAGTAGTTACCCCCTCATTGTTTAATCCCAAAACTGGTCTAACAACGGAATTTGGATCCCCAACACTAGAAGTATTGGATTCATAATCCGATGTAGAGTCAGATTTGATTGAACTCTCCGGTGTTATTGAATGTAAATTGTGATTTTCAAATAACACAGGAGATGGAACCGCCTTGTAGTTTGCACTACTCGGTTTTGAGGGTTCTTCAATAATATGATCAACAACGTAAGCAATATGTTTGTAACTTTCTAGCTTCTTGTTGACCTTTTCAGCAAAGCACTTGATGGTCGTCATTTCAAGTTTAGTTTCTTCCAACTCATTGATATAACTGTTAATGGCCAATTGTTTTAACGAAAGTGTTTTCTTCAAATCAGAAATATCCTTTTTCTAACCATCAAGCACTTTATTGAATTCATGTGCTGCTTTGCGATAAGATTGACAGTTAAGTCTAGCACTCTCAAGCTGTACTCTGAGTTGCTTGTTCTCTTATGTCAATCTATCACATGTTCCACAATATTTGTCACTATTCATGTCTATGGTCGAATCAGAATTTACCTGTTTCGGAGGCTCTGTCATCGCCATCAAAGCAAAGTGTGCTTCCTTTCCAGCAAAGAACTTGGAATAATCAATTCTGGTAAAAGCATCACCCACTATGCAAGACTTGCGGGTCATAAGAAAATCAGCTTCGGCTAGAAGTTGGTCAATGTCATCATCTAGTGAGTTAACACTAGTTTCAGAATCAGGCTCGCTCTCCGAATCAGAATAGACTGAGTCAAGCTCTTCAGGAATATCAGTGACTGAATCAAGAAACAATCCTGGAGTCTTCTCAACAGGAATATCAGCTTCTTCCACCATTTCTTCAATCTTCACCTCAGATTTCTTCTTAACATCCAAAACTTCTTCAACTAACACCGGCTCCTCCAAATCAATTTTCTGAGCAACACACGCCACATTACCAGTTGTAATCTCTTCAACACCTAATTGCATCCCAGTCCAGTCAAACCCTTCATCTTTTTGAATTACCAAGGCCTGGTTTTGGTTCTCTGTTTGTGTTTGGCTATTTGGTGTGGAAATTGGAATGATGGTTCTTGTTGGATTATGTGGTGTTTGATTTTGGTTCTGGTTTGATGTAGTGGTTTGTCTAACAGAATTGTTTGGTGAGGCATTTTGTCGGTTTTGGTAATTATTTTGTGGTTGATAGTTGGTGTTGTTTTGGCTTTTGATAAGATACTTGATTTTGAGATTGACGGTTCTGGTAATTGGTGTTAAATGGATTCCTGTTTCCTTGTTGAGCTGGCTGTGTGCACTCTTTCTTGAAATGACCTTTCCCACCACAGTTAAAACATATGACTTTGGCTTTGTTGAAGCCATATGTGGTGTTAGGAGATGTAGAAAGATCAGTTCGACGGGTTTTCTGTATAAACTCGGTTGCTCGTCTCATGACACTAGCAAATGCCCACTGTATGTCAAAGAGCTCCATCTCCTCCTTGTCGATTTGAGCATAGTCTTCACTGGTTAAGTTGTTGTTACCAATTTGACTAGCTACCAAAGCATTATACGAAGCAACCATAGTCGATACCAAAGCTACATGTTGTTGAGCAACTTGCACAGTGACATTGTTCAAGTTAGATATTTCCAACACAATTGGACTATGATTTGGTTGGCTTTGGTTCATTTGAGGAATGTATGATTGTTGTTGAGGTTGGTTCAAGCTAGCTGAATAGCATGCAGCTTGTTGCATTGGTGAAAAAGGTGGAATGTAAGTGGTAGGGTATGATGGTGGTGTATAAGATGCGGTTTGAGCTAGATAGTTTATTGGGGTTTTGGTTGGTTCAATAACGCTTGAAACACAAGCAATGTGTGGAGCAACAAAACTACTAGTACTTGAACTAGTCAGAGTAGAAGATGTACCACCATGATATAACTCTGGATTTTGAGGAACTTGTGCCCTTTTTGCTTTCCTCTTCTCTTCCATCTCTTTGTTCTCCAACTTCTAAATGAATTCATTGATGGTCCAATATTGATAGGCATCTTTCTCCTTTAGGACCTCAATGTGTTGATTCCAGTATGGTGGTAATGCATCAGGGAACTTATCCACCAACTCAGACATAGGTATATTAATCTCATAGCTTGACAATTTAATCAACAAATGGCAATAACTAGGAATCAACTCCTTCAATGTCTCATTTCCCATGTAACTAAAATTCTCAAACTCTTTTCTCAACTCTTCCATCCTTAACTTCCTAGTTTTCTCGTTCCCATCATGACGATTCTTCAACATATCCCATCATTTCCCCTTAGCTATCATTTGCCATGCCTGTGTGCCTTCCATTCCCATTCCCTCCAAATGAATCTTGAACTTCGTCTTCCATTGATTGTAATCCACCATCTCCATCAGCTTTGGTGGACGACTCCTGCTACATGAAGATAAATCATGAATTAGAGTAGAAATAACATTGGTAGTTTGAGAGTGTACCGCGGCTGCTGCAACTCCCCAATAATCAGTCATAGGTTGTTGTGGTGGTTGAGCAACTGTTTGTGGCATCGAACTAGTCATTGCTATGTAGTTGATAGGCTGAGATGGTTGACTAGTCGTCTTCTGTGCTGCTACAGTCCAAGGATCCATCGTCACTTGCTGTTGTTGTGTATTATTAGGCCTCAGTGTTGTTGGAAAGTTCCACATATCGTCTACGAAACCTGAAACACGAAACACTTAGAAATTTTTTTGATCAGATTCTACGTTATACCATTAATCTATAATCGTGGGTTCGATGGTGGAAATATTCCAGATTCGACCCTTTCTGATGACTCGAAGGTAGAATATAACAAACTATCTCACTTTCGACCAAAGTAAACCCACTTTCGACCTCACGTATGGTCGAATGTAAACAATCCGGTAGAATGTACAACAACACACTCAAAACTTCTAGGTTCGACCTGAAAAATGACCACGTTCGACCTAAAGTTCTCAGATTCGACCTAAAACTCACACTTTCGACCGTTCTCCCCTAGGTTTGACCCTGTAATTTTGAAAAACAATTATTCTTTGAAAATCAGTTAATTTGACCTCAATTTTTCAAAATTTGATGAATTTGATGATGTTTTGCAGGTTTTGCTTCGGAATTGATTTGTAACAAGTTTAATGAAGAGAATTCTAGATTTTATCCATGAAAACTAGTCCGAATCAATCAATGTTCATCAAAAACTATTGTTCTATGAAAACAGAAAACTTTTGATCCAAAATAGGTCCAAATCTGCTCAAATATTATCAATTCGTAGTTGTTTGATCCTTATGTGCGACTAATGCTTTGGATTACAATAAACATTGAATTAGAAGTTTTGATCTTGATCTAGGGGTAGGGTTTCGTCTAGAAGGTTTGGGGAAGAAGATGATATATTTGTAGATGCATTATTGTGCGACTAATGCTTTGGATTACAATAAACATATGTTAATGGTGATTGTCGAACGGGCGAAGGAGTTAATCTGTGGGCGAATGAAGTTTTTGGTTGGTGCGAAGGAGAGAAGATATACGAAGGAGAGACAATGAGTGCGAATGTAGATTTAATTGTTATGTAAGCTTGGTTCGCACGAAGTGTTTGGGCGAACCTGCGCATTCGACCAAGCAATATGGGCGAATGTGCAGGCCTATAAATAGGTTAAGCAATTTTTGAAAGTTAGTTGTTGGTCATTTTATTCCCTCCTTTTTTGTGTCTCTCCCTAGTGTTTGTGTCAACTTATTTTCACGTCATATCTGATTGTAAACATTATTAATACGTGTAATTTGAGTTGTTTATGAATGAGAAAAACCTTTGAAAGATGATTTCTGTGTTTTGATTGTTTGATTATCATTATTGTGATTGATTCAGGGATTCCGCACCTGAATCAAACTTGTTTGATCAATCTCTTTGTAGATTTTACGATCCTAAGCGCATACAAAGTGGTATCAGAGCCATTATGGATCAAACAACCACAATTTGATAATTTTACAACAGATTTGGACCCTATTTTGATCAAAAACTTTCTGTTTTCATTGATAACATTGAATTGGTGATAAATTGATTGATTAGAGCTTGTTTTCATGGATAAAATGGATAATTCTCTTTGATAAACTTGTTCCAAATCAAATCCAGATCAAAACCTGATTAAAATCATCAAATTCTTTCAACTTTTGAAAAATTTGATCAAAATCAACTGATTTTCAAAGAATAACCGTTTTTGAAAGTGCAGGGTCGAACCTAGGGAGAAATGGGCGAACGTGTGTGTTAAACGGTCGAACCAAAGGATTTTTGGTCGAAGGTGGTGTTTTAAGTGGTCGAACCTAGATTTTGTTAGTGTATTGGTGTTCATTCGACCATACCTGTTTCATTCGACCATTCGAACGGTCGAAGGAGAAATTCATACGGTCGAAAGAGAGTCAAACGGTCGAAAGAGATTTGTGTTTGTTATATCTTACATTCGTATCTTTGAAAACGGTTGAAGGAGAACATTTTCTCTCATTCGACCAGTCGATTCATACGAAGGAGAAAACTGTTTTAAACTTTTCTAATCTTTTCGTGTTTAAACATTTTCAGATCAAGATGTGGAACTTTCCGACTACACCACGACCCAACACTACACCACAACAGCAGACAACCATGGATCCTTGGTCGGTTGCTGCCCAAAAGACTAGTCAACCATCACAACCTATCAACTATATGGCTATGACTAGTTCTATTCGTCAACATGTTACGCAACCACAACCGCAACCGATTGGCGACTATTGGGGAGTAGCAGCAGCAGCGGTTCACACACAGACGACCAATGCTATATCAACGCTTATTCAAGACTTGTCATCTGGAAGTGGAAACCGACCACCTAAGCTGATGGAGATGGTCGACTACAACACATGGAAGACTAAATTCAAGATCCATTTGGAGGGTATGGGTTTAGAGGGAACTGAGGCATGGCAAATGATTGCGAAAGGCTATGTTGCTCCGATCTTGGAGAACACGGGAGAGCCTATTCCTTTGGAGAATCTAGCAGACGATGAGAAGAAAAGGTTTGCTATTGAGAAAAAGGCGTTTTCTCAATTGTCCCAAGCTATCAACACAAATTTGTTGCATCAGTTTGGTTCGTGCACAACTTCTAAGCAGTTGTGGGACATGTTGAGAAACAGACATGATGGGAATGAGAAGACTAGGAAGCTAAGGATGGAGGAGCTTCGCAAAGAGTTTGAGAATTTTAGTTACATGGGTAACGAAACTTTGAAAGAGTTGGTTCCAAGGTATTGCCACTTACTCACAGAGCTGTCAAGCTATGAGATTAGCGTACCTATGTCCAAACTGGTGGACAAGTTTGCCGATGCGTTGCCACCGTATTGGAACCAGCATATTGGAGTGTTGAAAGAGAAGGATGCGTACCAGTATTGGACGATCAATGAGTTTATACAGAAACTGGAGAACAAAGAGATGGAGGAGAAGAGGAAAGCAAAGAGGGCTCAAATTCCTCAGAATCCGGAACTTTATCTTGGTGGTATATCTTCTTCTCATACTACTTCCAGTTCTACTACCAACGTTGCTCCACACATCGCGTGCGTATCCAACATCGTTGAACCACCCAAACAACCGATCAACTACCTTGCTCAAACATCTTCATATACCTCACCATCATATCCTACAACTACTACCTATATTCCACCATTTCCACCCATGCAACAAGCAGCGTGTTACTCTTCCAGCCAACCTCAACAACAACAATCTTACAACCCTCCAATGAACCAAATTCAACTTAACCAAAACCAACCGAACCAAAGCCCGATTGTGTTGGAGACTTCAAACCTAAATAATGTTACTGTTGAGATTGCTCAACAACATGTAGCATTAGTTTCAGCGATGGTAGCATCATACAATGGTCTAGTTGCTAGTCAAATTGGGAATAACAATTTGACCAATGAGACTATGCACAGATCGACAAGGAAGAGATGGAATTGACGGATATACAGTGGGCTTTTGCAAGAATAATGAGAAGAGCCACTGACTTTATTCAGAAGACCGGGAGAACGGATCTTTCAACTTCTCCTAACACCACTTATGGCTTCAACAAAGCCAAAGTAACTTGTTTCAACTGTGGTGAAAAAGGTCATTAAAAAAGAGAGTGCACACAGCCAGCACAACAAGGTAATCGAAATCCATTCAACTCTACATACCAAAACCGTCAAACTCAAAACCAAAACCAAGTATCATACCAAAGTTCCAACAACATTTCAAGCTTTCAACCACACAACAATTATCAAAACCGCCAAAATAACCAACAAAATAACAATGCTAGACAATCCACATCAAAAAACCAAAACCAAACAATACAGAACTCAAACCGAACAATCATTCCCATATCTACACCAAACACACAAACCCAAACTGAAAACCCAAACCAAGCTTTGGTGATACAGAAGGATGAGGGTTTCGATTGGATCGGTATACAGTTGGGTGTGGAAGAAATTACAGCTGGTAATGTGGGTTGTGTGGCACAGAAGATGAACTTGGATGAACCGGTGGAGGTTGAAGAAGAGGTTGTGTCTGAGAAGATGAGTGAGTTGAAGATTGAAGAGGTGAATGATGAGATGAATGTTGATGTTGATTGTGCTGAGAAGAAGACTGGAATGGTTATGGATACTGTTGCTGATATTCCAGAACAGTTTGATTCCACTTATTCTGATGAAGAAAGTGATTCTGACTCGGAATCTAGTGTTAACTCACTGGATGACGACATTGACCAGTTGCTCGCTGAAGCCGATTTCTTGATGACTCAGAAGTCATGCATGGTGGATGATGCTTGCACCAGAATTGACTACTCCAAGTTTTTCGCTGGGAAGGAAGCTCATTTCGCTCTAATGGCAATGACAGAACCTCCTAAGCAGGTAAGTACCGAATTTACTGTTAATTCCAATGCAACTTGTGTTAAGAATTGCAAAATTTGAGATAAATTGACAGATGAAAATAAGCAACTCAAGGTTCAACTTGAGAGTGCAAAAATCAATTGTCAATTGTATCAGAAAGAATCAAAGGAATTCAACAGAGTACTTGATGGTTATAAGAAAGATATTTCTGAATTGAAAAAGACTTTGTCATTAAAGCAAATGGCCATAAACAATTATATAAATGATTTAGAAAACACAAAGTTGGAAATGGCCACCATCAAGTGCTTTGCCGAGAAAGTAAACAAAAAGCTTGAAAGCTATAAGCACATTGCTTATGTAGTTGACCACATCATAGAAGAACCTTAACAGTCGAATAGTGCAAACTACAAAGCTGTCCCAGCTCCGGTGTTGTTCGAAAACCATAATTTGCATGCGATAGCACCGGAGAGCTTAGTCAAATCTGACTCTACATCAGATAACGAGTCCAACACATCTAGTGTCGGAGACCCGTATTCTGATGTTAGACCTGTTCTGGGAAACAATGAAGGTGTGGTTGATGTTGATGATTCTGATGAAGAGGATGAACAGTCTGAGACGGTTGTTGAAAAAGTGAGTGATATTCCTGATGAAAATCACATTATCACTACTGAACCGGTTTCACCATCTCAGATTGTCCATCCCATGGCTAATGCTCACAGAAAGAATCAATCAGCAAAGAATGTTGATAAGAAAATTGAGAAGTCTGTTGTTAAGAATGCTGAAAAGAAAGTGGTTACGAATGTTGAAAAGAATGTTGTTAAGTCTGTTGAAAAGAAAGTGGAAAAAGCAAATGATGAGAAAAATGAATTGTGTGATAAACCTGTGAAAGTTTTCTATCGGATGCAAGGCTCCGATAAGATTATGTCTGATGAAGAATATTCGATTCAATTTGCAAATTATTCTTAAATTGAAAAGATCTGGCAGGAAAATACCATTTGGTTTCCAAAACATGAACGAACCAATGATATTCCTCCAGCTATTTTAAAGAAAATTCATTCGGATAACTCTAAAGACCCAAAGGTCAATGTCACACAATTTGTTAAACCAACAGACAAGTCAAATAGTTTTATTGAGCCGGCATAATCAAAGGACCCAGCTCCTGAGAGTTTAAGAAGACAGTGTATGGTTGATCAATATCCCATTGCTAGTTATTCTAAGTCGAACATCAAGGAAAACTATGAGGAGTACCGTGCGTGTTTTAAGTGCGGGGAAAGGGGCATTTACTTGCCAACTGTCCGTATGTACGACACAAAAGGCACGAGGTGGAGAAGAAGCAAAGATATGATTGTCCGGTTGATAATCAAAGTTATCCACAGAGACGGTTTTTCCCTCAACAAGCACCTTTTTATAATCAAAACAACTATTTCAAAAGGAGGGAAAATCGTCCGATGACTTATGATAGACGCAACCGGATAGCCACTGAGAAACCATTGAAGAAACCATTGGTGAACGCAATTGCTGAAAACAAAAAGGTTCCTGTTAAACCTAATGTCAAACCAGCAGTTGGACCTGTCTCTGTTAAATCAGAGAAGGTAACCAAGAAGGTATCTTTCAAAGAAGAAGTAAAGACACCGGCTGAGACCTCAAAATCTCAGATCCGGATCTTGAAATGGACTGAACAGTCTTGGTCATCAAAGGGTTCTGAGGGTTCTTCAACTTCACAAAATGTGAAATCTGAGAAAGAAAAAGTTTTGTGTGAAAAGAAAGAGGTTGTTAAAACCCAAGAGGTTTGTGAAACAAATGACTCTTTGAATCAATCAGTTCAAAGACCCAAGACCAAACAGGCTTGGGTCCCCCGAAAAATCTAACTTTTCTACTTGATATGTGCAGGGAGCTTCAGCTGGCCCTGTTAGCAGTCTTTGGATTGTTGACAGTGGAGCTTCTGGCCATATGACTGGAGATCTATCGCTACTGTTCGATATTCGAAATATCAATGGAGGTTATGTAGCATTTGCCGGGAACAAAGGAGGCTATATTACCATGGAGGGTAGTGTGAGTAATGGGATCGTGAGCTTCGAAAGAATCTCTTATGTGAAGCAGATAGATTACAATCTGTTGAGTGTAAGTCAGATATGCGATAAGCAATTTTCTGTGTACTTTGACGACAAATCTTGCTACATACTTAAGCCAGGGTTTGAATTACCGAAAGAGTGGGTGATGCTAAAAGCCCCGAGAGTGAACAATTTGTACATTCTCGATATGTCAAAGGCAATGACCACCCAAGGCCAAGTCACGTGTTTCCTCTCCAAGGCTACAGAAAAAGAATCCATTATGTGGCACAGGAGGATGGGACACATTCACCTCAGAAAGAAGAATCAATTGGTGAAGAATGAACTTGTCACAGGCGTAAACGTCAAACATTTTCACCTAAATGACAAGTGTGTGAGTTGCAAAAAGGGTAAGCAGCACAAACAATCCCATAGACCAAAGAAAGTTAATTCCGTTGAACTGCCGCTTGAACGTTTGCACATGGATCTGTTTGGACCGGTCAAGCGTAAGAGTCATGCTGGGGAGTTATACTGTCTTGTGGTGACTGATGATTATTCAAGATTTTCATGGGTGATGTGCTTACACATGAAGAGCGACACATTTGACAACTGGAATGTTCTGTTCACTCGTTTTGAAAATATCTATGGTCTCAAGATCAAGAGGATTATGAGTGACAATGGGACGGAGTTTAAAAATGCACAGATGGACGATCTTTGTGAAAACAAGGGAATTCATCATGAATATAGTGCTCTGTATACCCCACAACAGAACGGTGTCACGGAACGTAAAAACAGGACTCTAATTGAAACGGTAAGGACAATGCTTGCGGACTCAAATCATCCATTAATGTTCTGGAACGAAGCAATTTACGAAGCTTGTTATACTCTCAATCGCGTTTTAACGGTGAAGAAGTTTAGCAAAACTTCTTATGAGCTGTTGAATCGTCGCAAGCCGAATTTGGAGTATCTAAAACCATTTGGAGCTCCTTGTACTATGCTTAATCCATCTGAGAAGTTCGCACCGAAGGCTGAGGAAGGATACTTTGTTGGATATGCAACCCCGCTCAAATGGGTATTCAACAAAAGAACTCGTCAGGTCGAGGAGTGGGCTAACGTTGAAGTGCAACGATACACTCAGAACTTACAGGGAAGCGGTCCAGACTGGATGTTTGATTACAAAGATTTCTTTGAATCATTCAATCTAGATAACTTGGTTGAAGAGGCTGTACTACGTTTATATTACGAGGTCGAAAACGCAGTGACTTCACCGTTAGTGCGTCCGATTACCGTGAATCCTCAAGCAGCTTCTAATGATACCAATGTTCCTGTCGTTGAAGAAGAGGTATTTCAAGAAGCTTCCACAACATTGAATTCATCAGAATCTGAAGATGACGATGATGATGTTACAAGTGAAGCTATCTTAGACCATGCTATAGTGACACCACCAGTGAACCCAACTACAAATGGTGCTTCAACATCGAATGTGGGTAATGATCTAGTTTCTGCAGAGAACTTAACTACTCAGACGGGAGTCCAGGTACCCGATTATCTGGAATCTCAGATACATCGAATTCACCCGATCGAGCAGGTTATTGGTGATGCTGGTAGCAGTGTGATGACAAGAGGACAATTGAGGAATGCAAACTCACCAGAAAACCTTGGCAATCTTGCTTTATATGCCGAAATACAAAAATCTAGTTTTCAGAATGACTGGTCTTTTGCTTGTTATGTTTCGCAGGTGGAGCCGCGAACTTACAAGGATGCTCTTTTGGACGATGCTTGGGTGGAAGCAATGCAAGAGGAGTTGTTGCAGTTTCAGAAACTTGGCGTCTGGACATTGACAGATCTTCCTCCGGGAAGAAAGAAAATTGGAACGAAGTGGGTGTTTAAGTGCAAAAAGGATGATAGAGGAGTAATCGTAAGGAACAAAGCTCGTTTGGTTGTACAAGGATTTCATCAGGTTGAGGGAATCGATTACAACGAAATCTATGCACCAGTTGCACGCTTAGAGGCAATCCTAATGTTTCTGGCGTTTGCATCATACAAGAAATTTAAGGTGTATCAAATGGATGTCAAGAGAGCATTTCTTTATGGTGTGGTCAAAGAGGAAGTATATGTAGGTCAACCACCAGGCTTTGAAGACCCTATTCACCGGGATAAGGTCTACGTACTGAACAAAGCTCTCTACGGGTTGCACCAAGCTCCAAGGCAATGGTATGAGGAGCTGAGCACATATCTTCTCTCAAAAGGATTCAAGCGAGGTTTGGTAGACTGCACACTGTTCACTAAACGAACAGGCGATGATTTGCTTCTAGTCCAGATTTATGTTGATGATATTATATTTGGGTCTACTAACGAACTTCTGTGCAGAGAATTTGAACGTGTTATGCAGGAAAAGTTTGAGATGAGCGCAATGGGAGAGATGCAGTTTTTCCTAGGCTTGCAGGTGGAACAAAGACAAACGGGGATCTTTATTCACCAGACGAAATATGTTTCTAATGTCTTGAGCCGATTCCAGATGGATGATTCAAAGCCGATGGACACCCCAATACAACCTAATCACGGGATTCGAGTTGACGCTAAGGGGGAGCTAACTGATCTATTTACATACAGAGCAATCGTCGGATCTCTAATGTATCTCACTGCCTCCAGACCTTATATAATGTTTGCCACATGTCTCTGTGCACGTTATCAATCGAAGCCGAAACAGAGTCATCTTGCAGCTGTCAAACGTATCCTTAGATATCTGAAGGGTTGTCCGTCGAGAGGACTACGGTACCCTAATGATGATAATTTTGACCTAATCGCTTTTAGTGATGCAGATTGGGGCGGCTGTGACCAAGACAGCAAATCCACAACGGCTGGATGCCAGTTTATGGGGAGCAGGCTCGTGACCTGGCAATGCAAGAAGCAGACCGCAGTTGCATTATCCACATGTGAAGCAGAATACGTTTCAGCATCGAGCTGCTGCTCACAGGTTCTTTGGATCCAACAACAGATGGTGGACTACGGTTTGCAATTTCTTAAAACCCCTATTTACTGTGATAATGAAGCCGCAATCGCATTAACAAAAGACTTAGTAAATCACTCAAAGGCTAAACATATCTGGATTAAATATCATTTTATCCGTGATTGTTATGCTAACGAGCTGATCGATATGGTCAAAATCCACACTGATTACCAACGCGCAGACCTTTTTACCAAAGCTTTTGATAAATCGAGATTTGAATATCTTTTGAAAGCTAACGGTATTAAAGAAAAAAAGACTGATCATCACCTCAGTTTATCGCTTTTTAGTTTAATTTTTATAGTTTTTCAGAAAAATTTTGAAAAACCAAAAACATTGAAAAATTTCAAAATCCATAAAAACTAGAAAATTTCTTTGCTGACTGCTATATCTTCTTCCCTTAGATTAATGCCGTCAGATTTCTGTGAACAAACGATATCTGGGCAGTCACATATTTGAAATGCTCCAGCTTATCTTTGGGAACAGTAAATTCAAAAATTTATAAAAAATCAAAAAAAGCAAAATGATTTCCTGGAGAAAAAGGGGAAATGATAGTACATCAGTGGGGATCTGACACATTCTAAGAAATGTAATGCTATATAGGGCGTGTGTCTGAGTCTGTGCGATGTGCTGATGGGCTTCGTAGACCTAATACTGCGTGCCTGATACATACATGTCTATCAAATTGATGTGGGGATGAACTCCTCATTGGCATATGGTCTTAGTACCGTAATTTCGTTTGATAGGGTATTTGTACAAAACTCGGAGGTTTAGGGTCGTTATGTTATTAGTTGTCTGGGGATAGCCTCTCTGATCTTCGACTGTAAGTCATTACGGACCTAGATCAGATAGGGTGTCTTTATAAAAGAGCTTTATGCCAAATCCTAAAGTTACCGAATTGAGGAACTTTCCATGTTTTATGATGATCAAAGATTATCTATTACATCGTATTAATCACTGATGCAAATCATGATTAATATTAGTCCTCAACCTGGTAGAGTGCACATGATACTTTGCTGCATTAATTTGCTGTCCTGTATACCTCTGTGCATTATACCTTGTAAATTACAAACGACGAAAGCATAATCACGCTTTACAATGAGTCTTTGTGCATTTACTTCGTGATACGGGTATATGTCGTGTGCGTGGGAACCACAGACAATTATGTTTATACTATACATAATAGTATCAGTCTAAAGCACTGCACAAAAGTCTGTATGTGAGTTTATGTGGATCACAATATCAGCAGTTGCCAGATCACACATTGTCTTTAATGATAATAATCAAAAGATCAATGGTGTGATCAGATTTCTCAATAACTGATATGATCCCTTTACCGGAAATCACAAAACATTTACTGTTTTCTCTTTACATTTCTGCATTTTATTTTCTCGTCAAAAATTACAAAACTCAAAAAGATTTTAGGTGTGTTTTAACATAAACTTTAGAAAATCCAAAAAGGTTTTACATTTCTATCTTATTTTTGATAGCTGATGGTGGTTGATGACGATTTTCTAAACCTTGATGAACCATTTGAGCTTTGTCATCTTTAATTGAGAAAATATGATTGTCGGATGCTTAAAAGTTGGAAAATATTTTGAACGGGACTCGATTTTGAGATTTGGTAAAATTTTCAAAATTCCTGATTCACTTTCGCCCATTCGTTTGGGTCGAAGGAGGAATTTCTTTTTCATTCGTACGTTTCATTTTGGGCGAATGTGAGAGTTCTTTAGTTGTTTTCTCTTTCGAACCCTTATTTCTCATTCGTACCTTTCATTAGGGGTGAAGGAGACATAAGCTTCACATTCGACCGAGGTAAACGGGCGAATGAGAAGTCTATATATATACTCATCTGCTCCTTCGACCCCTTACAAAAATTTGTCAAAAATTCTGATTTAAAGTCCACTTGTTGCTCGTGCATTTTAGCCCTTATCATTGTGTTCGTCTGTTGATTCTCATCATTTTCCACTCATTTTTACAGGTCAATATCCATTATTGAAGGTTTAATCAGTGATTTTGTGTTCAAGCCCTAACTGTTATAGAACAGGGTCTTACACATGATAATTGGACTTGAATGTGTTAGGGAATCATTGTTTAAGTGTTTTAGGGGGAGATTATCCAAAAACATAGGTTTAAACATCAACAGTTAGGGTAATCGATTGTTTAAACACATAGAACCCTAGTTTTTGATTAAAAACACTTAATCAATGTTTAACTGATTAAATTGGTTGTTAGGAAAGGTTAATCGGAAGTCTTAGAAGGTTAATGAATCAAAATTACAAGTTGAAATCCATTGATGTTCAAAATTGAAAATTCGAATTGAAGAACAGTTTCCTTCGCACCTTTCGAATGGTCGAAAGTGTAAATCTGGGCGAAGGAGATGTTCTGTCTGGGCGAATGAACACAAATGGGCGAATGAAACATTTTTCAAAAACTTTTCTCATTCGTACCTAAAAATTTCACATTCGTACCCCCAGAAACTCTCATTCGCACCTCCGTTTGGGCGAATGAAGAGTTCAATTACTAAATTTTCAAACTTTGATTATTTTGTCGATTTTTAACATGTTTACTTGTTTTATTTTGCAGTTTAAACCATGTCTGAACAGGAAAAACCTACTGAACAAGCTGGATCATCTGCACAAGCTGCTGAGAAAGGAAATGAAGAACTGTTGCCGTTCGAGAATGCGCATAACTGTTGTGCATATCTTGGGGACGTAAAGAAGCATACTGAGTTCACAGAGATTATTCAGTTTCTGAAGAGAAGTCAGGTGATAGATGCAATTGCTACACCTGCTATTATCTATCGAGATATGATACAAGAGTTTTGGACGGAAGCTAAAATGGATTTCTGGGAGTGTGAATCATCTCTGGTGAGTAAGATACAAGGAAAATTGGTTATCATTTCAGAGAATGATATCAGGGAAGCTTTGAAGCTTCAAGATGAAAAGACTGATCCCAAAGAGCTTAGTTTTACTGAACAGAGGAAATGCTTCCTAAGGATGAAATATAACGGGCCGATTACTGATGGTTCGTTACACAAGGGAAAGCTTTGTCCACAATTCAAGTATTTGGCGCATGTTATGATCCATGTATTCGGTTCAGCTGCTGGAGGTTATGATCTGATGAGAAAGAGTATTAGCTCAATGATGGTTGCACTGATATTGAACATCCGTTCAATGTATCAGGGATGCTTATGGAACATATATTGGAACCTGTCAGAGGCACAAGGAATTTGAAGTTTTTGTTGTATCCTCGATTCCTTCAGATGATTTTTGATCACAAATATAAGGAGTTGAAGAGGGATCCAAAGCAGATTATAGTTCAAGAACATATGTCAATCAATACACTGGCAAGAATGAAGGCTTATAAAGGATTGTCGGTGAATGAACGTCCACCTGTTAGACGTTTATTTGGACATTTGGCAAGGATTGACTATGAGGATCCGGGTAAAGGTGAGGTAAGGCATGCTGATAGTGCATCAAACGAAGACAATCCATTACATCCTGTTGATCCAGATGCAAAGTGAAAGAGACAGGTTGTTAATGTAGGAGCTAAGAGTGGGAAAGGGAAAGAGAAAGAGATCAGGATTGAAGTTGTTCCTAATACTGAGCCTGCAAAGAGGAAGAAAGTGTCGAGAAGACATAAGACTGTGGCTAAGAAAGGATTACACCTAGTTGATGAAGCGTCAGTTGATTCTGAAGAGACGCAGGAAGATGAACATTGGGATTCAGATGCTGAGACTGTAAAGACTACCACGCCCAAGGCCACTGTGGCTGGTGAGTCTGCCAGTTTGAATAGATCTGTGGAGGAACAGAGAATGAATAGCCCTATTCACTTGGATGAAGAGGATGAGGGTTTAGGTTTGGGAGCAAGAGACTTTCCTGGTTCACCAGTTCAGGGGGAGAAACCAAAGAAGCCCCAATTCAAAAAGAAAGAAAAGGTGGTAAAGGCCGCAGAGAAACGAGCTAGAGAGATTGAATCGTTGATAGCAGGAAAGAAATTTCCACCTGCTTCTAGCTCGAAATCACCAGTTGCTGCTCCAGCCTCAAAGAAGCAGAAAACCACAACTACTTCCAGTACTGAACAGGGAGCTGATATACCTGTTGATGCCTTTAATGAAGCATTAGATAATGTACTGAAGAAGATGAAGAAGGGTAAACTGCTTAAGGTTGCTGAAGTTTCTACTAAAAAGGTTACAGTGGATAGTGATGTGATGAATACTGTTAACCGGAAACTTGCTGAAATGATGAACATCATAAACAAGCAGTAGACAGAGATTGACCAACTGAGGAAGAATGAATCAAAGATGTTGGATGTAGTGGTTACATCACATGAGAATAATGAGGAATTGAAAAAGAAGATTAAACGGTTGCAGAAGGATAATAAGAAACTACTAAAACATGAGCAAAGGAACACCAGAAGGATTATAGCTTTGAAGGGAGAGAATAAGAAGCTAAAAGAGAGTAATAAAAACATGGATAATCTGATCAAAGACTTATACTCTCATGCTCCTCAGTTGAAAGAAGGTGAAGAGGATAAGGATGAAGACGAGGAGCAGGTTGATTTCGAACTGTCTGATGATGATGAGGAGGATGATGAGGATCTTGATGAAGATGCTGGTAAGGCTCCTAAAAAGAAGAAGGATGATGGAGATGATGATGGTTCGAATGATGGTTCTGGTGATGATAGCAGCTCTGCATTTGATGATGATGATGATGATAATGATGATGATACATAAAAATATAAGTATGAGAAACGGGAATTTGGAAAAGGAGAAGAATCTAGTTCTAAAGCTCCTGGAGGATCAGTGGATGATGATACGATCTTCTGGAATGAAAAGCTGAAGTCTATGTCTGAAGATGATAAACAGATGTATCACCAGATGTTTACTGATTGAGTCTGGACGATTGACATGACCAGCAGATTTTCTGAGATCTTTGAATCTTGTGACAGGGTGCTTGAATTAGAGTATAATGATCCAGATTTGGAAGATGGTGAAGTTTCGGTGGCGATGACAAAAGAGATTTTTGAAGGATTAGCGAAGCAGGTCGGGAAAACGTTAGAAGAACTATTGGCTGATAACCAGATTCCTGATCTACCTGAAAAGGAAGCTGGAAATCATTCTGATGATCGTGACGTACCTGTGTTCGAGGATATAGAAGTTGAAGATGTGACTAGTGAAGAGTATCCAGAATATTTTAAGAAAGACAAGGATTCTGGATTTACTGCTTTCACTGATGATCTATTGAATCAAGCCGAGATACTTGCAAAAGAGAAAAGTGATAAGTTTGTTGATGAAGTGTTCAAAGGGCATGATAAACCGCATATCAGACAATCCGATAGCTTGAAAGAGTTACTGAGGGAATTAAAAGAGAAAGAGGCCAATCGTCCGAAAGCAGAAATTCAGGGCAGCTTTTATAAATTCAACATCGAAATGTTTAAAGGAAAAGCGTTGGGTTGGAAATTTATTAAGCAGTTGAAGTGTGTTGCAGTGAAGTGGGAGAAGGGGATACTCTACTTTGATAGATTTTCATGATTTGAAGACTCTCCCATACTGGGCTATTCGTGACATTTGTCGTCACAAGTTAACTGGAACGTCAAATGATCAGATTGCCTACTTTGCTGATAAGATGGCAAGAGAAAGCAAGACGAAGTGAAATCTTTTTGAACCTCAGTATCCAAAGCGGATTGTTCACAAGAAAAACATTGATGATATTACCGGTTTGCCCAAGGTGACTCTAAAGTACAAACCACCAAAAGTGTTGAGACATATTCCATTGTTGCAGATTCCTCAACATTTTGCAAAAGACTTTATCTGGTGGTACTACGATTGGAAGATTGCAGAAGCTGTGATAGTGTTGAAAGACGGAGACAAGAATTTCAAAAAGGTACACATATTTGATCCCATGTGGTTAGTAAATTGTTCACATGAATAGGTTAAGCAATTTTTGAAAGTTAGTTGTTGGTCATTTTATTCCCTCTTGTTTTGTGTCTCTCCCTAGTGTTTGTGTCAACTTATTTTCACGTCATATCTGATTGTAAACATTATTAATACGTGTAATTTGAGTTGTTTATGAATGAGAAAAACCTTTGAAAGATGATTTCTGTGTTTTGATTGTTTGATTATCATTATTGTGATTGATTCAGGGATTCCGCACCTGAATCAAACTTGTTTGATCAATCTCTTTGAGATTTTACGATCCTAAGCGCATACAATATTTCATTAAGTTTAAATTATTTTGAAACCAAAATGTATTAACAAAATGCATTATAGACTAATAGTGTAGTGGTTATGTACATAAGGGGATGGATCATAGACCCGGAATCGAATCCCTTATGCAGCGATTTTGGTTCTTTTTTTTCTGATTATATTTTTTTTCTTATTTATTTATATCTAAATATATTTATATCATAAAAATAATCATAACTAAATCATTTTTGCTCCAAAAATTATGAAAATGTAGGTGCAACATTTTGACACTCTAAAGAAAATTATCATATTTTTATTTTCTGAAAAATATATTATTTTCGTATTTGTTTTGATTTAAATTTTTTTAATCATAATTAATTGATTAAAAAATTGTTTTTAATGATTTTATTCTCAAATTTTCTAGGAAATTATTTCTAAGTATGATAAACTGAAATAAAATTTATTTCCATAGAAAATAGTTATTTTTGTTGTTTTTACCATTTTTAATCATTAAAACACTATTTAATTTTATTAAATATGTTTTAAATAAAAATAAATTGTGAAAAATTTATGGAAAATTTATTTAACCATTTCTCATCAGAAAGTATTCATTTTTAACAAAAAAAAATATTTTTGAATCGTATCTTGCATTTTTGGTATTATTTATGTTTAATTAGACATAATTAATCATTTATTTATTTGCAATATTTAAATCTATTCTATAAATGTTTTTCTTATAAAACTGAAATGTCCTATGTTTTAAAGTCATAATTATCATTTGGTTGAATCATTTGAGTAACTCATAAATAATTGATTAATAATTATTAATTGTAGTAATTATTTGCAATTATAATTAAATTTATTCTTTATCTTAATTACCCGAAGCATATTTTTTTATCTGATTATATAATAGATAATATTTAGACTAATAAATCATATTCATAGACTTTAATCATATAATTTTGTGTGACAAAGTCATTATTAATTCGATTTATCGTAAAACCCTAATTCCCCAAATCGACTTAGCAAACCCTAATGCCTTAGATCCTAAATACCTTAGACTTTTAAGTCATTTTCCTTATTAGTATTCTTATACATTTAGGTTGAGTTTTTAGGAATTCTCAAGCCTTTTTGTGACGAACTTTGTTGGAATTACCACTAAGCAAACTGTGAGTATATCTTTCCCCTTTTTCATGTTTTACTCTTTTGGGGCTATTCATGTACACTATGACTAAATGTTATTCTTTCACTAAATGCAATTCTCGTGTGTGTTTGCTTTATGTTAATTTGTGTGTCTATGAATTGTCAAAATCATTAACCGTTTCGCGACCTTGCATTTCAATGAATAGTACTATGGTATATACCCCTTGTGACTCTGTTGAGAGACATTGGTCATTGTCTTGTGATTCATTATGCTCAAAAATGGTTTTATTCTTGATTCTTGATACTTGATTCTTAGGGTTGATTTTGAACGGATATTACTTATTACATAATTGCAAATGGTCCCGCACATGAATTTCTAAACACTTTTTCTACTATATGTATTCAAAACAAGGTATGCTCACCAATACATTTTATATTGACATATACTATTTTTGTAAATGTTTCAGGTTTTTTATGAGATGACTTTTAAGCTTTTGGAATTTTACTTAGATTTTGGATTCATTGTATTTCAGTTTAGTTGGCATTTAGAATCGTTTTATTTCATTTCAATGTAATAAACTATTTAATCAATGTATCAATATTTCAGTTTTAGTCCATGAGCTATTGTACAATCGTCACTACGTGGAATCTCGATTATTCCGCCATCGGTCGGGGTGTTATAGCTAGCCACCTTCCTTTCCTTTTTCCTTGTTTACGGCCGAGAATACACACACACATGCACATATGGTTTTTCTTGATAATATAAACCCACATGTTGTATAGTTTTCATCCATGGTCAACTTATTACACTAATCTAGGCCTTCCTAATATACATGAACACATACCAATGGAGAGTTGGCTACCATATTTGCCTTAGAACATTCCTATTGGGCAGAAAATGAGCATGCAAGCTCAAACTTCCACAAGTCAACTTCTTATACGAGATTGGATATCACCTTTTATTCTCATAGCAATGTAGAGAAGTTGACATACCTTAAAGGCTCACAAAACTCTTTTCTTTCTCTCTCTCTCTCTCTCTCTTTGTCTGTCTCAATTGTATATATATAGGGACATGAGGATTCAATTGTGATCACACTAAAATTCCAAGTTTTCACTAACACAAAACAACTACACCTCTCCCTTCCTTCCCATTGTTTCAGACCGAACCCACAACCACACCAAGACCATATGGTCACCCAACTTGGCGAGGACACAATCAAGGCCAAGATTCGTGGAGCATAAGACCCATAGAAAGATGAACATATCATCTTTCTTTGATATGTTCATATAACTTTCTAATACCTTTAATTACTTATTATTTTTGGCTAACCATCAAGCTCACCCGAACACCTAAGGGCTCGAGAGTATGTATTATCGGTCCATTAGTCGATTAAACACCACACATGATGATTAACATAAACAAACTTTGAGTTATACACTTACATATGCATACACACACCTGCACGCCATCACACTCACATATATATGCACCTACACATGAATTGTATACATATATACACAACCGCATTCATATATAATCAAGCACATGGAAATAGTTTCGACTAGAATTAACAAAAACTTGGTTTACATTGAAGGTTTAACCTAGTACTTATACATTTAACCACATCATTGTTTTCGAAACAAAATAGACAAACATGTGTTAGGACAAAGAGGATTGGTGAAACCACTTTTGGAAACCTTAGTCTAATTCACTTCTGTCATTTTTGGCTAAGTATAGAAGTACTGAAGAGAAGACAAGAAACTGCTGAAGAGAAGATATGAGAAGTGCTGAAGAAGAAGCTTCATCAGAAGTTCTGAAGTCCAAATCAGACAAGTTCACTTCAGAAGTACTGAAGACAAACTACTCATCAGTAGTTTGTCATTCATCAGCACTTAGCATCAGATATTTTCCACCGCCTTTTGTATCAGTAGTTTATTGTTTATTATTACTTTTAGCTGTAATTGTTTGTTTCAATGTTGCAACTTGTGCAACTTGTTTCTGATATTTGTATACTTGCTTTATGGGCAAGTTACATGTATGTAAACGTCTATAAATAGGAGGCTTCAACCTTCTATTTTAGACATTGATTTTAATAGAAAAATCCTTCAAACACTTTCACTGTTCTATTCCATTTCAGTATTTATTGTGAATCTGCCTAAGTATCTACTTCTCATTTACTGCTTAGATTCATAATAAATACTTGTCATTATTAGTTTCAATCATCAAGAGGGAGTAATAACTCCTCTTAGGTATAAAAAGTGTTGCTTTAACTTATACATTCCGCTGTACTTACAATCTGATATACAAGAGCTTGCTAAACACTTAAGTGTCAAAGATAGCAAGTTCTTACTTAAACAAAGAGCATACTGATCCAACAATTGGTATCAGAGCATTGGTTTATCTGATCACATATCAATCTAACAAATTGAAAATCAGACACAAAGCTCTTATTGATACTCAATAAAAGATCAAAAGTTCACTTTTTATCAACATCCATCACTTAAAAGAGTCATCTGACAAATCAATACTCTTTAAAATGGATCCACATAATACTGGTCCTGCCACTAAACCTGCCATGCTTGTAAGAAATGAATACAACATATGGCAAAAGAGAATGGCACATACCTTGTCACAGACCAACACAAGTTGTTGGAGATCTGTGATATATGGTCCTCACAAACCAGTAAACATAAATCTTGAAACTAAAGTTGAGGTTCCTAAAGAACCAAAAGACTATACAGATGATGATTTCCTAAAACTTGAGCTAGATGCAAAAGCATTCTCTATGTTGGCAATGGCTCTCCGAAATGAGATATACTCTGGCCTTTTACATTGTGAAAGTGCCAAAGAACTCTGGGATTGTCTTAAAGAACAGTTTGGAGGAAGTGACGAGGTGATTTCCAACACCAGAGAGATTTTAGCTCAACAATATGAGACATTTGCTCACATTAATGGGGAAACTTTAACTCAACAATTTGAAAGATTCTCCTCATTAATATCTGAGCTAAAGTTAAATGGCCAGACCTATACAACAGTATCTATGCTACATAGATTTTTAAGGTCTTTACCAGACAAATGGGAAACATACTCCATTGTTTTAAGATCCTCACCAGATTTTAGCTCCCTCACTCTTACAAAACTCCATGGGAGATTACTTACTTTTGAGAGAGAAATTGATCAAAAGAAGAAATTACAATCATCTGGTAAAACTGCTGATGACTACCTACCAGGTAGTACAGCACTTTTGGGACAAGACTCACCAACTTGTTCCTATGGATCTTATGACAACATTGACATAACAACTGGGATCTCATCAGAAAGATCTTTCCTAGGTTATGACAATGATGACCAAAGTCAAACTGCTGATAATCTATGTTTTATCATGGATGATTTGAAAAACTTTAGCAGTGATGACTTAGAAGAAATTGACATTTTACACCAACTGGCCATGCTAAGCATTAAAACTAACAAGTTTTATAAAAGGTCAGGAAGGAAATTTCCAGGATTGACCAGTAATACAAAAATTGGTTTTGACAAATCTAAACTGAGATGTCACAAGTGTCAGAAGTTGGGATACTTTGCTAGAGAGTGTAGAAACTCTAGCTTTAACCAATCACAATCTGGAAATAACTTTAACCCCAATTATAATAGGAATAATGGAACTCAAGGGAGTGCTCATTTTGTACAGGCACAAGCTCCTCAACAGCAATACATGCCACAAGTACAATATGTTCAAATGCCTGCTCAACAGATGCAGAGCCAACAATCAATCCCTCCCTTTCCAGCTGCTCAACAACCTCCACAGCCTCAACAACCCTCTCAACAATGTCTTTTCACCTCAGGGTATGTTGACTGGAGCAGTCTTCCTTTTGACACCACAGAGTGCAATCCTGATGCAGACAACAAGGTGTTTGACATCAACTGGGGAGAACCAGACAATGGCAGAAAGAACTTTGCCTTAATGGCATTTGAAGGCTGTACTTCAAAATCTGCATTGTCACAGGTATCAAAAGAATCTTTGACAAAACTTTGCTCAAATTCTTGCAAAGAAACTTTTGCTCTCATAAGAGAGACAAATGTGCACTTACAAGGAAAAGCCAATGATTTAGAAAGAAAATACACTCAGATGAAATGTGATTTAGAGAGAAAACTTACTGCTAAAACAAAAGAAGCCTCTAAATTAACTAACTCAGCTATTGAAACCCAAGAACAAATTAAAATGATGATAGAAGATCTTGGGAATGTCAGAAAAGAGCTTGCTGACACCAAGATCAGTTGTGAAAAATGGGTGGATTCTTGTAAGGGGTACCAACTATTGCTAAACAAACAGAGTGCTTCAAATGTTAAGTTTGGCATAGGGTACCATCATGTTGAAACACCAACAGATTTCTCTCCCAAAACTACTGAAGATGGGAGAAAAATTGTTTCAAATGAAACTTCTGAAGGGAAAGACTGCACATCTTTCCATGAAAACTTTCTAAACAGAAATCCTGGTGTTTTCAAAGAAAGTACTTCAGAAGTATTAACAAAATCTGACAACAAGCCATCAGTAGTTTCATCTACATCAGGAGTTGAGACTCTGAAAACTACTGATGAGCAAAATCTTTACACTAATGTCAGAAATTTGCCTTTAGATCAAAAACAAAAGGCAAAAGAGTGTGAAATTTGTGGTCTGTTCAACCACAAAACAGAGTTTTGTAGATCCAGAAAAGGAATTCAGTTCAATCATAAAATTAAACAACAGGTTGTGGGAAATCAAATCAGAAATGATTATGAAAGAATCTTTAATCCCAAGAAACAACAACCTGAAAACACCTTTTCTCAGAAAAAGATAAAATCTCAACTAAAATCTTTTTCTCAAAATTCTTTGTCAGTAGTTAGACCTGAATCATCAGTAGTTTCACAAACTGCTAAGATTCAAAAACTAATGAACTTGGTACAACTACTGATGACCAAGGTTGATGGTGGTCCTGAAAAGGATACCACCATGGTTCTTAATGAAAAATCCATTGCCAAAAAGACATGGATTTCTCAACCTGGTCAAGAACAAACTGTAATTGTTCTCAAGAGCAAACCCAAAGCCAAACAGGCTTGGGTTCCTAAATCTAACTAATTTGCTATTGTGTGCAGAGAGTTTCCAGGGGCTTAAACAGCATATGGTACGTTGATAGTGGAGGCTCTATGCACATGACTGGATGCAGATACCTGATAAACAATTTTATCAGCCAAAGAGAAGGATCTGTATCCTTTGGGAACAATGCTAAGGGATATGTGCTAGGACATGGCAATGTCTCCTCTGGCAAAATACAGTTTGACAAGGTCAATCTGGTTGAAAACCTTGAATACAACTTGCTAAGTGTGTCACAAATGTGTGATAAAGGATATTCTTCCTTTTTCACAAAGACAACATGCAAGATCATCTCACCAGAAGGCCAGAAGTTGATAGAGAAGATCATACTTTGTTGATTGCCAAAATATGTGGCAATGTCTATGCAGTGGACATTGAGAAAGACAAAGTATTGAACAACACTGCCTGTTTCTTCTCAAGGGCATCAACTTCAGAAACTGATCTCTGGCACAGGAGACTTGGCCATGTGAACTTTAAAACCATAAATAAAGTCACAAAAATGGGCTTGGTCAGAGGTCTACCTTTGAAAGTATACCAGTGTCAAGAACACTGTGTATCCTGTTTAAAGGGAAAACAACATAAGTCCTCCTATATGTCTATTGAAGAATCAAAAACAACTGCATGTCTTCAACTACTCCATATGGACTTATTTGGACCTGTCAAGATTATGAGCCTTGGAAAGAAGAAGTACTGCTTAGTCATCATTGATGACTACTCAAGGTTCACATGGGTATTCTTCTTATTCTCCAAGGATGAGGCTGCTGAAATCATTAAGTTCTTCATTCTACAAGTGGAGAAACAATATTCTCTACCTGTCAAAACCATTAGAAGTGATAATGGGACAGAGTTCAGGAACAAAACTCTAGATGAATTCTGTTTGTCTAAAGAGATTATTAGACAATACAGTGTTCCCAGAACTCCTGAACAAAATGGTGTAGTAGAAAGGAAGAACAGAACCTTAATAGAGGGAGCAATGTAACATTTCGCATTTAATAATTTCACGTTACGACAAGTTCTATTTTATAACTTACATTTAATTATTTTGTATATATATATATATAATAATAATTAGTTAACCTTAACACAAATCAACACACTCAAACCCAATACCCCTTGTTCCTTTCTGAAGCCCAACAGATGCAAGCCGGCCCAAACACCCTCATTTCCATCCGGTTTAAAAAAAAAAAAAAAAATTTTGTTCCCGCCGTGATTCGAACCCGGACCAATTCCACACACACACATACGCGTTAACCACCTGGGCCAGACCCTTGTATTGATTTTATCCTAACCATTAATATATATAAAGACACTCTAGCTTCTCCTTTTTCCTTTTCCTGGTTCGCGAACAGCAGCAGCAGCAGCAGTTTTTTTTATAATCTTCTTTTTTTTTTATCCTTTGATTAGCAATCAATTATGCAATTTTGGTAAGAATTGTTGATTATCGGCCTGGCATGACTCGGACACACATCAATCACGATTAATCGTTGCCAAAATTAACCCAAAACGCGTCCCTCATAATTACACGGTCAATACTTACCAAAAACATCAAACCAGTGCTTAGCACTATAAATTGACCTGCTGCGATCCTTCACAACTCGCTCACACATCTCTCTTAACCTCCAATTGCTCTTAATCATCCTCTGAATCACCCACGCGAACACAGTTTGACATTTTGAGTTGACTGTTCAATCGAGTATCAAACAACACTGTAAGTCCAATTTGTTTTGTGGGTTTTGTTAATCGGCGTCCATACAACAAAAACCCTAACAATAATCGGGTTCAAAATGTGTGGATTGCCTGATTGGAAAAGCTAGGGTTCGTGCATTGTGATTTGGGGATAAAACTCAGTTTTACATCGCGTATTTATTTATTCTTAAACGGAGTTCATCACAACCACTGGCCTAGGCCAAGTCGTTGTGACTAAGGTCTTATAACCAAAGGCACCCGGGTTCGAGTCCCGGCTGTGGCCTTCATTTCCTTTCTTTTTATTTTTAAACAACAAACCAAGTTATAATTATATATTATACATTTAAACCTTATAAATTCATTTTTAAATATTAAAACCTTTTTATAAATTCTAAAAAAAAATATATATTTATTAAATCTGAGATAAAAGTTTTATTTACAATTTTTATTTTTCTAAAATTCATTTATTTAATATTTATAATAATTAAATCAATTTTATACTATTATATTTATAAAAATCCATTAAAATATCAAAACAATTTTATTAAATTCTACAAAAATTATCCTATGTTTGTACAATATTAAACTTTACTGAAATAATTTTTAATTCAGAAAAATCATTTATTTTATATTTTTAATCAATTTTTGTTAGATTTAATCATAATTAAATCATAATAAATTCAATTCTTATTATTTTTGCACCAAAATTTTATACAATTTATTTTAAATTATTTAGAACAGAAATATGATTTTTAAAATAATAATACTTTAATTTTAGTATTTTTAGATATTAAAGTTAATTGTTGGCAATTTGTAATAAATGGATTTAAAAATCTATTTTAAAAGAAATAATTTTATAAAAATTATTTTTATACTTCAAACACATTATTGTGAGCATTCTAAATTCAAATTTTATAAAAAGACTTTCTTTTATTTAATTATCAAATTTCCCTCTATTTAATTAACATTTTATTTTAAATTCAACAATTGGATATCCCCAAATCGAAACCCTAGGATACACTTATAATCTAGTTAGACTTAGACTTATTTATTACCTTATTATAGGGTGATATTTGGCATTATTTGGGCAACACTATTATTTCATCTTTTCAAGAAGTATAACATTTGCTAAGATGAGTTTTACATAGCCCCTTTTATTTATCACCATTTTTGGGGTGAAACATGTTATAACATCATTATTGCAATTCAATCATCAATGTGTCTATGTGTTTTCTATGTTGCATTATGTCTTGAGCATGATTAGAGTAAGCACCATTCTAGCATAATCATTAACTCCGTACAAGCCGACGGTATACATTGATAGATCTATTGGACTGACAATCCCACCCGGATACGTGCCTCCTACAAAGGTAGCGTGGGTGTTTGTTATCGTATAACATATTCAAGTCAACCATGAGCGTATGGGATGTATCATATTATAACAGTCACCAGGGTTGGTTATGCACTCGATTTATTTCTAGTATGTTCTCACATATGGACTAGATTGACATGACACATGAATTGCACAACATTTTTATTCATTTATCAAAAACCTATGTAATTCTCACCAACTTTTGTTGACCCAAAATATTTTCAACTTAACATGTTTCAGGTTTTACTTGCTTGAAGATTTGAGTTAATACTTGGAGATGCGTAGTTAGTATTTGTTGATTTGATGTACAAATTCTAGAACAATTGTATGTAATTCATTTAAATCATTTAATGGAATTTATTATTCACCGTGAGCTACTGAACAATCATCAATACGTGACATCCCGATGTTTCCGCCATCGGTTGGGGTGTTACAGATTGGTATCAGAGCCATGGTTATAGGGAATTAGGTTATTAGAAAAATAATCTAGTCTATAACCATAGGATTTAACCAGTACTTGCTTCTTTTGCTTGCTATTTTCTATCTCCTACTTCATATCCCTACTTTCATCCCTACAACAAGGTTGCTCTCCATCACTGGATCCACTCCTAGACTAATAGGACAAAAATCCTCAGGTTTAACCTGAACCACCTTGAGATCTCGTCGAAGTTCTAGATTTTAATAACGAACACGTGCAATCTGGAAGGGTGAACGCCTGTATTCTGAGTCTTCTGTCTAGGCTGGCATTGCGCATATATCCCAATCAGACGAGGGACCCGGATGCCTACCTGGGAATTCTCAGGATGAGTGTTCACTTATAGGCTAAAGCATGTCTTCATATGTTATTAGAATTTAGAATCTTTGATAAGTCAACGTTTTCGTTTATTCGTTTTAATGAATAAATGATTACACTCCTTATATAATCTCATTCATTTCACTGTGTCTCTTACAGATCATGCCTCCACGTCGCAGTGCTCGTCTTAACAGTGGTGAAAATCATGATGAAGGAAGTAGCAATCACAACCACAACCACAACCACGATACTAACCACAACAACAATGGTGTCGATGCCCAACTGGCTGCAATCATTTCTCAACAAATGGCGCAACAAATCGCAACTCTGGTTCCCAACTTACTAGCTCAAGTCATCCAGTTGAACGGCAACGGCAACGGGAATGGCAATGGACACCACAACGGGAATGGACTTCCAGCCTGTACCCTTAAGCACTTGCAATCCCCCAAAATTCAGTGGAGAAGAAGGAGCTACAGGACTCCTACAATGGTTTGAGGGTATTGAGAATACCTTCATCAACAGTGAGTGCCCCAACAATTTTAAAGTCCGTTATGCCATGAGTGTTCTTCACAAACGAGCACTCACTTGGTGGAATGAAGAAAAACGCACTCGTGGAGCTGAAGCTGCACTAGCCTTAACCTGGGATCAAGCTAAAGACATTATGAAGGCAGAGTTCTGTCCTCGTAATGAAATTAAGAAGCTGGAAGATGAATTTCATGATCTTGCTCAAGACAGTGGGGAAAACCTTGCTTACAACACGCGTTTTCACGAACTCAGCTTACTGCTACCCCACAAAGTCACCCCTTTGCCCATTGCTATCGAAAAATACATTGGTGGATTACCAATGCAGATCCAAGACACGGTGTGGGGAAGGAACCCTGCTACTTTGCAAGAAGCAAAGCGTTTGGCTGCCACCCTAACAGATAACCATGTGAAAGCAGGAACCCTGACTCGTAAAGGGGAAGAGAAAAAGGATACCCCCCAACCTGCCGTTGATATCAAAACTGAGGCCTCAACCAACGGGAAGAACAAGGTCAGAAATTTTGCAATAGACACCACTGCCCCACCCACCAAGAAACAATACAATGGGAACCTACCTAAGTGTGACACCTGCCAGTATCACCATCCAACTCAAGTACCCTGCCGACAGTGCACAAATTGTCAAAGGTATGGGCATCTTGCAGATGCTTGTCGAATCCCTGCTACAAACGCTCCTGATGCTCCAAATAACCCCGCTTGAAACCCTCCAGCTACTTAACAGCAAGCCCTACCATTTGAAGGATGTCTACTTTCTATTTAATTCCATGTATTGCCACTTTTAATTCAAATAATAAATTCAAGTATTATCATAACATCTGTGTGCATACTTGTTTGAATGTGAATTAATTGCTATATCTACTTGCTTACTTGTACAACAATTAGTTGACTACCAAACAACCTACTTAACGATTGGTAGAGGTCATCATGTCTTTCCAACAGTCGGGAGAGGCCCTACCACCTGCTCAACGACTGGTGGGGACTATCAGACCTGCTAAACAATCAGTAGAGTCATAAAAGGACACAAAACCCTAATGTAAGGTAAATTGGTAATTACGGTCCGGAACGTAATCATGAGTTTACAGGTACGTTAAGGTAGTGTGAAATTTTATCAAGGTTTTCAGTAGTTGACCAATTGTAAACCTAGTGTTTCTCTTAACTTCGGGACGAAGTTCCTAAAAGTAGGGGAGACTGTAACATTTCGCATTTAATAATTTCACGTTACGACAAGTTCTATTTTATAACTTACATTTAATTATTTTGTATATATATATATAATAATAATTAGTTAACCTTGACACAAATCAACACACTCAAACCCAATACCCCTTGTTCCTTTCTGAAGCCCAACAGATGCAAGCCCAGTGTCCGGCCCACCTGAAAACCCGGCCCAAACACCCTCATTTCCATCCGGTTTAAAAAAAAAAAAAAAAAATTTTGTTCCCGCCGTGATTCGAACCCGGACCAATTCCACACACACACATACGCGTTAACCACCTGGGCCAGACCCTTGTATTGATTTTATCCTAACCATTAATATATATAAAGACACTCTAGCTTCTCCTTTTTCCTTTTCCTGGTTCGCGAACAGCAGCAGCAGCAGTTTTTTTTATAATCTTCTTTTTTTTATCCTTTGATTAGCAATCAATTATGCAATTTTGGTAAGAATTGTTGATTATCGGCCTGGCATGACTCGGACACACATCAATCACGATTAATCGTTGCCAAAATTAACCCAAAACGCGTCCCTCATAATTACACGGTCAATACTTACCAAAAACATCAAACCAGTGCTTAGCACTATAAATTGACCTGCTGCGATCCTTCACAACTCGCTCACACATCTCTCTTAACCTCCAATTGCTCTTAATCATCCTCTGAATCACCCACGCGAACACAGTTTGACATTTTGAGTTGACTGTTCAATCGAGTATCAAACAACACTGTAAGTCCAATTTGTTTTGTGGGTTTTGTTAATCGGCGTCCATACAACAAAAACCCTAACAATAATCGGGTTCAAAATGTGTGGATTGCCTGATTGGAAAAGCTAGGGTTCGTGCATTGTGATTTGGGGATAAAACTCAGTTTTACATCGCGTATTTATTTATTCTTAAACGGAGTTCATCACAACCACTGGCCTAGGCCAAGTGGTTGTGACTAAGGTCTTATAACCAAAGGCACCCGGGTTCGAGTCCAGGCTGTGGCCTTCATTTCCTTTCTTTTTATTTTTAAACAACAAACCAAGTTATAATTATATATTATACATTTAAACCTTATAAATTCATTTTTAAATATTAAAACCTTTTTATAAATTCTAAAAAAAATATATTTATTAAATCTGAGATAAAAGTTTTATTTACAATTTTTATTTTTCTAAAATTAATTTATTTAATATTTATAATAATTAAATCAATTTTATACTATTATATTTATAAAAATCCATTAAAATATCAAAACAATTTTATTAAATTCTACAAAAATTATCCTATGTTTGTACAATATTAAACTTTACTGAAATAATTTTTAATTCAGAAAAATCATTTATTTTATATTTTTAATCAATTTTTGTTAGATTTAATCATAATTAAATCATAATAAATTCAATTCTTATTATTTTTGCACCAAAATTTTATACAATTTATTTTAAAATATTTAGAACAGAAATATGATTTTTAAAATAATAATACTTTAATTTTAGTATTTTTAGATATTAAAGTTAATTGTTGGCAATTTGTAATAAATGGATTTAAAAATCTATTTTAAAAGAAATAATTTTATAAAAATTATTTTTATACTTCAAACACATTATTGTGAGCATTCTAAATTCAAATTTTATAAAAAGACTTTCTTTTATTTAATTATCAAATTTCCCTCTATTTAATTAACATTTTATTTTAAATTCAACAATTGGATATCCCCAAATCGAAACCCTAGGATACACTTATAATCTAGTTAGACTTAGACTTATTTATTACCTTATTATAGGGTGATATTTGGCATTATTTGGGCAACACTATTATTTCATCTTTTCAAGAAGTATAACATTTGCTAAGGTGAGTTTTACATAGCCCCTTTTATTTATCACCATTTTTGGGGTGAAACATGTTATAACATCATTATTGCAATTCAATCATCAATGTGTCTATGTGTTTTCTATGTTGCATTATGTCTTGAGCATGATTAGAGTAAGCACCATTCTAGCATAATCATTAACTCCGTACAAGCCGACGGTATACATTGATAGATCTATTGGACTGACAATCCCACCCGGATACGTGCCTCCTACAAAGGTAGCGTGGGTGTTTGTTATCGTATAACATATTCAAGTCAACCATGAGCGTATGGGATGTATCATATTATAACAGTCACCAGGGTTGGTTATGCACTCGATTTATTTCTAGTATGTTCTCACATATGGACTAGATTGACATGACACATGAATTGCACAACATTTTTATTCATTTATCAAAAACCTATGTAATTCTCACCAACTTTTGTTGACCCAAAATATTTTCAACTTAACATGTTTCAGGTTTTACTTGCTTGAAGATTTGAGTTAATACTTGGAGATGCGTAGTTAGTATTTGTTGATTTGATGTACAAATTCTAGAACAATTGTATGTAATTCATTTAAATCATTTAATGGAATTTATTATTCACCGTGAGCTACTGAACAATCATCAATACGTGACATCCCGATGTTTCCGCCATCGGTTGGGGTGTTACAGATTGGTATCAGAGCCATGGTTATAGGGAATTAGGTTATTAGAAAAATAATCTAGTCTATAACCATAGGATTTAACCAGTACTTGCTTCTTTTGCTTGCTATTCTCTATCTCCTACTTCATATCCCTACTTTCATCCCTACAACAAGGTTGCTCTCCATCACTGGATCCACTCCTAGACTAATAGGACAAAAATCCTCAGGTTTAACCTGAACCACCTTGAGATCTCGTCGAAGTTCTAGATTTTAATAACGAACACGTGCAATCTGGAAGGGTGAACGCCTGTATTCTGAGTCTTCTGTCTAGGCTGGCATTGCGCATATATCCCAATCAGACGAGGGACCCGGATGCCTACCTGGGAATTCTCAGGATGAGTGTTCACTTATAGGCTAAAGCATGTCTTCATATGTTATTAGAATTTAGAATCTTTGATAAGTCAACGTTTTCGTTTATTCGTTTTAATGAATAAATGATTACACTCCTTATATAATCTCATTCATTTCACTGTGTCTCTTACAGATCATGCCTCCACGTCGCAGTGCTCGTCTTAACAGTGGTGAAAATCATGATGAAGGAAGTAGCAATCACAACCACAACCACAACCACGATACTAACCACAACAACAATGGTGTCGATGCCCAACTGGCTGCAATCATTTCTCAACAAATGGCGCAACAAATCGCAACTCTGGTTCCCAACTTACTAGCTCAAGTCATCCAGTTGAACGGCAACGGCAACGGGAATGGCAATGGACACCACAACGGGAATGGACTTCCAGCCTGTACCCTTAAGCACTTGCAATCCCCCAAAATTCAGTGGAGAAGAAGGAGCTACAGGACTCCTACAATGGTTTGAGGGTATTGAGAATACCTTCATCAACAGTGAGTGCCCCAACAATTTTAAAGTCCGTTATGCCATGAGTGTTCTTCACAAACGAGCACTCACTTGGTGGAATGAAGAAAAACGCACTCGTGCAGCTGAAGCTGCACTAGCCTTAACCTGGGATCAAGCTAAAGACATTATGAAGGCAGAGTTCTGTCCTCGTAATGAAATTAAGAAGCTGGAAGATGAATTTCATGATCTTGCTTAAGACAGTGGGGAAAACCTTGCTTACAACACGCGTTTTCACGAACTCAGCTTACTGCTACCCCACAAAGTCACCCCTTTGCCCATTGCTATCGAAAAATACATTGGTGGATTACCAATGCAGATCCAAGACACGGTGTGGGGAAGGAACCCTGCTACTTTGCAAGAAGCAAAGCGTTTGGCTGCCACCCTAACAGATAACCATGTGAAAGCAGGAACCCTGACTCGTAAAGGGGAAGAGAAAAAGGATACCCCCCAACCTGCCGTTGATATCAAAACTGAGGCCTCAACCAACGGGAAGAACAAGGTCAGAAATTTTGCAATAGACACCACTGCCCCACCCACCAAGAAACAATACAATGGGAACCTACCTAAGTGTGACACCTGCCAGTATCACCATCCAACTCAAGTACCCTGCCGACAGTGCACAAATTGTCAAAGGTATGGGCATCTTGCAGATGCTTGTCGAATCCCTGCTACAAACACTCCTGATGCTCCAAATAACCCCGCTTGAAACCCTCCAGCTACTTAACAGCAAGCCCTACCATTTGAAGGATGTCTACTTTCTATTTAATTCCATGTATTGCCACTTTTAATTCAAATAATAAATTCAAGTATTATCATAACATCTGTGTGCATACTTGTTTGAATGTGAATTAATTGTTATATCTACTTGCTTACTTGTACAACAATTAGTTGACTACCAAACAACCTACTTAACGATTGGTAGAGGTCATCATGTCTTTCCAACAGTCGGGAGAGGCCCTACCACCTGCTCAACGACTGGTGGGGACTATCAGACCTGCTAAACAATCAGTAGAGTCATAAAAGGACACAAAACCCTAATGTAAGGTAAATTGGTAATTACGGTCCGGAACGTAATCATGAGTTTACAGGTACGTTAAGGTAGTGTGAAATTTTATCAAGGTTTTCAGTAGTTGACCAATTGTAAACCTAGTGTTTCTCTTAACTTCGGGACGAAGTTCCTAAAAGTAGGGGAGACTGTAACATTTCGCATTTAATAATTTCACGTTACGACAAGTTCTATTTTATAACTTACATTTAATTATTTTGTATATATATATATAATAATAATTAGTTAACCTTGACACAAATCAACACACTCAAACCCAATACCCCTTGTTCCTTTCTGAAGCCCAACAGATGCAAGCCCAGTGTCCGGCCCACCTGAAAACCCGGCCCAAACACCCTCATTTCCATCCGGTTTAAAAAAAAAAAAAAAAAAATTTTGTTCCCGCCGTGATTCGAACCCGGACCAATTCCACACACACACATACGCGTTAACCACCTGGGCCAGACCCTTGTATTGATTTTATCCTAACCATTAATATATATAAAGACACTCTAGCTTCTCCTTTTTCCTTTTCCTGGTTCGCGAACAGCAGCAGCAGCAGTTTTTTTTATAATCTTCTTTTTTTTATCCTTTGATTAGCAATCAATTATGCAATTTTGGTAAGAATTGTTGATTATCGGCCTGGCATGACTCGGACACACATCAATCACGATTAATCGTTGCCAAAATTAACCCAAAACGCGTCCCTCATAATTACACGGTCAATACTTACCAAAAACATCAAACCAGTGCTTAGCACTATAAATTGACCTGCTGCGATCCTTCACAACTCGCTCACACATCTCTCTTAACCTCCAATTGCTCTTAATCATCCTCTGAATCACCCACGCGAACACAGTTTGACATTTTGAGTTGACTGTTCAATCGAGTATCAAACAACACTGTAAGTCCAATTTGTTTTGTGGGTTTTGTTAATCGGCGTCCATACAACAAAAACCCTAACAATAATCTGGTTCAAAATGTGTGGATTGCCTGATTGGAAAAGCTAGGGTTCGTGCATTGTGATTTGGGGATAAAACTCAGTTTTACATCGCGTATTTATTTATTCTTAAACGGAGTTCATCACAACCACTGGCCTAGGCCAAGTGGTTGTGACTAAGGTCTTATAACCAAAGGCACCCGGGTTCGAGTCCCGGCTGTGGCCTTCATTTCCTTTCTTTTTATTTTTAAACAACAAACCAAGTTATAATTATATATTATACATTTAAACCTTATAAATTCATTTTTAAATATTAAAACCTTTTTATAAATTCTAAAAAAAATATATTTATTAAATCTGAGATAAAAGTTTTATTTACAATTTTTATTTTTCTAAAATTCATTTATTTAATATTTATAATAATTAAATCAATTTTATACTATTATATTTATAAAAATCCATTAAAATATCAAAACAATTTTATTAAATTCTACAAAAATTATCCTATGTTTGTACAATATTAAACTTTACTGAAATAATTTTTAATTCAGAAAAATCATTTATTTTATATTTTTAATCAATTTTTGTTAGATTTAATCATAATTAAATCATAATAAATTCAATTCTTATTATTTTTGCACCAAAATTTTATACAATTTATTTTAAAATATTTAGAACAGAAATATGATTTTTAAAATAATAATACTTTAATTTTAGTATTTTTAGATATTAAATTTAATTGTTGGCAATTTGTAATAAATGGATTTAAAAATCTATTTTAAAAGAAATAATTTTATAAAAATTATTTTTATACTTCAAACACATTATTGTGAGCATTCTAAATTCAAATTTTATAAAAAGACTTTCTTTTATTTAATTATCAAATTTCCCTCTATTTAATTAACATTTTATTTTAAATTCAACAATTGGATATCCCCAAATCGAAACCCTAGGATACACTTATAATCTAGTTAGACTTAGACTTATTTATTACCTTATTATAGGGTGATATTTGGCATTATTTGGGAAACACTATTATTTCATCTTTTCAAGAAGTATAACATTTGCTAAGGTGAGTTTTACATAGCCCCTTTTATTTATCACCATTTTTGGGGTGAAACATGTTATAACATCATTATTGCAATTCAATCATCAATGTGTCTATGTGTTTTCTATGTTGCATTATGTCTTGAGCATGATTAGAGTAAGCACCATTCTAGCATAATCATTAACTCCGTACAAGCCGACGGTATACATTGATAGATCTATTGGACTGACAATCCCACCCGGATACGTGCCTCCTACAAAGGTAGCGTGGGTGTTTGTTATCGTATAACATATTCAAGTGAACCATGAGCGTATGGGATGTATCATATTATAACAGTCACCAGGGTTGGTTATGCACTCGATTTATTTCTAGTATGTTCTCACATATGGACTAGATTGACATGACACATGAATTGCACAACATTTTTATTCATTTATCAAAAACCTACGTAATTCTCACCAACTTTTGTTGACCCAAAATATTTTCAACTTAACATGTTTCAGGTTTTACTTGCTTGAAGATTTGAGTTAATACTTGGAGATGCGTAGTTAGTATTTGTTGATTTGATGTACAAATTCTAGAACAATTGTATGTAATTCATTTAAATCATTTAATGGAATATATTATTCACCGTGAGCTACTGAACAATCATCAATACGTGACATCCCGATGTTTCCGCCATCGGTTGGGGTGTTACAAGCAAGAACAATGTTAACTGATTCTGGGCTACCCTTGTACTTTTGGGCAGAAGCAGTTAACACATCATGTTATGTTCAGAATAGAGTTCTTGTGGTCAAGAGACATTCCAAGACTGCCTATGAAGTTCTTCATGGCATGAAGCCCCTTATCTCCTTTTTCAGGGCTTTTGGGTGTCAATGTTTCATCTTGAACATCAAGGAATCTATTTCAAAGTTTGCTGCCAAAGTTGACTCAGGTTACTTTCTTGGTTACTCTTCAACTAGAAAAGCCTACAAGGTTTTTAATTCTCACACCAAGATAGTAGAAGAAACATTGAATGTCAAGTTCAATGAGTCAAAACACACTCTTATTCCAGCACATCCTGCTGAACTTTTCGACCTTGACAACTTCCATTTTGGACCTGAGAAGGCTGTTACTTCATCAAAACCTACTTATTATGGTGACAAAAGGTTTGATGATGAGGATCCCACACCATGGACTCCTCAAACAGTTATCAAGTCAACTTCAAAATCATCAGAAGTTCCACAAACTTCTGATCAAACAAGTACTGAGGAACAAACTCAAACTTCTGGTTCAGTAGATCCAACTACTAAAGATCAAGGAACATCTGAACCAGATATTATAGACCTCAGTAGTTTGTTTGAAGAACATGAGCCACCTACACCTATCAGTGGTTTACAACAACTGATTGAACACAGAGATCATCCACTTGATCAAATCATGGGTGATATAGCTTCAGGTGTTCTTACCAGAAACCAGCTCTCCAACTTTTGCCTATTTTCAGCCTTTATCTCACAGTTGGAACCAAAGAAGTACCAGGAAGCCCTCAAAGACAATAATTGGGTGCAAGCTATGCAAGATGAACTACTTCAGTTCAACAAGCAACAGGTCTGGGAAATCTGTCCCTTACCTCCAAACAAGCAACCAATTGGCCCAAGATGGGTTTTCAGGAACAAACAAGATGAAGCTGGTATGATAATCAAGAACAAGGCAAGACTGGTAGTTCAAGGGTACTCTCAAGAAGAGGGAATTGACTATGATGAAACCTTTGCTCCAGTTGCAAGGCTTGAGGCCATCAGGTTATTTCTGGCCTATGCCATTTCCAACAAAATTAAAGTTTATCAAATGGATGTAAAGAGTGCATTTTTGTATGGAAAGATAAAAGAGGAGGTGTATGTCTGTCAGCCACCTGGGTTTGAGGATCCTTCTCATCCTGAGTGGGTGTACAGACTGGACAAAGCTCTTTCTAGGACTGCAGGCTCCAAGAGTCTGGTATGATACACTCTCCACCTTTTTACTCAAAAATAACTTTACAAGAGGTGCCATTGATAAAACTCTTTTCATTAAACATGTTGGAAATCATGTCCTACTTGTTCAAATTTATGTTGATGATATCATTTTGGGTTCAACAAACACAAAACTGTGTGATGATTTTAAGAAACTGATGCAATCAAAATTTGAGATGAGTACCATGGGAGAACTGCAGTACTTTCTAGGGCTGCAGATCAAGCAACAAACAAATGGAACTTTTATACATCAATCAAAATATGTTAAAGAATTATTAAACAAATTTTCTTTACAAGACTGTAAATCATGTTCCACTCCCATGACACCAATCACACAAGTTGAACTTGATGATCAAGGAAAACAGGTTGATCAAACCATGTACAGATGCATGATAGGTTCCCTTTTATATCTAACTGCTTCTAGACCAGATATTATGTTTTCAACATGTGTCTGTGCTAGATATCAATCAGCACCAAGGGAATCACACCTTATAGCAGTCAAAAGAATTTTCAGATATCTGAAAGGAACTCTAACACTTGGAATTTGGTATCCTGCTTCAAGCAATACCAAGTTATCAGCTTTTTCAGATAGTGACTATGCAGGGTGTAAGATGACAAGAAAGTCAACATCTGGTGGTTGTCAATTCTTGGGTAACTGTCTAGTGTCATGGCAATCAAAGAAGCAAACATCTATTGCAACTTCAACTGCTGAAGCTGAATACATTGCAGCTGCAAGTTGTACATCACAGATACAGTGGCTCCAATATCAACTTCTTGATTATGGAATCAAAGAAACCAAGACACCTTTGTTTGTAGACAGCAAATCTGCCATTAGCATCATTCAAAATCCGGTACAGTTCTCAAAAACTAAACATATTGAGATCAGGTACCATTTCATAAGAGATTGCTATGAAAAAGGCAAGATTGAGGTGAAGCATGTAGCAACAGCTAATCAAATAGCTGACATCTTCACAAAACCCCTTGACACATCAACATTTCAGAAGTTAGTATCCATGCTTAGGATGCTAAATTTGTAAGTGTTTATTTTATTGTTCTGCACATATTTTTCATTTTCCACTTACAAAAAGACAAAATGTCTGAAACAAAACTTCTGAAAAAGAGAGAAACTACTGATGAACAAAACATCAGTATGGGGATAATTTCTGAAAAGTGTATAACTTCTGATAAAATAACCTTCAGAAGTTGTGAATAAAAGTATTTATAAAACATTTCTCATCAGCTGTTAAAACTACTGAAGAGGAAATGGGAACTACTGATGAAGATAATCCTTCATCAGCAGTTTAGTCAAAAAGGGCAAATCTGACTTTTCCCATCATCAGAGGTTTTGACCTAGTCGGTTTAAAACTTCTGATAAAGAGATTTTTAACCAAGGCGGTTTAAAAACTTCTAATAAAGAAGATCCAAGCGGTTAAAAACTTCTGATAAATATCTTTTTTCAACACTTATCCTTTCAAACTCAAAAATTCCCTCCTTCTCTCTCAAAAACTCTCTTTATAACCTAAACCTGCAAATCAACTATTTGATCAACAAAAACACAAACCACATGGCTCTCGTTCTAAAACAGGGACACAACCAAAGGGCCTTTCTTGAAAAACAAGAAGGCTGGTCCCAATACGATGAGATCATTGATCTTGTCGTAAAATCCCAATATTTTACTGCTCTCACAATCGACCCACCAATTCATACTGAAACTCTCAATGAGTTCTGGGCTAATGTTGAGACGGTGACGGCTGAAGGTGAAGTTCTTTCCCTCAACTCAAGAATAAAAGGGAAACCACTGACCATCACACCGGCCACACTGGCAACAAGACTGGGCCTGGATGATGCAACTGCCCCTGATCATGTTGCTAACTCTGATATTCACTTAACCATGAGAAAGTGTGGTTATCAAGGTACTCTCTCCCATGCTACTATCTTCAAAAAATATTTTGAACCAAAATACAAGCTTTTGTTTCATTATATTATTATGTGTTTGAGTCCAAAAACAGGGTCTTATGACCAGATGCCCTCTACTTTTCAACCAATATTTCATTCCATAGTGAATGAAACCAAATTCAGGGCATCAAAATTATTTTTCAATGAGTTGGTGTTACATCATAATAATACCAAGAAAAAGTTTTTGTTATACCCAAGGTTCATTATGCAATGCATAATAGGGGAACTGGGTAATGAGGTGCTTGTGGGAAAAGTTTCAACTTTAAATCCATTAACCTCACAAGCATACTCTAGGCATAACAAACCGGCTACCTGGCCAGAAGATGATCAGGGAGAACAACAACAAGTCCCCCTGAAGCCCACATCTTCCAAACTCACACCATCAAAAGCCAAAAAGCCCAAGCCAACAAAGACAAAAACCCACCAACCCAAAAGAAAAGCTGTTCAGGAGGTTGAGATGCCTGAACATGCTCATGAGCAATCTGCTTTTCAAATAGGTGAGACTGAAACACCCTCTCAGTCTCATCCATCTCAAACCCCACCAAGAGCACCCATAACAATCTTATTCAAAAGAAAAAGACTTAGAAAAACTGTTGTAACTCACACTTCTTTTGAAACTGCTGACCAACCTATTTCACCTATTGCCCAAACTTCTGAACCAACCCCTCAAATTTCTGAACCAGAGGCAATAGAGATTGCCAAACTTCTCTCTGGGCTAAAAGAGAAAGTCACATCTGATAATGTCAGTCCCCTACAACCACAACAAACAGAGGACATAACCACATAATCAGACATGGATGTGGACATCACTAGCCCTAACCCAAGAGATGAGGGTGGACCAGAGTCTTTAAGCCCAATCTTAGAGACTCTTGGGGCATCTGAGGCTGCTACTACTCAGTTACCACCCAGTGGTGGATCTGAGGATAGAAGTAAAACAGCTAAGACCTCAGATGTGGCAACTACTGATGAAGGCTTAATGCCTGAAGTAGGAAATCCTCAGAACCAAGAACAAGAGGTTCATGAGAGAACTGAGTTGGGCTCAGCTCATGATTTAACTAAGACAGTCCTCATTGAGGACAACATCAGGGATTCAGATGATTCCATTAATTTGGATGATGATTCAACAACCAAAACTACTGAATTGACGGCACTTTATGAAGGTCCTGTTTCAGGGGTATCCAAGCTCAAGAAGCTAGTCACCCCTGAACAGGTTAAAATCCACTCAATCCCTAAAACCCCTAGAGTGGCATCCTCTGTACAACATGAGGATCTCCTAAAAACACACCATTCACATCAAATGCCTACCCAATTCCCTGGGCCTTCAAGCATAGACATGAACCAACTATGCAGCCCAGGTGGTGACCTTTATCAAATGATGAATGCCCTCATCAAGAATCACCTCCAAACCTATACAGCTAACTTGGAGCTGTCCATCAAGAACCAATTTGGGGTGATTCAGACAAAAATGAATGATCTGCAGACCAAGATTGACTTCAACAGCAAACAAATTGCCAATATGAAAGATCAGATCAAACCTCTGAAGACTATTGATGAATCCAAAAAGAGGGAGAAGATGAAGATGAAGGAACCAATGGATATAGTTGAAGCCAGAAGAAAGGCAAGACTTGCTATCCTAGAAAGAGATCAGAAAAACCAGGCCAGAAAAGAAGCAATGGCCAAACAGTTTGGTGTCTCAGTGGAAGATATTGAAGCCACAGAAAAAGAAGATGAGACCCAAACCTCTGAAGAATCCCTAAGGCATAATAAAGAAACCTCTGATGGTCAAAGTACTGATGACTCAGAAGATACTGAAGACAATCCTTCAGTAGTTGACAAACCATCAGCAGTTGTCAACCCAGCAGAGGTTAACACTTCCAAACCTCAACAAACTAAACCTTCCAGATCCACTGAACAAATCAAACCAACTTCTGGTCCTCCAAGGCCTACAACAACCACTACCATGACTGTCCTAACCCCTGCTCCAATCTCTCAATCTACTGAACTTCTTGAGCAGAGGTTAAAGGCAGTTCAACAAAAAGCCAAGGAAGACCAGATTTGGAAAAATCTGGAACAAAGGGATGGTTTAGACTTTGAAGAGAAGCTCCAGGCTTATCAAGCTGAACTAGAAAGACAGGCTGAAATTGATCATGTTGCTGAACAAGACAAAAGACACCAACTGGTGTCTTACATCACAAAGAACAGCAAGACTAAAGCCTACACACTCAAGGGACTCTCTATGCAAGAGCTGACAAGAAGGGCACAACTAATTGCAGACAAACTGGCCACAAGTAAAGAAGGAAAGGCCAAGAGAGCCCAGATGATAAATGAATTAGTAGCAGATGGCTATGGTTCAAAAGCCTCAGTATCCAGATGGAAAGAAGAAAGACTGGTGGATACTTATCGAAAATACAAGGCTGCCAAGGCTGCAAATCCAGAGAAGTTTCAAACTGCTGATCCTTCAAGATCAGTAGTTAGAACTTCTGGTGTTTCAACAAGAAGGCCTGCTACTCAAAGGAAGAAATCAGAGGACAATGTCAAAACTGATTTCAAAATGGTACTACTTGAAGGAAGTTCAGTAGTTCACTCAGATTTTGACATTGAGGAGAAACCTCTGTTAACACAATTCAGGGATCCTTCTACCTTTGCCTACCAAATCCAAAAGACTATCAAAGAAAAGATGCATACCAAGGTAGTGACTGAACACCATCTCCCAACTATTCAGATGCCTGATATGCAACAACAACAACAACAACAAGGAAGAGACTCCCACCTGAGGCTTACTGAAGTAGAAAGCATCCAACACTCAGGATCATCAACCCAAGGGACAAGTCTGGTTCCCTATACCTCTGACTTTGACAAGTCAAAGGTGCCTATCATCAGATGGTCACTTACTGCTAACAACTCAGTATTATTGACAAGAAGAGACCTTTCAAGCAGGGCTTACAAGAAGATCAGTGATCTAAAGAAACTATCAACACAAGACCTGCTCACAATTCATCATCTGGAACCACAGAGAGGATCTCTATCTGATGGACAGTTAAACCAGCTCAAGAACACCATGTATAAAGAAATATGGAAGATTGTTCAAGACAGAAGAAGATCATAAGGAATTAGTAAGGTTTTGGGTTCATCAATCCAGGGGGAGATTGTTAGGACAAAGAGGATTGGTGAAACCACTTTTGGAAACCTTAGTCTAATTCACTTTTGTCATTTTTGGCTAAGTATAGAAGTACTGAAGAGAAGACAAGAAACTGCTGAAGAGAAGATATGAGAAGTGCTGAAGAAGAAGCTTCATCAGAAGTTCTGAAGTCCAAACCAGACAAGTTCACTTCAGAAGTACTGAAGACAAACTACTCATCAGTAGTTTGTCATTCATCAGCACTTAGCATCAGATATTTTCCACCGCCTTTTGTATCAGTAGTTTATTGTTTATTATTACTTTTAGCTGTAATTGTTTGTTTCAATGTTGCAACTTGTGCAACTTGTTTCTGATATTTGTATACTTGCTTTATGGGCAAGTTACATGTATGTAAACGTCTATAAATAGGAGGCTTCAACCTTCTATTTTAGACATTGATTTTAATAGAAAAATCCTTCAAACACTTTCACTGTTCTATTCCATTTCAGTATTTATTGTGAATCTGCCTAAGTATCTAATTCTCATTTACTGCTTAGATTCATAATAAATACTTGTCATTTTTAGTTTCAATCATCAAGAGGGAGTAATAACTCCTCTTAAGTATAAAAAGTGTTGCTTTAACTTATACATTCCGCTGTGCTTACAATCTGATATACAAGAGCTCGCTAAACACTTAAGTGTCAAAGATAGCAAGTTCTTACTTAGACAAAGAGCATACTGATCCAACACCATGTGCAACCACATACTCGTGACCACTCTTGGATCCATCCAAGAGCCCATGGGAGCCGAGCCTAAGCTCTCACGAGACGGGTCCAAGCATGTGGAGGCATGATATGATTTTTCTAGTAAATGTAACATGTGTTAATAGCTCCAAAAACATATATTAATAAAGCTTTATATCAAAAACCATGGAAAACATGTGTTATTAACTCATACCCGTAAGTTAAGGAGGACAAAACACTTGAAAATAACGTTTTTGAGCATAAATGGCAGATAAATACGTTCACATAACATTTTTTGATACAAAAAGACCACATACATGCCGTGTCGTAGTATATAGAATACCACTAACAATGGTTTTGTGCAAATGGCTAAACATGGTCATAAATAAAGACAAAACGAATGTTCCTGACAAACGGTACAAAAACACTCAGTCCATAAGTGTACTAATCGGGAGAACAGCTACATGGTAAATAATACAGACATAAACTTAAGTTACCTTTAATGAATCTAGGGCACCACAGTCCAGACATTTCCACATAAGATACAGTCCAGTCTAGCATTCAGACAACAGGTGAGTTCTCACAGCCCCATTACTGTTTCCATACTTTTTTGGGGGGAAACATGCGTACAAGTTCAATTAAATTTTTGACTATTATGTGATCATGAGAAAAAAAGGTTCAGAGTACTCATAAGCTCTTGTTTCATACATTTTACTGTAACCATTAGCTATGGACTTAACCAGGAAACACCGGAATAGATCTATTGGGTTGACACCCCCACTCTTTGTTAGTCGCTCTAACCGGATGACATATATCAAAAGAGTGCTTGTATTTCACATTAAATTCATTGTCTTTAGTGTACAATGGGCGAGGCACAATATTCATCAAGGTTTTGTTACAGGCTCATGATAGTCACATAATGATTATTGTCTTAGCTAGGCAATGATCCACTCACCCATGGTTTACATAGAACTCAAAAACCGTGACCTCACCAACTTAATTATTGACATATTTAAATTGCATATTTTTCAGGCAATTAATCGAGCATATCATGGAACTTGGAGTCGCGCACGAGCATCTCGGGGATATTATGGACCTTGTTTTGATTAAATGATTTTAGACAATGTCATTTTAACTATGGTTCTTAAGTCAATATTTTAGTTCTTTTTGTTAAACGATGTCATCTTTAAATATAATCTCCTGTTTTATGAAATTGATGCTTGGGTGACTTGTGTGATTGAAAACCTTTCGAAGTTACATCTCACGTTTCCGCCTTGGCGGAGTGTGACAGTTAGGGATAATACTATTGGTGCTCGACAAGGCCCACCCCAGGATCGATAGTGTTGGTCCCTGTGGGGTGTATTATATGCCGAATTAGTTGTTGAACCATGAAACAACGTAAAAGGGGGTAGTCTTGGTTTGGTTATGGGCTTAAGGGATGCCATAGACTTAGGGGAGTAGCTAACCCGATAGGTCAACTTATGAATATTTCTGTTACTGGCACTTTTTGTGTGTGAAAAGTTGCATTGAGAATCAAAACCCGTGAACTCACCTGTTGCAACCAGAAAATTCTTCTTTTTTCCTTTCGACTTCGAGCAATTTTTGAGATGAAAATTCTTTCAGTAGGGGGATGATGTGACATCCGGCAAACTCAGGTTAATACTTTTTACCAACATATAAGTCTATGTTAGTGAAACATTCATAAAACGTACTTAGTGGGATTAGTTGAGTCGGTTCGATGATCCGGGGAATCATCGGGAGTCGGTTTATACACATATGTCCAAGGGTTGGTGATTCGGAGCATCACTGGGTAGGAATACACACAATGTGTATGGTTTGATGATTCGGTGAATCATCGGGGAAACATACCCATCTACACAAGTCTTGAGTCCCGTTGTTGGTGAAATTACATGATTTGGGGTAACTTATCAAGTATTATATGTTCTATAATCAACTAACAACTTATGAATACGTGTTTACGTGAATTGGTATGATAATATGCGTTTCAACTAACAACTTATCGAAGATGCGAGTGGGATATAAAACCTCCCATTCGCATGATTAAAGGTGTGAATGAGTGGTGTAAACCATCATTCACATACTAAAAGGTGAGAATGAGATATTTAAAAACCCATTCGAACTAATGAAGGTTCGAATGAGTGTAGCCTATATAAGCATATATTTGCTTCATTTCCACCATTTCACAACCCTAAATTGACCCCAAGTGCTCTCTCTCAAACCCCAACCTGTAGAAACGAGTTTTTGCCCTTATTTCTTGGATCCTTAAGCCAAAAGAAGTTTATATACAATATAAAGTAAAGATTCAAGGTATGTTAATCATCTAAGCCCTTTTTATTCTATTTTTATGCATTTTTAATAAACCCTAAGTGTCTAAATTTGAATCCAAAGTGGTCTCTTAAATAAGAACCTTTCTAAACTAGATCTAGACATAAATAATGAGTTTTCTTATAATAACATAAGCTTAGATGATGTTGATTTATCAGATAATTGGGAGTGTTTTGTGTTATGTGTTAATTGAATGAGGTTTAAATGATTTGGGGTTGTGTAGAAACATGATTAGGTGATGTTTTGAATGGTTTATGGATGTTTTGTGAACTTTGAAACCATTTTGGGGGGTTATCTTATAGATCTAGGGCTTGTAACCTGATTATGATGATAGTAACATGATAGAAAGATATTAGGGTGATTGAATCAAAGTTAGATAATCTGGAAAATGATGTTTATAGATCAATTTCAGTACTTTCCTTTTAGGTAAAGTTTTCATGTAATTGATGTGACATCTTCATAATTTGCCATTTTGGGAAATATGTGAATTGATATGCAAAATGAACAAATTGATGACTGAATCAGGTGTGATAACAGGCTATTTGGTTAGATAGTTATTACTGCAGTGATTGGTTATGATTCGTTAGGTTTTCAAATGGATTTGAAGGGTTTTTGTTCATCAAAATTGTTTTTCAACTGAATGGTACGAATGGGTACTCATTCGCATGAGCCCTAAGTTATGGTTTGAACTGCATGGTTGTGTTTATGTTTTGTTTTGTCATATAGATGTCGTTTATTGTGACTGTTGACTTGGATCCTGGTTTGTTAGGACAAAGAGGATTGGTGAAACCACTTTTGGAAACCTTAGTCTAATTCACTTCTGTCATTTTGGCTAAGTATAGAAGTACTGAAAAGAAAACAAAGAACTGCTGAAGAAAAGATAAGAGAAGTGCTGAAGAAGAAACTTCATCAGAAGTTCTGAAGTCCAAACCAGACAAGTTCACTTCAGAAGTACTGAAGACAAACTACTCTTCAGTAGTTTGTCATTCATCAGCACTTAGCATCAGATATTTTCCACCGCCTTTTTGCATCAGTAGTTTATTGTTTATTATTACTTTTAGCTGTATTTATTAGTTTCAATGTTGCAACTTATGCAACTTGTTTCTGTTGTTTCTGTACTTGCTTTTTGGCAAGATACATGTATGTAAAACGTCTATAAATAGGAGGCTTCAACCTTCTATTTTAGATATTGATTTTAATAGAAAAATCCTTCAAACACTATCACTGTTCTATTCCATTTCAGTATTTATTGTGAATCTGCCTAAGTATCTAATTCTCATTTACTGCTTGGATTCATAATAAATACTTGTCATTTATTAGTTTCAATCATCAAGGGGGAGTAATAACTCTTCCTTAGTATAAAAAGTGTTGCTTTAACTTATACATTCCGCTGTGCTTATAATCTGATTTACAAGGGCTTGCTAAACACTTAAGTGTCAAGATAGCAAGTTCTTACTTAGCAAAAAGAGCAAACTGATCCCAACAATTGGTATCAGAGCATTGGTTTATCTGATCACATATCAATCTAACAAATTGAGAATCAGACACAAAGCTCTTATTGATACTCAATAAAAAGATCAAAAGTTCACTTTTTATCAACATCGATCACTTAAAAGAGTCATCTGACAAATCTATACTCTTTAAAATGGATCCACATAATACTGGTTCTGCCACTAAACCTGCCATGCTTGTTAGAAATGAATACAACATATGGCAAAAGAGAATGGCACATACCTTGTCACAAACCAACACAGGTTGTTGGAGATCTGTGATATATGGTCCTCACAAACCAGTAAATGTTAATCTTGAAACTAATGTTAAGGTCCCTAAGGACCCTAAAGAATATACAGATGATGATTTCCTAAAACTTGAGCTAGATGCAAAAGCATTCTCTATGTTGGCAATGGCTCTCCCAAATGAGATATACTCTGGCCTTTTACATTGTGAAAGTGCCAAAGAACTCTGGGATTGTCTTAAAGAACAGTTTGGAGGAACTGAAGAGGTGATTGCCAACACCAGAGAGATTTTCGCTCAACAATATGAGACATTTGCTCATATTAATGGGGAAACTTTAACTCAACAATTTGAAAGATTCTCCTCATTAATATCTGAGCTAAAGTTAAATGGTCAGACCTATACAACAGTGTCTATGCTACATAGATTTTTAAGGTCTTTACCTGACAAATGGGAAACATACTCCATTGTTTTAAGATCCTCACCAGATTTTAGCTCCCTCACTCTTACAAAACTCCGTGGGAGATTACTTACTTTTGAGAGAGAAATTGATCAAAAGAAGAAATTACAATCATTTGGTAAAACTGCTGATGACTACCTACCAGGTAGTACAACACTTTTGGGACAAGATTCACCAACTTGTTCCTATGGATCTTATGACAATATTGACATAACTACTGGGATCTCATCAGAAAGATCTTTCCCAGGTTATGACAATAATGACCAAAGTCAAACTGCTGATAATCTATGTTTTATCATGGATGATTTGAAAAACTTTAGCAGTGATGACTTAGAAGAAATGGACATATTACACCAACTGGCCATGCTAAGCATTAAAACTAACAAGTTTTATAAAAGGTCAGGAAGGAAATTTCCAGGATTGACCAGTAATACAAAAATTGGTTTTGACAAATCTAAATTGAGATGTCACAAGTGTCAGAAGTTGGGACACCTTGCTAGAGAGTGTAGAAGCTCTAGCTTTAACCAATCACAATCTGGAAATAACTATAACCCCAATTATAATAGGAATAATGGAACTCAAGGGAGTGCTCATTTTGTACAGGCACAAGCTCCTCAACAGCAATACATGCCACAAGTACAATATGTTCAAGTGCCTGCTCAACAGATGCAGAGCCAACAATCAATCCCTCCCTTTCCAGCTGCTCAACATCCTCCACAGCCTCAACAACCCTCTTAACAAAGTCTTTTTACCTCAGGGTATGTTGACTGGAGCAGTCTCCCTTTTGACACCACAGAGTGCAATCCTGATGCAGACAACAAAATGTTTGACATCAACTGGGGAGAACCAGACAATGGCAGAAAGAACTTTGCCTTTATGGCATTTCAAGGCTGTACTTCAAAATCTGCATTGTCACAGGTATCAAAAGAATCTTTGACAAAACTTTGCTCAAATTCATGCAAAGAAACTTTTGCTCTCATAAGAGAGACAAATCTGCACTTACAAGGTAAAGCTAATGATTTAGAAAGAAAATACACACAGATAAAATGTGATTTAGAAAGAAAACTGTGTGCTAAAACAAAAGAAGTTTCTAAATTAACTGACTCAGCTATTGAAACCCAAGCACAAATTAAAATCATGCTAAATGACCTGGGAGATGTCAGACAAGAGCTTGCTGACACCAGGATCACATGTGAAAAATGGGTGGAATCTTGTAAGGGGTATCAATTACTGCTAAACAAACAAAGTGCTTCAAATGTTAAGTTTGGCATAGGATACCATCATGTTGAAACACCAACAGATTTCTCTCCCAAAACTACTGAAGATGGGAGAAGAATTGTTTCAAATGAAACTTCTGAAGGGAAAGACTGCACATCTTTCCATGAAAACTTTCTAAACAGAAATCCTGGCATTTTTAAAGAAAGTACTTCAAAAGTGTTAACAAAATCTGACTATGAGCCATCAGTAGTTTCATCTACATCAGGAGTTGAGACCCTGAAAACTACTGATGAGCAAAATCTTTACACTAATGTCAGAAATTTGCCTTTAGATCAAAAACAAAAGGCAAAAGAGTGTGAAATTTGTGGTCTGTTCAACCAGAAAACTGAATTTTGTAGATACAGAAAAGGAATTCAGTTCAATCAAAAAATTAAACAACAGGTTGTGGGAAATCAAATCAGAAATGATTATGAAAGAATCTTTAAACCCAAGAAACAACAACCTGAAAACACCTTTTCTCAGAAAAAGATAAGATCTCAACCAAAATCTTTTTCTCAAAATTCTTTGTCAGTAGTTAGACCTGAATCATCAGCAGTTTCACAAACTGCTGAGATACAAAATCTAACGGACATGGTACAACTACTGATGGCCAAGGTTGATGGTGGTTCTGACAAGGACACCACCATGGTTCTTAATGAAAAATCCATTGCCAAAAAGACATGGATTTCTCAACCTGGTCAAGAACAAACTGTAACTGTTCTCAAGAGCAAACCCAAAGCCAAACAGGCTTGGGTTCCTAGATCTAACTAATTTGCTTTTATGTGCAGAGAGTTTCCAGGGGCTTAAACAGCATATGGTATGTTGATAGTGGAGGCTCTATGCACATGACTGGATGCAGATACCTGATAAACAACTTTATCAGCCAAAGAGAAGGATCTATATCCTTTGGGAACAATGCTAAGGGATATGTGCTAGGACATGGCAATGTCTCCTCTGGCAAAATACAGTTTGACAAGGTCAATCTGGTGGAAAACCTTGAATACAACTTGCTGAGTGTGTCACAAATGTGTGATAAAGGATATTCTTCCTTTTTCACAAAGAGAGCATGCAAGATCATCTCACCAGAAGGCCAGAAGTTGATAGAGAAGATCATTGAAGATCATACTTTGCTGATTGCCAAAAGATGTGGCAATGTCTATGCAGTGGACATTGAGAAGGACAAAGTATTGAACAACACTGCATGTTTCTTCTCAAGGGCATCAACTTCAGAAACAGATCTCTGGCACAGGAGACTTGGCCATGTGAACTTTAAAACCATAAATTAAGTCACAAAAATGGGCTTGGTCAGAGGTCTACCTTTGAAAGTATACCAGTGTCAAGAACACTGTGTATCCTGTTTAAAGGGAAAACAGCATAAGTCCTCCTATAAGTCTATTGAAGAATCAAAAACAACTGCATGTCTTCAACTACTCCATATGGACTTATTTGGACCTGTCAAGATTATGAGCCTTGGTAAGAAGAAGTACTGCTTAGTCATCATTGATGACTACTCAAGATTCACATGGGTATTCTTCTTATTCTCCAAGGATGAGGCTGCTGAAATCATCAAGTTCTTCATTCTACAAGTAGAGAAACAATATTCTCTATCTGTCAAAACCATTAGAAGTGACAATGGGACAGAGTTCAGGAACAAAACTCTGGATGAATTCTGTTTGTCTAAAGGGATTATTAGACAATACAGTGTTCCCAGAACTCCTGAACAAAATGGTGTAGTAGAAAGGAAGAACAGAACATTGATAGAAGGAGCAAGAACAATGTTAGCTGATTCTGGACTGCCCTTGTACTTTTGGGCAGAAGCAGTTAACACATCATGTTATGTTCAGAATAGAGTTCTTGTGGTCAAGAGACACTCCAAGACTTCCTATGAAGTTCTTCATGGCATGAAGCCCCTTATCTCCTTTTTCAGGGCTTTTGGGTGTCAATGTTTCATCTTGAACATCAAGGAATCTATTTCAAAGTTTGCTGCCAAAGTTGACTCAGGTTACTTTCTTGGTTACTCTTCAACTAGAAAAGCCTACAAGGTTTTTAATTCTCACACCAGGATAGTAGAAGAAACATTGAATGTCAAGTTCAATGAGTCAAAACACACTCTTATTCCAGCACATCCTTCCAAACCTACTTATTATGGTGATCAAAGGTTTGAAGATGAGGATCCTACACCATGGACTCCTCAAACAGTCATTAAGTCAACTTCAACACCATCAGAAGTTTCACAAACTTCTGATCCAACAAATACTGAAGGCCAAACTCAAACATCACCTTCAGCACCTGCAACTACTGAAGAAGCTAAAACTGCTGAACCAGATATTATAGACCTCAGTAGTTTGTTTGAAGAACATGAGCCACCTACACCTGTCAGTGGTTTACAACAACTGATTGAACACAGAGATCATCCACTTGATCAAGTCATGGGTGATATAGCTTCAGGTGTTCTTACCAGAAACCAGCTCTCTAACTTTTGCCTATTTTCAGCCTTTATTTCACAGTTGGAACCAAAGAAGTACCAGGAAGCCCTCAAAGACAATAATTGGGTGCAAGCTATGCAAGATGAACTGCTTCAGTTCAACAAGCAACAGGTCTGGGAAATCTGTCCCTTACCTCCAAACAAGCAACCAATTGGCACAAGATGAGTTTTCAGGAACAAACAAGATGAAGCTGGTATGATAATCAAGAACAAGGCAAGGCTGGTAGTTCAAGGGTACTCTCAAGAAGAGGGAATTGACTATGATGAAACCTTTGCTCCAGTTGCAAGGCTTGAGGCCATCAGGTTATTTCTGGCCTATGCCATTTCCAACAAAATTAAAGTTTATCAAATGGATGTGAAAAGTGCATTTTTGTATGGAAAAATAAAAGAGGAGGTGTATGTTTGTCAGCCACCTGGGTTTGAGGATCCTTCTCATCCTGAGTGGGTGTACAGACTGGACAAAGCTCTTTATGGGCTCAAACAGGCTCCAAGAGCCTGGTATGATACACTCTCCACCTTTTTACTCAAAAATAACTTTACAAGAGGTGCCATTGATAAAACTCTTTTCATTAAACATGTTGGAAATCATGTCTTACTTGTTCAAATTTATGTTGATGATATCATTTTTGGTTCAACAAACACAAAACTGTGTGATGATTTTAAGAAACTCATGCAATCAAAATTTGAGATGAGTACCATGGGAGAACTGCAGTACTTTCTAGGACTGCAGATCAAGCAACAAACAAATGGAACTTTTATACATCAATCAAAATATGTTAAAGAATTATTGAACAAATTTTCTTTAAATGACTGTAAATCATGTTCCACTCCCATGACACCAATCACACAAGTTGAACCTGATGATCAAGGAAAACAGGTTGATCAAACCATGTACAGATATTATGTTTTCAACATGTGTCTGTGCTAGATATCAATCAGCACCAAGGGAATCACACCTTATAGCAGTCAAAAGAATTTTTAGATATCTGAAAGGAACTCCAACACTTGGAATTTGGTATCCTGCTTCAGGCAATACCAAGTTATCAGCTTTTTCAGATAGTGACTATGCAGGGTGTAAGATGACAAGAAAGTCAACATCTAGTGGTTGTCAATTCCTGGGTAACTGTCTAGTGTCATGGCAATCAAAGAAGCAAACATCTGTTGCAACTTCAACTGCTGAAGCTGAATACATTGTAGCTGCAAGTTGTACATCACAGATACAATGGCTCCAATATCAACTTCTTGATTATGGAATCAAAGAGACCAAGACAACTTTGTTTGTAGACAGCAAATCTGCCATTAGCATCATTCAAAATCCGGTACAGTTCTCAAAGACCAAACACATTGAGATCAGGTACCATTTCATAAGAGATTGCTATGAAAAAGGCAAGATTGAGGTGCAGCATGTAGCAACAGCTAATCAAATAGCTGACATCTTCACAAAACCCCTTGACACATCAACATTTCAGAAGTTAGTATCCATGCTTGGGATGCTAAATTTGTAAGTGTTTATTTTCTTATTTTGCAATTTTTCATTTTTCACTTACAAAACAGACAAAAAGTCTGAACCAAAACTTCTGAAAAGAGAGAAACTACTGATGAACAAACATCAGTATGGGATAATTTTCTGAAAAGTGTGTAACTTCTGATAAAATAACCTTCAGAAGTTATGAATAAAAGTATTTATAAAAACATTTCTCATCAGCTGTTAAAACTACTGAAGAGGAAATGGGAACTACTGATGAAGTAATCCTTCATCAGCAGTTTAAGTCAAAAGGGCAAATCTGACTTTTCCCATCATCAGAGGTTTGACCTAATCATTATAAAACCTCTGATAAAAAGATTTTTAACCAAAGGCGGTTTAAAAACTTCTAATAAAGAAGATTCAAGCGGTTAAAACTTCTGATAAATACCTTTTTCTCCACACTTATCCTTTCAAACTCAAAATATCCCTCCTTCTCTCTCAAAAACTCTCTCAATAACCTAAACCTGCAAATCAACTGTTCGATCAAAACCCAAACCACATGGCTCTAGTTCTAAAGCAGGGACACAATCAAAGGGCCTTTCTTGAAAAACAAGAAGGCTGGTCCCAATACGATGAGATCATTGATCTTGTCGTAAAATCCCAATATTTTACTGCTCTCACTATAAACCCACCAATTCACACTGAAACTCTAAATGAGTTCTGGGCAAATGCTGAGACGGTGACGGCTGATGATGAAGTCATTTCCCTCAACTCAAGAATAAAAGGGAAACCACTGACCATCACACCGGCCACACTAGCAACAAGACTAGGTCTGGATGATGTAACTGCCCCTGACCATGTTGCTAATTCTGATATTCACCTAACTATGACTGAGTGTGGTTATCAAGGTACTCTCTCCCATGCTACAATCTTCAAAAAATATTTTGAACCAAAATACAAGCTTTTGTTTCATTATATTATTATGTGTTTGAGTCCAAAAACAGGGTCTTATGACCAGATGCCCTCCACTTTTCAACCAATATTTCATTCCATTGTGAATGAAACTAAATTCAGGGCATCAAAACTATTTTCAATGAGTTGGTGTTACATCACAATAATACCAAGAAAAAGTTTTTGTTGTACCCAAGGTTCATTATGCAATGCATAATAGGGGAACTGGGTAATGAGGTGCTTGTGGGAAAAATTTCAACTCTAAATCCTTTAACATCACAAGCATACTCAAGGCATAACAAACCGGCTGCCTGGCCAGAAGATGATCAGGGAGAACAACAACAAGTCCCCCTGAAGCCCACATCTTCCAAACTCACACCACCAAAAGCCAAAAAGCCCAAGCCAACAAAGACTAAAACCCACCAAACCAAAAGAAAAGCTGTTCAGGAGGTTGAGATGCCTGAACATGCTCATGAGCACTCTGCTCTTCAAATAGGTGAGACTGAAACACCCTCTCAGTCTCATCCATCTCAAACCCCACCAAGAGCACCCATAACCATTTTATTCAAAAGAAAAAGACTTAGAAAAACTATTGAAACACACTCTTCTTTTGAAACTGCTGAACAACAAATTTCACCTATTGCCCAAACTACTGAACCAACCCCACAAATTTATGAACAAGAGGCAATAGAAATTGCCAAACTTCGCTCTGGGCTAAAAGAGAAGGTCCCATCTGATTATGTCAGTCCCCTACAACCACAACAAACAGGGGACATAACCACTACATCAGACATGGATGTGGACATCTCTAGCCCTATCCCAAGAGATGAGGGTGGACCAGAGTCTTTAAGCCCAATTTTAGAGACTCTTGGGGCATCTGAGGCTGCTACTACTCAGTTACCACCCAGTGGTGGATCTGAGGATAGAAGTAACATAGCTAAGACCTCAGATGTGGCAACTACTGATGAAGGCTTAATGCCTGAAGTAGGAAATCCTCAGAACCAAGAACAAGAGGTTCATGAGAGAACTGAGTTGGGCTCAGCTCATGATTTAACTAAGACAGTCCTCATTGAAGGCAACATCAGGGATTCAGATGATTCCATTAATTTGGATGATGTTTCAAAAACACAAACTACTGAATTGACGGCACTTTCTGAAGGTCCTGTTTCAGGGGTATCCAGGCTCAAGAAGCCAGTCACCCTTGCACAGGTTAAAGCCCACTCAATCCCTAAAACCCCTAGAGTGGCATCCTCTGTACAACATGAGGATCTCCCAAAAACACCCCCTTCACAACAAATGCCTACCCAATTCCCTGGGCAAACAAGCATAGACCTGAACCAGCTATGCAGCCTAGAGGGTCCCCTGTACCACATGATGAATACTCTCATCAGAAATCACTTCCAAACATACACAGCTAACTTGGAGCTGTCTATCAAGAATCAATTTGGAGTGATCAAGACCAAGATGAATGATCTGTCCAACAAAATAGACTTCAACAGCAAACAGATTGCTCATCTTCAAGGACAATTCTCCCAACCCTCAACTTCAAAAGTTAAAAATGATGAATCCAAAAAGGGGGAGAAGATCAGGGAACCTAAGGAGTCATTCCAAGCCAGGATAAGGGCAAGAGTGGCCATCCTTGAAAGAGATCAAAAAGACCAGGCTAGGAAAGAAAAACTGGCCAAACAGGTTGGTGTCTCAGTGGAAGAAATTGAAGCCACAGAAAAAGAAGATGAGACCCAAACCTCTGAAGAATCCCTAAGGCACAATGAAGAAACTTCTGATGGCAAAAGTTCTGATGAAGAATCAGAAAGTACTGAAGACAATCCTTCAGTAGTTGACAAACCATCAGCTGTTGTCAACCCATCAGAGGTTAACACTTCCAAACCTCAAACCACTGAACCTTCCAGATCCATTGAACAAATCAAACCAACTTCTGCTCCTCCAAGGCCTACAACCACTACCATGACTGTCCTAACACCTGCTCCAATCTCTCAATCAACTGAACTTCTTGAGCAGAGGTTAAAGGCAGTTCAACAAAAGGGCAAGGAAGACCAGATTTGGAAAAGTCTGGAACAAAGGGATGATCTAGAGTTTGAAGAGAAGCTCCAGGCTTATCAAGCTGAACTGGAGAGACAGGCTGAAAAAGACTATGTTGCTGAAGAAGACAAAAGACAACAACTGATGTCTTACATTACCAAGAACAGCAAGACTAAAGCCTATACACTCAAAGGACTCTCTGTGCAAGAACTGACAAGAAGGGCACAACTGCTTGCAGATAAACTGGTCACTAGCAAAGAAGGAAAGGCCAAGAGAGCCCAGATAATAGAAGAGTTAGTAGCAGAAGGCTATGGTTCAAAAGCCTCAGTATCCAGATGGAAAGAAGATAGACTAATGGATACTTACAAGAAATACTTGGCTGCCAAGGCTGCAAATCCAGAGAAGTTTCAAACTACTGATCCTTCAAGATCAGTAGTTAGAACTTCTGGTGTATCAAGAAGAAGAACTGCTACTCAGAGAAAGAAGGCAGAGGACAATGTCAAAACTGACTTCAAAATGGTACTACTTGAAGGAAGTTCAATAGTCCATTCAGATTTTGACATTGAGGAGAAACCTCTGTTAACACAATTCAGGGATCCTTCCACTTTTGCCTACCAAATACAAAAGACCATCAAAGAAAAGCTGCATACCAGAGTAGTGACTGAACACCATCTCCCAACTGTTCAGATGCCTGATATGCAACAACAACAAGGAAGAGACTCCCACCTTAGGCTAACTGAAACTGAAAGCATCCAGCACTCAGGACCATCAACCCAAGGGACAAGTCTGGTTCCCTATTCTTCTGACTTTAACAAGTCAAAGATACCTATCATCAGATGGTCACTTACTGATAACAACTTAGTATTGTTGATAAGAAGAGACCTCTCAAGCAGGGTTTACAAGAAGATCAGTGATCTGAAGAAACTGTCAACACAAGACCTGCTCACAATTCAACATCTAGAACCACAGAGAGGATCTCTATCTGATGGTCAGTTAAACCAGCTCAAGAACACCATGTACAAAGAGATATGGAAGATTGTTCAAGACAGAAGAAAAACATAAGGAATTAGTAAGGTTTTGGCTTCATCAATCCAGGGGGAGATTGTTAGGACAAAGAGGATTGGTGAAACCACTTTTGGAAACCTTAGTCTAATTCACTTCTGTCATTTTTGCTAAGTATAGAAGTACTGAAAAGAAAACAAAGAACTGCTGAAGAAAAGATAAGAGAAGTGCTGAAGAAGAAACTTCATCAGAAGTTCTGAAGTCCAAACCAGACAAGTTCACTTCAGAAGTACTGAAGACAAACTACTCTTCAGTAGTTTGTCATTCATCAGCACTTAGCATCAGATATTTTCCACCGCCTTTTTGCATCAGTAGTTTATTGTTTATTATTACTTTTAGCTGTATTTGTTAGTTTCAATGTTGCAACTTATGCAACTTGTTTCTGTTGTTTCTGTACTTGCTTTTTGGCAAGATACATGTATGTAAAACGTCTATAAATAGGAGGCTTCAACCTTCTATTTTAGATATAGATTTTAATAGAAAAATCCTTCAAACACTATCACTGTTCTATTCCATTTCAGTATTTATTGTGAATCTGCCTAAGTATCTAATTCTCATTTACTGCTTGGATTCATAATAAATATTTGTCATTTATTAGTTTCAATCATCAAGGGGGAGTAATAACTCTTCCTTAGTATAAAAAGTGTTGCTTTAACTTATACATTCCGCTGTGCTTATAATCTGATTTACAAGGGCTTGCTAAACACTTAAGTGTCAAGATAGCAAGTTCTTACTTAGCAAAAAGAGCAAACTGATCCCAACATGGTTTGTCACGTGCCTCGTGGTAAAACCTCGCAAGTGGAATTTGAGGGTGTGACATCACCAATAATTTTTATATTGACATTGTTTTTAAACACATCTTTCAGGTGATTGAATGGATGGAAGCATTGATGGATAGGATGGGGATCGCAAATATTTTATATTGACATTGTTTTAAACGCTACGTGTTTCCACCTTGTCATGGCGTGACATAAATGTTGAATATGTAAATGTGACACCAGTCAACGATCCAGGTCAACAACCGTACACATATTATTTGTTATTGTCATTTCATGTGCATAATTAGACATTTTGTGTAACGACCAGGTGGCGCAGCGGATTAGCATTAACAGGTTTAATTGTAATGATTACATTAAACTGAATTTCAATACCGATGAAATACATAAAATGTAACCATAGTATCCTCTTCTTATCCAGATCTTCTATTCTTCGGCTTGCTCTTTAATACTTCGTATAAGTACCTGACCACATGCTTAAAGTACATTAGTATTTTCATACTAGTGAGACATGCCGAATTTAGACATACAATAATAATAACTCGAGTTTAACGAACAAACAATTCTTTCTATATAGTTCGGTCATTCTAAGGTGGAATATATTATCGATGAAGCACCATATAAATGCTTATTGTGGTTCTAAACCTCTACTTGGTTTAGAAGAATATATTCCCGTGAGTATAGATCGATTATATATGGTCCCGTAACCTCTAATTGGTCCAGGCTATACTCTATGATACCGAATGGATCCACTCTACGTAGTTTCTATTCGACCGAGTTCTATTATTTCTATTAACAACTCGATAACACTTTTTATAATATAAACCGTATAAAATACTTGATAACGATTAGACAAGCATGTAATCAGCCCAAAGGCTTTAAAAGGGAAAGGGTCATGTACTCACCTCTATTATATTCTCCCAGATTTTGTAGTCTATTCCTTAACGGTATATTCTCCAATTATATTGTACCTATTATATTTTATAACCATTAGAGCGTGCAATGCTTATACACGTGATAACTGTGGGGGACAATCCTTTTAATATTATATTCTTTTATATTCTACTTTAATATTTTATATTCTTGTATATATATATATTATATATATATATATAATATATAGGTATCCGTGTTAATATTGTCAGGTTAATATTATTGTCCCACTCGTTTCACGTTAATAATAATTATATAATAATAATAATAATATAACTTTAACCTCTCTTTAAAGGGTTCGGGTATTCCACAGAAGTTATTCGGATGTTGACGGGTTCAAACCCGGGTTGTATAAATGAACCGAGTCCAACCGAGTTCGCCGAGCATGATAGCTTATAAGTGGTGACGGCATGTGTTTGGTTGAAAGGAAACAGGTTTCACTTCTAAACCATAAAGTATAAGTCGTAGACGACGGACCGTCCGATTAGAACAACTAAACGATAACCAGTATAATATTCCAAGCATGGCAAACGACTAGCATGACTGTTCGTTGTGGGATATGGTTACCAAAGTGAAGGGTGCTCGGGTTTAGTTTGTAGCTGGTTGGTTTCCGGGTTCTTATCATAAGGTAGTTCAGAGATAATGGCTTATTGAGACTGAAGAGTGATGTCGGGTTAGCGGTCGTCGGGTGATAAGTGGTCATGGTTGGTTACCGGGGTGGATTATCGGGTAGTATCCGAGTGGTTTATGGGTTGGTTTCAGTCAATACAACCTGTGAATCAGAAGTCTATAAGATCCGATGGTTCCTGTAGACCCGATAACAATCAACAACACAACCAGTATCAATGACTAAGGATCGGACTTGACTGAATATAGGCGGCTGGTGGTGGTGATAAGGACCCGATGATAGTCACCATAGTTGGTGACTATCCGGCTTCTATTAACAGAAACAAAGAGACGAACCTGGTTGTTTATCAGTTGGAATTTGAGGATCGATGAAAGGTTATGTACAAAAGGTTAACGCGGGACTCAGATGAGGCTATTGATTCGATGGTTTGTATTAGAAACAAAAGGGTTTTTACCGGTTAATGCTTGGTTTCGTGAGAGGGTTATTATCTGGATTTATGACAGAATAGAGAAGGAAGCCGGTGGTGCTGGAGAAGAAGGCAGCGGCCGGAAATGGTCACCGGACCTGTGACCTTGATGGAGCTCTCATGTGTGTGTATCTGCTCGTGAACTTCTGCAAAGAGAGAGAGAGAGAAGGGATTCTACATGTGAAGACAAATAGAGGGGTGTTGAAGATAATTGTAACAGGTGAAAGATGGCGTGAGTTTGCAGCAGGGAAAAGGGTGGTGGGTTGGGCCTGGAGGGGTATTGGGCTAGACAATCTTAATGGGCCAAAGGGTGTTGGGCTTCCACAAATAGAATCCAAATTGTTAGGTTAATATGTGTTGGGCTTATATTATCGAGTGGGTTTAATCTATTGGGCCAATTCCATTGGGCCGGATTAGTTATAACATAAAATAATTATATTAATTAATCGTTATTAAAGAATGTTTATTCTTTCGGGTGTTACATTCTCCCCAACCTATAGGAATCTCGTCCTCGAGATTCGGCTCGCATTATCTTATAATGTTTAATAATTATCTTTTAGTTATTATTTTTGATAATCTTTATTTTATAATACTTATTATTGGATTCTCCCCAACCTATAGAATTTGTCCCCCATTTATTTTTCTGATAATAAATTCTAAACTCTATAGAATTAAAATCTTAATTCTAGAGTCTCCTCATAGCGCTATATAAATCAAACTTATAAAACCTTAAATGGCTTTCTATTCTCGATGGTTTCTCGCAATATCATTTATCTTTGGCCAATCCCTTGGCCGCATCAATTATAGATTTTCTGGTGATGTTAAGTTATCATTATATCTTAATCCTTTTCTATTTATAATAATTACTCGATAAATACTAAGTCTACGTGTATTACGTTTCTTATAATTATCTCTGGTTGTTCATGATAATACACGTCATCTTGAAATATTTTACATTCTATACTAGATTATTTTCTTAGAATTTTATTCTATAATACGTTTTAAAATATATTCTATATTTTAATAATGAATATTCTATAGCCAAATCAAATTGGCTTAATTCTTGGAATTATTTAACCTTTTATAAAATCTAAACTTCTTTTATATGTTCTGAAAAGGAACTACCGGAAAGTCACTTATTAGATTATCGTAGTCATATAGAATCGTATAAAAATTATATAACCTTAGATCATAAGATTGGTTTTCTATACTCTATCAGCTTATTCAAGTTCGATAGGTATGAACAAATATTTTTATGAGCAGCGAGCTATAAATATTTTCGAGCTGTATTAATTATTCGGGTTGAGACTAGGCTTCGCAGAAAACCCAAATGAATAACCGTATAAAATAGGTCATTAAGAAGTATGATCTCTACTTGAATGAAGTATATTTAACGCGTAAATAATTCTCAAAAGATTTATGAAGCAGGATCCAGAACGAATATCTTTGAAGATAATAAGTCGAGACTTACATGAAGTCAAGAGAACTATCCATGCTGGGAATAATTCACCAACGTCATACATATATATATATTCACTGGAAAGAGATTTGATACGTATTTTCTGGAAATGATCGTGATAAATTTTTCCATTGACAATGGTCAGATTGCGATTGAATCGAGCTGGCTTAATGAGTAACTTTTATACTAAATATCTTGCAATAAACCCGAATGATAAAGACCAAGAACAATAATTCATGATGTTGATAATAATCTATCTCAGGAGACCTGTCAGGAACATTCGGGTATATACTGGAAAATGATCCCTATCATGTAGGATATTTATAGTATATTCAAACGATAGAGTTTTCTTATCGATGTGAAATGACTAGAATAGGACCGAAGGAAGTCAATCTATTAGTAATACTTGATAATCTAGAAATAAGTCATTCTTATATCGAATAAAATATAGATATTATGTTGACCAAACTAAAAGATCTCTTGATACTATTCTTAAGGTATTAGCAACATCTGTACTGGAAAGTGCAAGAATTCTTTCCAACATTGGATAATGCGTCTTTTCCTTTATAGTATCATATGTCCCTACACAGAATTCTGTGTAAACGTCCGGATATACCTCTCATAAGGGTCCGGATCTCTTTTACTACAGGGAATGCATAGAGGACATGCAGCCATCTTGAATTTTACATACTGATTCAATTCTGTATATAGATGAACCTGGTTATAAAGAGTTTCTGATTTTTGAGGTCTAGTCTGCCATGGACATGCCTGATCTACAGAATCTTGATTTAGAGACGGTGGTTTATCTTCACGATATATTACACCTTTTATAAATCAAGCTTTCTTATCATATTGTCACAAGTTTCAGGTTTCATAACTCAGTGATTGAGGATACTGAGTATGATAATCGTCCACGAATCTCTTCAAATTTCTTAAACAATTAGAGATAGTAGTGGTAATACCATTGATGTAGTATCGTTTCGAACTTTCTCAAAATTTTACTGGGTTCTCAAGTCTTCGAACTTGATTTCCAATAATATTATTTGAGTGATGCAAAGAAAATAGGTATACTCTAGGATATACATATTTTTCTTTATATTCTTAGAATAAATAACCAACTTCATGTTTGAAAACTTAATTTGTCTCAGGGAGACTTATAAATTTCCAGAAATTAACATGTCGTTAGATTATCTGTGAGGCTAATATTCTGGTTGGAGTTTACAACTCGAATACTGGTTTTCAAAGAAAAACCAAAGTATCGTAAGTCGGATATAAATGACTTAATCATCTTTAGTAGATTGTAGAACCTTACTGAAAGGATATGAAGTAGTTCGACATATGTATTAATCTATGAAGTAAAGAATATAATACACTGGGTTTGAATAGTAGTAACAATCTGGTGGGGATAGTTTCTAGGATTCTGGAGTAACAATTGACAACGATGCTGATAATCGAGGTATAAAGTCGTTAAGATCGAGTTTCAAACTTTGATAGATAAATGGTAAAAGTTTAACTGAACGGGTTGGAATATTTTTCTAAGATTTCTGAGGTGTTGATTTAGTAGTACTAGGCTATTTATAAATAGAATTGTATAATTGATCTTTTAAGCTTGGCGATAAACAAAATCGTGAAGTTTATATTACGAATAAAGTCGGGGAATGACTTGTGATAGAATCAATGGTTATTCGAGGAGTTTTTAGACTTGATCTCAAGCTAAACACGAAGGAATATTATCCTTAAATAGAAAACTCAGGACATAGAGGCTCACCTTTCCAGATTGCACGTGTATCGTCATACTAGTGATCCCAAAACTTGTGGAAAGGAACGTAATTATATAGTGATTGTATACTGATATGTTTTCAGATTGGAATACAAAGAAATCTTCAGGTGAAACATTACGTCCAACGAGCTGAACTTTAAGCTATAGAATTTGTTTCAAATTGTATACCGATCGGTTTCGAATTGAAATACAAAGAAGTCTTCATGTGACACTTCAAGTCTAATGAGCCGGACTTTTAAACTTTAAAATTTGTTTCGGGGGAGATAAAAATATCTCTAAAAGGTTTCGATTTAATATAAGCTTTAATCTTACTTCTATTAGTTCGTTCAGATCGAGATGACACTTAATACTATTCCTTGATAGTATAATTTGGATTCTGATATTCTTTTATCGACTTATTATAAGATTTCGGAGTTGAAAATACTTTCTAGATTCAAGAAATGAGCTTACAAAGCAAATAAGACGACGTTTAAAAAAAGAATTATATATATATTTTTCCGGATATATTTCGTGGAAATATTTGCACTGATGGTTTCAAATGATAGGTTATACGAAATGGTATATTCTTATAATTATATTTATATTCACTTGGTTTTCATCAGGAGGGAGTCCGTATAAACGGCAGATATGACGAATTTCGTCGGAAGAATCATATCTATTTAGAGACTTGATCACAGGAATGCTCAAGTGGGAGTACAACATTTGTACGGATTTATAAATTTTCTTTATTAATCGGATATATTCTTCTAATTATGTTTGATTTCGAATACTTTTAAACATAAATTTCTTCTGAGGAAGGTTACTACCTTTGATTTTCTTATCCTTCAAATAGATATAAAAGATTTGATAACTTTTCATGTGATAGGGCATGAAACTTATAATTGCAGTCTTATTCTTAACATGTTGCTCTTATATTCTTTTAATTAATACTAGAGGTTAAAAGAATACTTCTATAATAACTTATTTATACTTCGTATAATTCTTGTTTATTCGTATTTCTTATATTTCTATTATTTTATAACTTTTTATATTACCAAAGAATTTTCTAGAATTCAATCGTGCCTGTAAATTCACAATTTTCTGGCCATTAAAAATTGCCAATTTACCTCACAATATTATTCTAGTAATTTCCTCGATAATTTTTCTATATTTTCTTATAATTTCTATTAACATAAATTTCTTTCTAATATACTTTTGGTTGATCTGAATCAGAAGAGGATTTCTATTAATTAAACATGTTGCTCTGATACCACCTGCCCGGCTCCCAGCCGATGAGTGGGGTCTGTCAGTCCCAATAGATCTATCCACATTTCCCCCGTTGTGCCCCCACACATTCATGGTTTCCCTGGGACTTTACGTATCGTATAGTATGTAAACGAATTAACACTAGTATAACATGATAATTTATGAAATAAGTATAAAGCATGTGTCTCCCCCGAAATGTAAAGACTTAAAGTGGGCTCGTGAAACTCACCCGATACTGCTTCCCCTCTCAGATAAGTAAACCCGCTCAATAGACGGCACCAACTACCGGTGACCTATCATGACGAGCGTATAAGATGTTAGACTAACAACCCGTAGGTTGATTAGTCCCCAACAGTCCATACCATAACCGAGTACATTTGAAATGATGTTTAAACGTTTAACCGACCACACTAGACAAGACCCGACATCCCATTGGTGACCCGACATCCCACGTGTTAGCTGAAAACAAGATATCATGCAATCATATGCAATTAAACACTTAGTATACATCACCGTTCACTATATCTAGCATGAAGCCTAATTAATGCATAAACAGGTCCGAACACAAATAACTAAGTTATTGGACATGTCACGGGGTTCCTAACATGTTCCTAGGTGTCAAACCGTGTTCCGGGATGCTAAAATACACATATGACAGCAGTACACACGATTAGGAATCAAACATGCAATTAGGAAAAGTCAACTGGTGATTAGGATGGTCAACTGGCGATTAGGATTGCAATCACCAGAAATACTAGCGATTGGGCTCCCAATCGCCTCCTGTTACACGCGATTGGGGCCAATCGCCTCTACTATAGGCGATTAGGGCTCCCTAATCGCCCCTGCTGCACTGTGTCGTCTTTTTACGCGTTTAACCCTCCAAATCTGATCCGAAACATGTGTAAACACCCAATATCAATCCCAAAACATTAATCCAACTATTTCAAGCAAAAACCCCTAATTTATCATCATCCTAGCCGTCCCGAATGCAAGCGTTTCCCAAAATAGCATAACTAGCATGTAAACATCACATCAACATGCAAAACTTACCCTAAATAGCAAATATCCAGATTTCATCACATAATGACGTTGTCCGACAATATCCTACTATTCTAGCATCATCCTAGAATAAACCCTAACCTCAAACAATTAACAAAACACAACATATCATCATCAATCCTTCATAATCATTCAAACGGGTCAAAACGCCTAATATCAATAATACACATCTATGGACCTTCAAACTCCTAGGTTATCAACATATCAACTTATTTAGATCAGAAACATGTCAATAATACAAGAACAACCATGTTTAAACGATAAAAATCCTATCTTGCATGAATACATCACATATAACAAGCATAGAGGTTTGGGTTTGTTTAGTGTTAGGACAAAAAGGATTGGTGAAACCACTTTTGCAAACCTTAGTCTAATTCACTTCTGTCAAAATACTCTAAGTATAGAACTGCTGAAGAAAAAGGATCAAACTGCTGAAGAAGAGATTTAGAAGTGCTGAAGAAGAAAAGTCATCAGAAGTTCTGAAGTTCAAACCAGACACTTCTACTGAAGAACTACTGAAGACAAACTACTCATCAGTAGTTTGTCATTCATCAGTACTTACAGAAGATCTTTTCCACCGCCTTTGTATATCAGTAGTTTATTACTTTAGTATTTCTTTTTGCTTTATGTACAAGTTCCAAGACTGCAACTTGTTGCAACTTGTTTCTGAACTTGCTTTTGGCAAGGTTCATGTATTTGTAAAGTCTATAAATAGAAGGGTTCATCCCTCTGTTTTAGACATTGATTTTAATACAAGAAATCCTTCAACAATTATTATTGTTATTTCCATTTCATGTTTATTGAGAATCTGTCGAAGTGTTTCATTCTCATTCAATACTTAGATTCTCAATAAACACTTATCATTTATTAGTTCTTGAATCCAGGGGGAGTAATAACTCCTGTTGAAAAGTGTAGCTTTAAACATATAAACATTCCGCTGTGCTATCACTCATCATGAACTTGCTAAACACTTAAGTGTCAACTAGCAAGTTCTAACAAAAGAGCAATATACTGATCCAACAATTGGTATCAGAGCGCTGGTTTATCTGATCACATATCAATCTAACACATTGAGAATCAGACACAGGCTCTTATTGATATTCAATAAAGGATTATAAGCTCAGTTTTATCAACATACATCACTTTAAGAGATATTTGACAAATCAATACTCTTTAAAATGGATCCTCATAATACTGGTTCTGCTACTAAACCTGCCATGCTTGTAAGAAGTTTCACAAACTTCTGATTCAACTTCAAAATTCTGATTCAACAAATACTGAAGGACAAACTCAAACATCTGCTTCAGCACCTGCAACTGTGAGCGTTGGATTTTATCTAAAACAGGATTACACGATCATACAAGTCACAAATCTAGGTGCGGAAACCCTAGATCTGAACAAATTGATAAGATACAAATCACGACACAATCAAGATCATTTTCAATATCATTTTCATAGATTAACTTTCAATCAATAAGCATTTACAACTGTTTATGTTAATCTAGAATCACACAGATAATCTCTCAAAAACACTCCTAAACCTGATCTGAACCTGGACACAAATGACAACTCCCTTACATTATCAAAAACTCAAAAACTATATATAGGAACTGCACATTCGCCCCTTACAGATGGTCGAATGTGAGCATTTTCCACATTCGCCCACTGCAAGTGGTCGAATGTGTTCTTCTATTCTTGTCCATTCTACCTTCGTCCAGTTCAAGTTCACCTTCGCCCATTCTTTTCTTCCTTCGCCCAGATTAGTCTACATTCGCCCAGTCTGAATCACCTTCGGCTATCTACTAACACATGTTAATCATAGTATATCCAATCCTTAGTCGCAAAAACGCATCAACAAACTCCCCCTCGACTATTGATTGGATAGTTTTCTCTGATAGTCCATCGTCTTGTTCAACAGTTTGATTCTGAGCTGCTTCTTCTGCTCAGAAGTCATTGGCGGCTCGAATGTTTTCTTCACAGGCTTTGACACATTGGCGATCTTCACAGTCTTGCCAAGCTTGCCTTCCAAGTTGCTTCCAGCATTTATATCGTATGCAAAACAAACTCCCACAACTTGAGTATACTTTCTCGCTTGAGCAAAGTCGTTGGGTTCATAGTATATCGGATTAAAGAACAACATGATGATGTCTTCGAATGTGCAATTGATCAGCCACATAGGATCAAATACATGCACATGCTTGTATTTATCCTTTCCATCCCTCAACACGATCACTGCTTCTGCCTTCCTCCAATCGTAATACCAAAATATGAAATCAGCACTGAAATGCTGTGGCATTGGCATCAATGGTATCTTCCTCATCACATTAGGTGCTTTATATATCAACGTCACACGCTTCATATTGGTTTGAGGATCAATATCCCTATGCTCTTTTCTATGGGGATATTGAGGCTTGAACCTGTTCCATCTTGTACGACTCTCCCAAACCAATTTGTCTGCACACCAACCGACATGCGATCCATTTACCTCGGCACCTGACATTGGGAATCTGCATAAGTCTCTCACCGCCCAGTACGGTAGAGTAAGCAAATCACAGAATCTGTTGAAATACAGAATTCCGGTTTCCCATTTCGCAGCAATACACTTCAGTCTGCCTAAGTAAGTCCACCCAAGAGCTCTGCCTTTGAACTTGGCATTATGAAATCGATAGAAGTTACCTTGAGCTTCAGGTTTAGGTCGGTTCTCATCCATCTCCTTCAACTTCTTCAGATAATTCTTCAACTCATCAGACTGGTTAGAAGAATCTTTCTTTTCATTACCAAATACCTTCTCAACAAATTCTTCGCTTCTTTTCTTTGCTTTCTGTTTCGCTGACTTATTTGGTATCTCTGTGAAGTCAGGAAATACTTCATTCTCATCTTCTTTTCTGAAATACTGGGGAAACTCTTCATGAGTAATATCTTCTATTTCAACCTCATTATTCTGTGGAGTCTGCACATCATCTGAATGACTTCCCATATCCTTTTCAGGAATATCAGGAATCGATTCATCCATCATGAACTCCTCAAACGTCTTTCCTACCCTCTGTGCGAGACCATCAAGTATTTCTTTCGCCACAGATGCAGGTAGTTCCCCTTCTTCAAGATCTGGATCTTCATATTCCAGCTCATATCTCAGATCATCAGTCTGGAATATTTCAGCGAAGCATCCTGTGAACTCAATGGTCCACTCTCTCTTCTCCAACATATTCTTGTATATCAGTTTAGCATCATCAGACAGCGATCTCACCTTTTCGTTCCAAAAGATACTTTCATCCGAATCTACATTCCCTCCTTTCTTCTTGGAACTCGATTCTCCAGTATCTTTCTTCTTCTGTGGTGTTCTCTTCTCATAACTAAACTTAGAAGTATCATCTCCTCCATCATGATCACTTCCACTGCTAAACTCATCACCTTTCTTTTTCCCTGTACCTTCAGCATCGTCATCATCATCATTGTTGTTGTCATCATCATCATCATTATCATCATCACTTTTATCCGATCCATCATCATCCTCTTCATCATCATCTTCTTTTTCAGAATCAGAATACTCATAATCAACTTTCTGTTCATCTTCTTCTTCATCTTCTTCACCCTCTTTCAACTGAGGTGCTCTGCTATACAGCTCTTCAATCAAACCACAAAGACGTTTGTTTTCTTTCTTTAACTCTTTGTTATCAGCCTTGATCAGTTTGATCTTGTTCTTATTTCTATCACATCTTCTTTCAAGCTTCTCATTCTTAGCTTCCAACATCTGAATCTTATCATTTATCTCATCCTGATTCGATTTCGAAACAACTACAATTTGGAGCATCTTCTCCTCATTCTGCTTGAACTTAGTAATCTCAGCTTGTTGAGCAATCAACATCTTCATCATGTCCTCCATCTTCTTATTGACTTGTTTCATAACATCATCATCAACAGTCATTTTCTTTGACTTTGATCTGGAGGGCTCAACTTCAACAGCTTTCTCCTTTTGAGGCTTCCTAAACATATCGAGCACTTTATCCATATCGATATTGAACTGATCGATTGGTAAAGTCTCTGCCTCTTTCGCTTTCTTCTGCTTCTTGGCAACTGGTGAAGATAGCTTAGAAGGTGTTCCAGCATCAGGTAATCTCTTTCCTTTCAGCAACTGAGCTAATTCTTTCTCTCTCAGTTCTTTCACACTAGACTTCTTTGCCATAGTCTTTTGTTTCTTTGTCTTCTTTGGCAAATTCACAACTACTGTATCTCCAACACTCAGCTCAGCTAGGTCAACACCTAAACCTTCATCTTCCACTGATTTCTTTCGTCTTTCAGCTTCTTCAATCGACTGATTCAAGGATTCAGACTCACCAACCATAGTGGCCTTACGTTTGGTGGTCCTTACGTTCTCGTCATCAGAATCCCACTGTTCATCAACCTCAGTCTCTTCCGAATCTACAGACTCTTCATCCACCAAACCCGATCCTTTCTTCGCCGTCGATTTCTTTCTAGCAGCCTGTTGCTTTGTGCTTCCCTGATCTATAGCCTTTCCCTTGCCCTTCCCTTTGGCTCCAGGATTGACTACTTGACGCTTCCGCTTAGTGCTTGAATCAGCATACACTAAGGGATCATCATTGTCTGAGTCACTATCATCATGTCTTGCTTTGTTCTTGCCAGGATCAGTGTAATCCGGACGAGCCAAAGCCCCAAATAACCTCCTGTTAGGTGGCTTCTCATTATCAGCTACACCTTTATAACCTTTCATCCTCATCAAGGTTCTAATATTCATGTGATCTTGGCCTAGGATCATTGTCGGATCCTTCTTCAGCATTGGATACTTATAGTCAAAGATCATCATTAGAAACCTCGGATACAACATAAACTTCTTAAACTTTATTCCCTTCAGCATCTCCAGCATGTGGTCAAGAATCATCCCAGAAACATTAAATGGTTTGTTAAGTGTCAACGCAACCATTAATGAACTCAAACTCTTTCTCATCACGTCATAACCACCACTCACACATCCAAAGACATGAATCAGAACATGTGCAAAGTACTTGTACTGCACTCCCAGCTTCCCTTTATACATAGATCCATCAGTGATTGGACCTTTGTATTTCATCCTTAAGAAGCACGCCTTCTGTTCTGTCCAAGATAACTCCCTGGGATCCTCACTGTCTTCGAACTTAATCTGTAAAGCTTCCCGAATGTCAGCTTCAGTCAAGAACATCTCCATCTCCTGAATCTTGCTCTTGATGATCGTCTGATTCTCCCAGTAATCATACTTAGCGTTCTGGTAAAAGTCTTCAATTATGTCTTTGTAAATGATGGTTGGTGTGGCTAGAGCATGTACAATCCTGCTCCTCTTCAGAAATTCAATAATCCCTGTAAACTCTGTGTTCTTCTCAACATCTCCTAAATACGCGCAACAGTTGTGCGATCGTTCAAAAGGCCAACTGCTCGGAGTAGATGTTTCAGCTATGGGGACTGGATCTTGAACTGTGATCTCTGCTGGAGTCTCAACATTCACTGCTGGTGATTCAATATTCTCGGGTTGTTCAGCCATCTGCACATGAAAATCAATAAAACTCGTCAAAACACAAAAACGACAAAAATATAAAAATTTTGGTCAAAGACATCTGCACATTCGCCCATTTTGAAATTGGCCGAATGTGGGAATAACTGGTCGAATGTGAAAATATATGGACGAATATAAAAAAATTTCTGATTAAAGTCACATTCGTCCGGTTTGAAAGTACATTCGCCCATCCAACTTCACTTTCGCCCGTTTTAAAACACCCGAATGTGAAAAATTTATCCCCAAAATTTAAAATTTTGCCATTTTTAGATTTAACCTGTAATTTTGATCCTAAAACGAACTAACATGTCCGACTAGCATTCGTCTATTTCCAATTTTGTCAAAACATCAGTTTTCATTGGTTTTTAAATGGAATTAGGGTTCATTTGTGTACAATCGAACAAATCAACATCTAACTATGTTATAAACCTAATTCCTTCCACAATCTCCCCCTAAAACCTATGAAAATTGATCGGCAATCAAAATCAAACATCAATCAACATTAAAAATCACTAGAACAGAAACCCTAGGTCGTGTTCTTTAGACAGTCAATTTTGATCTGTTATGTCGTCCATTACCTGCAAAATTAGGGTTAAAATGATGAGCAATGATCAGGGAACAAATCAAGGAAACTTAAAATGCACGAGCAACAAGGTCTGGTATGACAGAAATTTTGAAAAAATTTGTGAATGAACGGTTCGAAGGTGACAGACTTATATATAGGGATCCACGTTCGCCCGTATGAAATGGTCGAATGTGGGTTAAGGCCACATTCGCCCCTAGTTAAAGACCCGAATGTGAACCTGCTCCACCTTCGCCCCTATTTAAAGACCCGAAGGTGGAATGTGTACCCGGAAGTGGAAATTACACCCGGAAGTGGAAATTCCACATTCGTCCATTTGCAAACCGGTCGAATGAAATGATTTTTCCACATTCGACCCATTTAAGGGGCGAATGTGAAATGGAAAAATCTGAAAATTTCGCCAAATCACGAATTCGAATCCCGGTCAACATTTTTCAATCCGTTAAACGTCCAAAACCCAAATTTTCACATATTGAATATTACAAAGACCAGATGGTGTTATCAAATCTCAGAAATTGACCATCAAGCATCCCCGGATATCAAAAATAAAGCAGAAATGCAAATCTTTTGGATTTTCTAAAATTTATATCAAAACACACCTAAAATCTTTTTGGATTTTGTAACTTTTTGACAATAAAAGTAAAATGCAACAAAGTAAAATGCATCAAATTAAATGAAAACAGTAAACATTTTGTGATTTCCGGTAAGAGGATCATATCAGTTTTCTGAGAAATCTGAACACAGCGTTGATCTGGTTCAAAATTATCATTAGAAACAATATGTGACACGGCAATTGCTGATATTGTTGTCCACATAAGCTCACATGCAGACAATTACGCAATGCTTTAAAATGATACTAATTAGATGTATTATACTAACACATTGTGGTTCCCACACACACGACATACTCCCGTATCAAGAAGTAATCTGCACAAAGACTCATTGTAAAGCGTGATTATGCTTTCGTCGTCTGTAATTATACAAGATATAATGCATAGAGGTATACAGGTCAGCAAATTAATGCAGCAAAGTAACATATGCACCATACCAGGTTGAGGACTGATATTAATCATGATTTGCATCAATGATCAATACGATATTATAGATAATCTTTGATCATCATATAACATGGAAAGTTCCTCAATTCGGTAACTTTAGGTTTTGGCATAAAGCTCTTTTATAAAGACATCCTGTCTGATCTAGGTCCGTAATGACTTACAGCAGAAGATCAGATAGGCTATCCCCAGACAACTAATAACATAACGACCCTAAACCTCCGAGTTTTGTACAAACACCCTATCAAACGAAATTACGGTACTAAGACCATATGCCCATGAGGTGTTCATCCACTAACGCGTAGTTTGTTATGTTTGTATCACTAATGCACGCAATATATAGTCTACGAAGCCTATCAGCATATCACACGTAATCAACATACGTCTCATTAAAACTATACAATTCTTTAGCCTGTGTCAGATCCCCACTGATGTACTATCATTTCCTCTTTTTATCCAGGAAATCATTTTGGGTTTTTCTAATTTTTAGGTATTTTGAAATTTTTCAATGTTTTTTGGTTTTTCTGATAAAATGACTCCCCCTAAAATAAAGAACATATTTTTGGGTTTTTAATTTTTCTGAAAAACAAAACAAAACAAAATTTTGAAAGAAACAATCCACTTGAAAGCATCAACTTCTTTGAGGATTAAACAACCCCCTCGAAAGCATCAACTTCTTTGAGGATTATGATAGTAAAGAGAAATTCCCAATTAGCAAAGAGAAATTCCCAATTAGCAAAAATTTAAAACTAAAACTAAAAACTAAAAATGATAAACCGAGGAGCCGATTAGTCCTGTTTTTCCTTTATATTGTTTACTTTCAAAAGATATTCAAAACGGGATCTGTCAAAAGCTTTTGTAAACAAATCTGCACGTTGGTAGTCAGTATGGATTTTGACCATGTCAATCAATTCCTTAGCGTAACAATCACGGATAAAATGATATTTAATCCGGATATGTTTAGCTTTAGAATGATTTTCAGTATTTTTAGTTAATGCAATTGCGGCTTCGTTATCACAGTGTATAGGGGTTTTAAGAAACTGCAAACCGTAATCGACCATCTGTTGTTGGATCCGGAGCACTTGCGAACAGCAACTCGAGGCTGAGATGTACTCGGCTTCACATGTAGACAGTGCGACGGAAGTCTGTTTCTTGCATTGCCAGGTAATTAACCTGCTCCCTAAAAACTGGCAACCGGCTGTTGTTGATTTGCTGTCTTTGTCACAGCCGCCCCAATCTGCATCACTAAAAGCAATAAAATCAAAATCATCATCATTAGGGTACCAAAGTCCTTTTGATGGACAACCCTTCAGATATCGAAGGATACGCTTGACCGCCGTCAGATGACTTTGTTTCGGCTTCGATTGGTAACGCGCACAGAGACACGTTGCATACATAATATCTGGTCGAGACGCTGTCAAATACATCAGAGATCCGATGATTGCTCTGTATGTAAATGGGTCTGTCAGCTCCCCCTTAGCGTCCACTCCAATCCCGTGATTGGGTTGAATCGGGGTATCCATCGGCTTAGAGTCCTCCATCTGGAATCGGCTCAAGATGTCGGCTACGTATTTCGTCTGGTGAATGAAGATCCCGTCGGTTCTTTGATCCACCTGTAAGCCGAGGAAAAACTGCATTTCTCCCATAGCGCTCATTTCGAACTTCTCCTGCATAACAGTTTCAAATTCCCTGCACAAGAGTTCGTTAGTTGAACCAAATATAATATCATCAACGTAAATCTGTACTAGAAGCAAGTCATCTCCCGTCTTCTTCGTAAAGAGGGTACAATCGACGAGGCCGCGCTTGAATCCTTTGGAGATGAGGTATGTACTTAGCTCCTCGTACCACTGTCTTGGAGCCTGGTGCAAACCATATAAAGCTTTGTTCAGCACATAGACCTTGTCCCGGTGGATTGGGTCCTCAAAGCCTGGTGGTTGCCCGACATAAACCTCCTCCTTGACTTTACCATACAGAAATGCGCTCTTGACGTCCATTTGATAGACTTTGAATTTCTTATACGAAGCAAACGCAAGGAACATCCGAATAGCTTCCATTCGTGCTACTGGTGCATAGATTTCATTGTAATCAATTCCTTCAATTTGATGGAAACCCTGCACAACCAATCTGGCTTTGTTCCTTACAATAACTCCACGATCATCCTTTTTGCACTTAAACACCCACTTAGTGCCTATTTTCTTTCTTCCTGGCGGCAAATCTGTGAGCGTCCAGACTCCCAATTTCTGGAATTGCAATAACTCCTCCTGCATTGCCTCAACCCAGGCATCTTCTTGCAAAGCGTCTTTGTATGTCCTTGGCTCTACCTGCGACACATAACATGCAAACGACCAATCATTTTGGCTACCAGATTTCTGAATTTTGGCATACAATGCTAAAGCACCAAAACTCTCTGGCGAATTCACGCTTTTAAGCTGCCCTCTAGTCATCACTCCACTACCAGGATCACCGATTACTTGCTCCAGCGGGTGAATACGATGAATCCGAGATTCCGGATTAACAGGTACAATCACTCCCGTCTGAGCAGTCAAATTCTCTACAGCATCCTGATCATGACCCGTGTTAGATGATGAAGCAACATCTGGATTTGGAGTTGGGTTCACAGATTGCTCTTCTAAGTCTTCTGCATTTTCAAGAACAGCTTCTTCAAATTGTTCATCTTCAGATTCTGAAGTGTCTAATGAAGTTGAAGCTTCTTGAAACAACTCTTCTTCTTGTGTAGGAGCACTGGTATCACTAGAAGCTGGTGGGGGGTTTACGGTGATTGGACGCATCAATGGTGAAGTTGCCGCGTTTTCACACTCGTAAAGTAATCTAATCACAGTTTCTTCAACCAGGCTATCTAGGTTGAATGATTCAAAGAAATCTTTGTAATCAAACATCCAATCAGGGCCCGTGCCTTGCAAATTTTGTGTGTATCGTTGAACTTCCACGTTTGCCCAATCCTCCACTTGACGAGTTTGTTTGTTGAATACCCGTTTGAGCGGGGTTGCATATCCAACAAAATATCCCTCTTCAGCTTTAGGACTAAACTTCTCGCTTGGATTCAACATCGTACATGGCGCCCCAAATGGTTCTAGATACTCTAAATTGGGCTTTCGTCGGTGTAACAGCTCATAAGATGTTTTTCCAAACTTCTTCACTGTCAAAACCCGATTTAATGTGTAATTTGCTGCATAAATCGCCTCATTCCAGAACATTACTGGAAGATTTGAGTCAGCGAGCATTGTTCTTGCAGCCTCAATCAGAGTCCTATTCTTTCTTTCAGCAACACCGTTCTGTTGCGGGGTATACGGAGCTGAATATTCATGATGTATCCCTTTGTTTTCACAAAGTTCATCCATCTTTGCATTTTTAAACTCCGTCCCGTTGTCACTCCTGATCCTTTTTATCTTCAAATTGTAGATATTCTCCAGCCGAGTGAACAGAACTTGTAAATTGGTAAAGGTGTCGCTTTTGTTCTTCAAACACATCACCCATGAAAATCGTGAATAGTCATCAGTGACGACTAAACAATAAAGCTCTCCAAGATGACTTTTGCGCTTGACCGGTCCAAAAAGGTCCATGTGCAATCGTTCAAGCGGCATCTCAACAGAGTTAACTTTCTTCACTTTATGGGATTGTCTGTGTTGTTTTCCTTTCATGCAGCTCACACACTTGTCGTTTAGATGGAAATGTTTCACGTTAACTCCATCGACAAGTCCATTTCTCACTAACTGATTCATTTTCCTCAGATGAATGTGCCCCATTCTGCGGTGCCACATTATTGATTCTTTTTCGGTCGCCTTGGATAGAAAGCATGTTATCTGTCCCTGTGGTGTCATTGCCTTGGACATATCAAGAATGTAAAGATTGTTGACTCGAGGTGCCATCAACATAACCCACTCCTTTGGAATCTTGAAGCCCGGTTTAAGTATATAGCAGGATTTGTCATCAAAATGCACAGAAAATTGTTTGTCGCATATTTGACTGACGCTCAACAGATTATAGTCTATCTGCTTGACATAAGAAATCCGCTCGAAAGTCACAATCCCGTTACTCACGCTTCCTTCCATCGTGATATAACCTCCTTTATTTCCCGCGAACGCAACATATCCTCCATTAATATTCTTCACATCGAACAGCAACGCCAAATCCCCCGTCATATGGCCTGAAGCTCCACTATCAACAATCCAGAGACTGCTAATAGGGCCAACTGAAGCTCCCTGCACACAAAAAGTAGACAATTAGTTCTTTCGGGGGACCCAAGCCTGAGTCTTGGGCCTTTGAACTTTGGCTTTCAAAGAATCATTCTCAATGACTTTTTCAACAACTTTTTGTTTTGAATCAACCGTTTTCTGATTTTTCAAAACAGTTTCACTTTTCTCACTCACCTTTGACGTAGAGGCTCCTGGAGAACCATTAGGTGTCCAAGATTGTTCAGACCTTTTGAGAATACGGATTTGAGATTTTGGTTTCTCAATAGGTTTCTGAACGTTGTTACTAAAAGTAACTTTCTTAGCAACCTTATCTGAATGAACAGACTTAGGTCCAACATTTGACTTGACAATTGGTTTTTGTGGAACCTTTTGTCTGTCAGCTGTTGTGTTCACCACTGGTTTTCTCCAAGATTGTTCCATTGCAATCCAATTCCTCCGATCATAATGAAATGGACGGTTGTTCCTCATTTGAAAATTGTTTTGATTATGAAAATGTTGTTGAGGAACAGTCCGTCTATGCGGTGGGACATAATGATCGATCGGCTTTTTCATGGAATTCTTAACCTCAACTTCATGTCTCTTGTGCCTTACATATGGACACTGAGCAAGTAAATGCCCGCGTTCTCCACATTTAAAGCATTTTCTATATTCCTCAAACACATAATGAGCATTTGGTGAAGCAAATGATCTTACAGGAAATTGATCATTATATTGTTGATTTCTTAAACTCTCAGGAAGTGGTCCTTTCGAGTAAGAAGGTTCATGGAAACCATTTGCTTTATCATCTGGTCGAATGAACTCAGTGACATGAATTTTTGGCTCTTGAGGAACTTCTGAAAACAGTTTCTTTAAGATTTCTGGTGGAATTTCATTGGTTCTTTCATGTTTTGGAAACCATATTGTGCTTTCTTGCCAGATTTTATCAATTTTAGAATAGTTAACGTTTTTAATCGGAAATTCCTCATCAGCAATGATTTTATCGGATCCTTCCATCCGATAAAACACCTTTACAGGTTTGTCACTTGGTTCATTCAGCTCATTCTTTTTGACCTCATTCTTAACAACATTAGTTTTCTTAACATCAACCTTTTCAGACTTTTTATCATGAATAGCCTTTGCCATTGGATGAACATGATCAGATGGTGACACTGGTTCAGTAGTAATGATGTGATTTTCTTTTGGAATCTCACATTCATTAACAGATTTATCACTACCAGTATCATCATTTTCTGAGTCTGAACTATCACTCTCAGCATAAACACCCTCATTGTTCAAGCCCAAAATCGGTCTCACATCGGAATATGGATCACCAATACTAGAGGTATTAGATTCCATATCTGATGATGAGTCTGATTTCACCGAACTCTCCGGTATAACTTGATGATAGTTATGGTTCTCAAAAAGAACCGGAGATGGTACAGACTTGTAGTTGGTGGTGTTATCATCAATGATATGATCCACGACATAAGCAACATTCTTATAACTTTCCAGTTTCTTGTTAACTTTTTCAGCAAAGCATTTAATGGCAGCCATTTCCAACTTGGTGTTTTCAATTTCATTGATATAGTTATTTATGGCCAATTGTTTCAATGACAAAGTGTTTTTCAAGTCGGAAATGTCCTTTTTATAGCCATCTAACACTTTGTTAAAAGCATTTAACTCTTTGCGAGTAGATTGACAGTTTTGAATAGCACTATCACGTGAAATTCGGAGTTGTTTATTCTCCTCTGTCAATCTATCACAAGTCCCACAGTATTTATCACTCATAACATCAGTGCTAGATTCAGAACTTACAGGTTTTGGCGGTTCGGTCATGGCCATCAAAGCAAAATGAGCTTCCTTTCCAGTGAAAAACTTTGAGTAGTCGATCTTGGTGAAAGCATCATCAGCTATGCATGACTTCCTCGTCATCAAAAAGTCAGCTTCTGCCAGCAACTGGTCAATATCATCATCCAAAGAATCAACACTTCCCTCTGTGTCTGATTCGCTCTCAGAATCTGAATAAACTGATTTACACTCTTCGGGAACATCAGAGACTGAATCAATCACCATCCCAGAACTCTTCTCCTCAGCCTTAACCTCAACAGGTTCACTCTCCACTTCCATCTCAGTATCTGAATCATCACTTTCACTCTCCTCAGTTTCTTTCTTCTCATCAACTGCCACCGACTCTTCCAAATCAACCTGATAAGCAACGCATGCCACATTCCCACCAGTAGTCACTTCCTCAACTCCTATTTGCATACCCGACCAGTCAAACCTCTCATCCTGTTGAGTCACCAAAGCTTGGTTCTGACTCGCATTCTGTTGAGTCTCAGTAGGTGTAGTGATAGGTACAACTGTTCGGTTTGGGTGATTAGGAGATTGGTTTTGAATCTGGTGTTGAGTGTTTGGTTGTCTGTTTTGGTTGTTAAAGTTTCGGTTCTGGTAGTTGTTGTTATTTTGATAAGAAACTTGGTTTTGTTGACGGTTCTGGTAGTTTGCATTGAAAGGGTTTCGGTTACCTTGTTTAGGTGGCTGGGTGCATTCCCTTTTGAAGTGTCCTTTTTCTCCACAATTGAAACATGTAACCTTCTCCTTATTGAAACCATAGGTTGTGTTGGGAGAAGTTGCCAAATCAGTTCTTCCAGTTTTCTCTATGAACTCTGTTGCTCTTCTCATTATACTCGCAAAAGCCCATTGAATGTCAATGAGTTCCATCTCTTCCTTGTCTATTTGTGCGTAGTCTTCGTTGGTTAAGTTGTTGTTCCCAATCTGACTAGCAACCAAACCATTGTAGGATGAAACCATTGCTGAGACTAATGCAATGTGTTGCTGAGCAACCTCCACAGTCACATTTCCCAAGTTGGATGTATCCAAAACCACTGGTTGTTTATGTTGAGTAACTTGGTTTGCTGGTTGTTGTGTTTGGTTAGCGGTGTAAAAACTAGCTTGTTGCATTGGAGAGATTGGTGAAATGTAGGAAGTATATTGTGGTGGTGTGTATGATGGTTGTGAGTAGGAATTGTATTGTGGTGGTGTGTAGTTGGTGGTTGGTTTTGATGAATCCATGACATTGGAAATACATGCAACATGTGGTGCAATGCTTCCAGAGCTCGAGTTTCCAGCTGAAACTGAAGTGCCTCCAAAATACAAACTTGGATTCTGAGGAATTTGTGACCTCCTAGCTTTCCTCCTATCCTCCAGCTCTTTGTTCTCCAGCTTTTCAATAAACTCTGAAATGGTCCAAAATTGATAAGCATCCTTCTCTCTAAGTACCTCCACATGCTGATCCCACTGTGGTGGTAAAGCATCTGCAAACTTATCCACCTGCTTAGTCATTGGAATCTGTACACCATAGCTAGACAATTCAGACAATAAATGCATATATCTCGGAGTTAGTTCTTTCAAAGTTTCATTATTAATAAAAGAAAAATTATCAAACTCTTTGACTAATTCCTCCATTCTCAGACTCCTGGTCTTCTCGTTACCATCATGCTTCCTCTTCAGCTTATCCCAAAGCTGCTTTGACGTAGTACATGTCCCAAACTGATGCAACAGGTCACTTGTGATCGCCTGTGTCAGTTGAGAGAACGCCTTCTTCTCCACCACGTATTTCTTCTTTTCATCCTCAGTCAAGCTCTCCAGAGGAATCAACTCACCGGTATTCTCCAGAATCGGTGCTGTATATCCTTTCACAATCATGCTCCATGCCTCAGCTCCTTCAACTCCCATGCCCTCCAGATGGATCTTGAACATGGTGTGCCACTGGTTATACTCTTGCATATCCATGAGCTTCGGTGGCCGAGTTCCACTACCTGTAGACAAATCCTTAATCAAAGTAGAGATAGCATTAGTGGTTTGAGTATTTACCGCCGCTGCAGCTACTCCCCAGTAATCTGATTGTAATGCCGGATGTGCTACATTCTGAGGCATCGTGCTCGTTGTTGTCATGTAGTTATGTGGTTGTGAGGATTGCGTGTTCGTCTTTTGAGCTGCCACTGTCCATGGGTCCATTGTCTGCTGTTGTGGTTGTGTTGTCGCTGATCCCTGAGTAGTCTGAAAACGCCACATGATCACAATCTGAAAATCTCAACACTTAGAAAAGTTTTCAGCAAAAATCCTTAGGTTCGCCCAAAAATAGTACGTTCGTTCAAACATTTTCACTTTCGTCCAAACTGTCACACTCTCGTCCCTTCTTGTTTCACTTTCGTCCAAATAGTAACACCCGAATGTGAAAATGACCAGAATGTAAATCACACAAACACACTTTCCACTTTCGCCCGAAATGAAAAGGTCGAATGTAGAATTTTTACTCGAATGTGAATAATTTCAACAAGATTTTCAGGTTCGTCCACTCAAAAACTCAGGTTCGCCCACTTTTTGTCAGGTTCGCCCACAACACTCAGTCCAGGTTCCAGGTTCGCCCAAAATCAGCAGATCTCATTTTTGAAAAACGGTTATTGTTTGAAAAACGGTTATTTTGATCTCAGATTTTCAAAAGTTCATGGATTTGAATGATCTCAATCAGGTTATGTTTCGGAATTGATTTGGAACAACTTTAAGTCTTGGAAAACTTGAATTCGACTACAAATTCACCTTTAAATCGATCAAAAACTATGTTTTTAAGAGTTTTTGTAAAAACAGATGATTTTATGTCAAAAACATGTCCAAATCAGTTCTGAACTTATCAAATTTGTTGTTGTATGATCCTCTTGTCTCTGATACCACTTTGTGAGCGTTGGATTTTATCTAAAACAGGATTACACGATCATACAAGTCACAAATCTAGGTGCGGAAACCCTAGATCTGAACAAATTGATAAGATACAAATCACGACACAATCAAGATCATTTTCAATATCATTTTCATAGATTAACTTTCAATCAATAAGCATTTACAACTGTTTATGTTAATCTAGAATCACACAGATAATCTCTCAAAAACACTCCTAAACCTGATCTGAACCTGGACACAAATGACAACTCCCTTACATTATCAAAAACTCAAAAACTATATATAGGCACTGCACATTCGCCCCTTACAGATGGTCGAATGTGAGCATTTTCCACATTCGCCCACTGCAAGTGGTCGAATGTGTTCTTCTATTCTTGTCCATTCTACCTTCGTCCAGTTCAAGTTCACCTTCGCCCATTCTTTTCTTCCTTCGCCCAGATTAGTCTACATTCGCCCAGTCTGAATCACCTTCGGCTATCTACTAACACATGTTAATCATAGTATATCCAATCCTTAGTCGCAAAAACGCATCAACAGCAACTACTGAAGACACTGAAATTGCTGAACCAGATATAATAGACCTCAATAGTTTGTTTGAAGAACATGAGCCACCAACACCTGTCAGTGGTTTACAACAACTGATTGAACACAAAGACCATCCACTTGATCAAATCATGGCCATGTTAAGTTTAAAAACAAATAAATTTTATAAAAGGTCAGGAAGGAAGTTTCCAGGACTTAACAGTTCTACAAAAATTGGTTTTGACAAATCTAAACTTAGATGTCACAAGTGTCAAAAGTTGGGACACTTTGCTAGAGAGTGTAGAAGCTCTGGCTTTAACCATTCTCAGTCTGGAAACAATTTTAACCCCAATTATAACAGGAATAATGCAACACAAGGGAGTGCACATTTTGTACAGGCACAAGCTCCACAACACCAATATGTGCCACAAGTACAATATGTACAGATGCCTGCTCAACAGATGTAGAGCCAACAATCAATCCCTCCCTTTCCAGCTGCTCAACAACCTCCACAGCAACAGCAATCCTCTCAACAAAGTCTATTTACCTCAGGGTATGTTGACTGGAGCAGTCTTCCTTTTGACACCACAGAGTGCAATCCTGATGCAGACAACAAAATGTTTGACATCAACTGGGGAGAGCCTGACAATGGCAGAAAGAACTTTGCCTTAATGGCATTTGAGGGATGCTCCTCAAAATCTGTTTTGTCACAGGTATCAAAAGAATCTTTGACAAAACTATGTTCAAATTCATGCAAAGAATCTTTTGCTCTCATAAGAGAGACAAATGTGCACTTACAAGGAAAAGCAAATGATTCTGAGAGAAAATTCACTCAGATGAAATGTGATTTAGAAAGAAAACTTGCTGCAAAAACAAAAGAAGTTTCTAAATTAACTAACTCTGCTATTGAAACCCAAGCACAAATTAAAATCATGATTAATGACCTAGGGAATGTCAGACAAGAGCTTGCTGACACCAAGGTCACATGTGAAAAATGGGTGGAATCTTGTAAGGGGTACCAATTATTGCTAAACAAACAAAGTGCTTCAAATGTTAGGTTTGGCATAGGGTACAATCACACTGAAACACCAACAGATTTCTCTCCCAAAACTACTAAAGATGGGAGAAAAATTGTTTCAGGTGAAACTTCTGAAGAGGAAGAATGCACATCTTTCCATGAAAACTTTCTAAAATCACACAAAGAAAGTTCTTCAGAAGTACTGATTAAATCTGACTTTAAGCCATCAGTAGTTTCAACTACATCAGGAGTTGAGAACCTGAAAACTACTGATGACCTAAAACCAATCAAAACAGTCAGAGACTTGTCTTTGAAAGAAAAGACAAAAGAATGTGAAATTTGTGGTCTGTTCAACCACAAAACAGAATTTTGCAGATATAGAAAGGGTTTTCAGTTCAATAAGAAAAATCAACAACTGGTTGAGGGGAAACAAATCAAAAATGTTTATGTAAAAACTTTTTCTCCCAAGAAACAACAACCAGCAAAAACCTTTTCTCAGAAAAAGACAAAATCTCAACAAAAGTCTTTTTCTCAAAATTCTCTTTCAGTAGTTAGACCTGAATCATCAGCAGTTTCACAAACTGCTGAAATTAAAGATCTTATGAACTTGGTACAACTACTGATGACCAAAGTTGATGGTGGTCCTCAAAAGGATACCACCATTGTTCTTAATGAAAAATCCATTGCCAAAAAGACATGGATTTCTAAACTTGGTCAAGAACAAACTGTAAATGTTCTCAAGAGCAAACCCAAAGCCAAACTGGCTTGGGTTCCTAAATCTAACTGATTTGCTATCTTGTGCAGAGAGTTTCCAGAGGCTTAAATAGCATTTGGTATGTAGACAGTGGAGGCTCAATGCACATGACAGGATGCAGATACCTGATAAACAATTTTATCAGTCAAAGAGATGGATCTGTATCCTTTGGGAACAATGCTAAGGGATATGTGCTAGGACATGGCAATGTCTCCTCTGGCAAAATACAGTTTGACAAGGTCAATCTGGTTGAAAACCTTGAGTACAACTTGCTAAGTGTGTCACAAATGTGTGATAAAGGATATTCTTCCTTTTTCACAAAGACAACATGCAAGATCATATCACCAGAAGGCCAGAAGTTGATAGAGAAGATCATTGAAGATCATACTTTGTTAATAGCCAAAAGATGTGGCAATGTCTATGCAGTGGACATTGAAAAAGATAAAGTACTGAACAACACTGCCTGTTTCTTCTCAAAGGCATCAACTTCAGAAACTGATCTCTGGCACAGGAGACTTGGCCATGTGAACTTTAAAACCATAAATAAAGTCACAAAAATGGGCTTGGTCAGAGGTCTACCCTTAAAAGTATACCAGTGTCAAGAACACTGTGTATCCTGTTTAAAGGGTAAACAACATAAGTCCTCCTATAAGTCTATTGAAGAATAAAAAACAACTGCATGTCTTCAACTACTCCATATGGACTTATTTGGGCCTGTAAAAATAATGAGCCTTGGTAAGAAGAAGTACTGCTTAGTCATCATTGATGACTACTCAAGATTTACATGGGTATTCTTCTTATTTTTTAAGGATGAGGCTGCTGAAATCATCAAGTTCTTCATTCTACAAGTAGAGAAGCAATACTCTCTACCAGTCAAAACCATTAGAAGTGATAATGGGACAGAGTTCAGGAACAAAACTCTGGATGAATTCTGTTTGTCTAAAGGGATTATTAGACAATTCAGTGTTGCCAGAACTCCTGAACAAAATGGTGTGGTAGAAAGGAAGAACAGAACTTCAATAGAAGGAGCAAGAACAATGTTAGCTGATTCTGGCCTACCTTTATACTTCTGGGCAGAAGCAGTTAACACATCATGTTATGTTCAAAATAGAGTTCTTATTGTCAAGAGACATTCAAAGACTACCTATGAAGTTCTTCATGGCATGAAGCCCCTTATCTCCTTTTTCAAGGCTTTTGGGTGTCAATGTTTCATCTTGAAAGGAATCTATTTCAAAGTTTGCTGCCAAAGTTGACTCAGGTTACTTTCTTGGTTATTCCTCAACTAGAAAAGCCTATAAGGTTGTTAACTCAATAACCAGGATAGTAGAAGAAACACTGAATGTCAAGTTCAATGAGTCAGAACACACTCTCATTCCAGCACATCCTGCTGAACTCTTTGACCTTGACAACTTCCATTTTGAACCTGAAAAGACTGTCACTTCATCCAAACCTACTTATTATGGTGATCAAAGGTTTGATGATGAGGATCCAGCACCATGGACTCCTCAAACAGTCATTAAGTCAACTTCAAAACCATCAGAAGTTTCACAAACTTCTGATTCAACAAATACTAAAGGACAAACTTAAACATCTGCTTCAGCACCTGCAACTACTGAAGACACTGAAATTGCTTAACCAGATATAATAGACCTCAGTAGTTTGTTTGAAGAACATGAGCCACCAACACCTGTCAGTGGTTTACAACAACTGATCGAACACAAAGACCATCCACTTGATCAAATCATGGGTAATATTGCATCAGGTGTTCTTACAAGAAACCAGCTTTCCAACTTTTGTCTATTCTCAGCATTTATTTCACAGTTGGAACCAAAGAAGTACCAGGAAGCCCTCAAAGACAACAATTGGGTGCAGGCAATGCAAGATGAATTGCTTCAATTCAACAAGCAACATGTATGGGAAATCTGTCCCCTACCACCAAACAAGCAACCAATTAGCACAAGATGGGTTTTCAGGAACAAACAAGATGAAGCTGGTATTATAATAAAGAACAAGGCAAGACTGGTAGTACAAGGTTACTCTTAAGAAGAAGGAATTGACTATGATGAAACCTTTGCTCCAGTTGCAAGGCTTGAAGCCATCAGGTTATTTCTGGCCTATGCCATTTCCAACAAAATAAAAGTTTATCAAATGGATGTCAAGAGTGCATTTTTGTATGGAAAGATAAAAGAGGAAGTGTATGTTTGTCAGCCACCTGGGTTTGAGGATCCTTCTCATCCTGAGTGGGTGTACAAACTAGACAAAGCTCTTTATAGGCTCAAACAGGCTCCAAGAGCCTGGTATGATACACTTTCAACCTTTTTACTCAAAAATAACTTCACAAGAGGTGCCATTGATAAAACTCTTTTCATAAAACATGTTGGAAATCATATCTTACTTGTTCAAATATATGTTGATGATATCATTTTTGGTTCAACAAACACAAAATTGTGTGATGAATTTAAAAAACTCATGCAATCAAAATTTGAGATGAGTATAATGGGAGAACTGCAGTACTTTATGGGACTGCAGATTAAACAACAAACAAATGGAACTTTTATACATCAATCAAAATATGTTAAAGAATTATTAAACAAATTTTCTTTACAAGACTGTAAATCATGTTCCACTCCCATGACACCAACCACACAAGTTGAACCAGATGATTAAGGAAAACAGGTTGATCAAACCATGTATAAATGTATGATAGGTTCCCTTTTATATCTAACTGCTTCTAGACCAGATATTATGTTTTCAACATGTGTCTGTGCTAGATATCAATCAGCTCCTAGGGAATCACACCTTATTGCAGTCAAAAGAATTTCAGATATCTGAAAGGAACTCCTACACTTGGAATTTGGTATCCTGCTTCAAGCAATACCAAGTTATCAGCTTTTTCAGATAGTGACTACGTAGGGTGTAAAATGTCAAGAAATCAACATCTGGTGGTTGTGAATTCTTGGGAAACTGTCAAGTGTCCTGGCAATCAAAGAAACAAACATCTGTTGCAACTTCAACTGCTGAAGCTGAATACATTGCAGCTGCAAGTTGTACATCACAGATACAATGGCTCCAATATCAACTTCTTAATTATGGAATCAAAGAGACCAAGACACCATTGCTTGTAGACAGCAAATCTGCCATTAGCATCATTCAAAATCCTGTTCAGTTTTCAAAGACTAAACACATTGAAATCAGGTATCATTTCATAAGAGATTGCTATGAAAAAGGCAAGATTGAAGTGAAACATGTAGCAACAGCCAATCAAATAGCTGACATTTTCACTAAACCCCTTCACACATCAACATTTCAGAAGTTAGTATCCATGCTAGGGATGCTAAATTTGGAAGTGTTTCTCTTTATTTTTCTACACAACTTTTTTATTTTTCACTTACATCTGTTTTCAAAAACTTGAAAAACTTCTGAAAAGAGAGAAACTACTGATGAACAAAACATCAGTATGGGGATATTTTCTAAAAAGTGATTAACTTCTGATAAAACAACCTTCAGAAGTTATGAATAAAGTATTTATAAAGTGTTTCTCATCAGCTGTTCAAAACTGCTGAAGAGGAAATGGGAACTACTGATGAAGATAATTCTTCATCAGCAGTTTAGTCAAAAAGGGCAAATCTGACTTTTCCCATCATCAGAAGTTTGACCTAGTCGGTTTAAAACTTCTGATAAAGAGATTTTTAACCTAGGCGGTTTAAAACTTCTAATAAAGAAGATCCAAGCGGTTAAAAACTTCTGATAAATATCTTTTTTCAACACTTATCCATTCAAACACAAAAATTCCCTCCTTCTCTCGCAAGAAAGCTCTCAAACCCCTGAACCGGCAACATAAACACTGTTCGATTCATCAACACACACACAAACCACATGGCTTTAGTTCTTAAACAGGGACACAATCTCAGAGCCTACTTAGAAAAACAAGAAGGCGGGTCCCAATACGATGAGATCATTGATCTCCTCGTCAAATCCCAATATTTCACCGCTCTCACAATAGACCCACCAATACATCCTGAAACTCTCAATGAGTTCTGGGCTAATGCTGAGACAGTGATGGTGGATGATGAAGTTATCTCCCTCAACTCAACAATTAAAGGGAGACAAATGGCCATTACACCGGCCATACTTGCAGACAGACTGGGGTTGAATGATGTGAATGCCCTTGAAAAGTTTGACAACTCTGCAATCCACCTAACCATGACTGAGTGTGGTTATCAAGGTACTCTCTCACAAGCTACTATCTTTAAAAAGTATTTTGAACCAAAATATAAACTTTTGTTTCATTATATAATTATGTGCTTGAGTCCTAAAACAGGGTCTTATGACCAGATGCCCTCAACCTTTCAACCAATTTTTCATTCCATTGTGAATGAAACAAATTTCAGGGCATCAAAACTTTTCTTTAATGAGTTGGTGTTACATCACAATAACACTAAGAAAAAGTTTTTGTTATATCCAAGGTTCATTATGCAATGCATAATATCTGAATTGGGTAATGAGGTGCTTGTGGGTAAAATTGAAATTCTAAAACCCTTAACCTCACAAGCATACTCAAGGCACAACAAACAGGCTGCCTGGCCAGAAGATGACCAAGGGGAACCAGAACCAGTCCCCATGGAACCCTCATCTTCCAAACCTACTCCACTAAAGGCCAAGAAACCCAAGATACAAAAACAAAAACCCACCAAACCTAAAAGAAAAGCTGTTCAGGAGGTTGAGATGCCTGAACAACCTATTGTGCAATCTGCACTTCTTAAAGATGTGACTGAAACATCCTCTCAGTCTCATCCATCTCAAACCCCACCAAGAGCACCAATAACAATCCTTTTCAAAAGAAAAAGACTTAAGAAAACTATTCCAATTGATTCTTCTTTTGAAACTGCTGAACCCACTGCCCAAACTACTGAACCAGCACCCCAAATTTCTGAACCAGACATTGAAATAACCAAACTTCTCTCTGGGCTAAAAGAGAAAGTCCCATCTACACATGTCAGTCCCCATCAACCACATAAAACAGGGGACATAGCCTCAGAAATTGACATGGATGTGGACACTCAAAGCCCTAACCAAAGAGATGAGGATGAACCAGAGTCTCTAAGCCCAAACTTAGAAACTGTTGGTACTTTTGAGGCTGCTACTACTCATTTACCACCCAGTGGTGGACCCGAGGACAGAAGTAACATAGTTTAAGACCTCAACTGTGGCAACTACTGATGAAGGCTTAATGCCTGAGGTAGGAAATCCTCTGAACCAAGAAAAAGAGGTACATGAGACAACTGAGTTGGGCTCAGCTCATGATGTAACTGATACAGTCCTCATTGAGGATGTAATCAGGGATTCAGATGATTCCATTAATTTGGATGATGTTTCAAAACACCAAACTACTGAATTGATGGCTAGAAGTGAAGGTCTTGCACCTGGTGTCTCTAAGCTTAAGAAGCTAGTCACACCATCTCAGGTTACAGGCACACTCAATCCATGATTCCCCTAGAGTGGCATCTTCTGTACAACAAGAAGATCAACCAAAAACACACCCCTCACTACAAATGCCTACCCAATTCCCTAGGCAAACAAGCATAGACATGAACCAGCTATGCAGCCCAGATGCTCCCCTGTACCACATGATGAACACTCTCATCAAGAATCACTTCCAAACATACACAGCTAACTTGGAGCTGTCAATCAAGAACCAATTTGGAGTGATCAAGACAAAGATGAACGATCTGTCAAACAAGATTGAATTCAACAGCAGACAGATTGCTACTCTTACAGGTCATTTCTCCCAACCCTCAACTTCCAAACTTGATGAATCCAAAAAGGGGGAGAAAATTAGGGAACCTAAGGAGTCATTCGAAGCCAGGATAAGGGCAAGAGTGGCTATCCTTGAAAGAGATCAAAAGAATCAAGCCAGAAAAGAAAAACTGGCCCAACAATTTGGTGTCTCTATTCAAGAAATAGAAGATGCTGAAAAGTCTGATGAATCCCAAGGGCACAATGAAGAAACCTCTGATGGCCAAAGTTCTGATGAAGAATCAGAAAGTACTGAAGACAATCCTTCACTAGTTGACAAACCTTCAGAAGTTGTCAACCCATCAGAAGTTAACACTTCCAAGACTCAAACTGCTGACCCTTCCAGATCAACTGCTCCTATTCAACCAACTTCTGTTCCTACTAGGCCTACTACAACAGTTACCACAATGACTGTGCTAAACGCTTCTCTAATCTCTCAATCAGCAGAACTACTTGAGAAGAGTTTAGTGGCAGCCCAAAAGAAGGCCAGAGAAGATCAGATCTGGAAAACACTGGAAGAAAGGGATGACTTGGATCTAAGCCATGAAGAAAAACTTCAGGCTTATGAAGCTGAACTCCAAAGGCAGGCTAGCCTAGACCAGATTGCTGAAGAAGATAAAAGACATCAACTGATGTCTTACATTACAAAGAACAGCAAAATCAAAGCCCACACACTGAAGAGACTCTCTATGGAAGAGCTGACAAGAAGAGCTCAACTTATTGCAGATAAACTTGCAACAAGTAAAGACACAAAGGCCAAGAGAGCTCAGATGATAGAAGAACTGGTAGCTAATGGTTATGGTTCAAAAGCCTCAGTGTCCAAATGGAAAGAAGAAAGATTGGTGGACACATATAGAAAATATAAGGCTGCAAGGGCTGCTAATCCAGAGAAGTTTCAAACTGCTAAAGTTTCAACTTCAGTAGTTAGAACTTCTGGTGTTCAAAGAAGACCAGCTACACAAAGAAAGAAATCAGAGGAGAAAGTGAAGACTGATTTCAGAATGGTACTACTAGAAGGTAGTACAGTAGTCCATTCTGATTTTGACATAGAAGAAAAGCCTCTGATCACACAATTCAGGGATCCTTCCACCTTTGCATATCAAATCCAGAAGACCATCACAGACAAACTGCACACCAAGGTAGTAACTGAACATCATTTGCCAACATTTCAGATACCAAATGTGATGGAACAACAGCAGGGAAGTGAATCCCACCTGAGAGTCACTGAAATTGAAAATATTCAACACTCAGGAGAAACCCAGGGTACCTCCATGGTTCCCTACACTTTAGACTTTGACAAGTCTAAAGAACCAATCATCAGATGGTCCTTTACTGATAACAACTCAGTACTTGTGATAAGAAGAGATCAAACAAGAAGGGCATATAGGTCGATGAATGAGCTGAAGAAACTATCAACCAAAAACCTGCTTACAATCCAACACTTAGAACCACAGAAAGGGTCTCATACTGATGAACAGCTGAACCAGCTCAAAAATTCCATGTTAAAAGGAATATGGAAAATTGTGAAGGACAGAAAAGAACAATAAGGAATTAGTAAGGTTTTGGCTTCATCAATCCAGGGGGAGATTGTTAGGACAAAAAGGATTGGTGAAACCACTTTTGCAAACCTTAGTCTAATTCACTTCTGTCAAAATACTCTAAGTATAGAACTACTGAAGAAGAAGGATCAAACTGCTGAAGAAGAGATTCAGAAGTGCTGAAGAAGAAAAGTCATCAGAAGTTCTGAAGTTCAAACCAGACACTTCTACTGAAGAACTACTGAAGACAAACTACTCATCAGTAGTTTGTCATTCATCAGAACTTACAGAAGATCTTTTCCACCGCCTTTGTATATCAGTAGTTTATTACTTTAGTATTTCTTTTTGCTTTATGTAAAAGTTCCAAGACTGCAACTTGTTTCTGAACTTGCTTTTGGCAAGGTTCATGTATTTGTAAAGTCTATAAATAGAAGGGTTCATCCCTCTGTTTTAGACATTGATTTTAATACAAGAAATCCTTCAACACTTATTATTGTTATTTCCATTTCATGTTTATTGAGAATCTGTCAAACTGTTTCATTCTCATTCAATACTTAGATTCTCAATAAACACTTATCATTTATTAGTTCTTGAATCCAGGGGGAGTAATAACTCCTGTTGAAAAGTGTAGCTTTAAACTTATAAACATTCCGTTGTGCTATCACTCATCATGAACTTGCTAAACACTTAAGTGTCAACTAGCAAGTTCTAACAAAAGAGCAATATACTGATCCAACATTTAGAAACTGATTTTAATGAGTTTTCAAAGACACAAATGTTTAGAAACCAGTTCTGGACCTTTAGGGATCAAAACAATATCATTACAAAGGTTTGGGATGAAGAACACACCTTGAAATTGTAAGATTATGAGGTGTAAAGCTTGGAAATGTGATTTCTTGATCAAAAACGTGTTTCTGAGGTTGAATAAGGTGTGGGGTGGCTTTGGGGTGTATTAGGGTTTCACAAATGATGTTTTACAACATAAGGGTGGTATTTATAGGCGTTTCTAGTCATTTAGTACGCGTCTGGTGATTGTGCAGCAGTTATAGGCGATTAGGGTGTCTAATCGCGTGTAACCACTAGCGATTAGCCCAATCGCCTATAAAAACTCCTCCAATCGCCCATCTTACTGGCGATTAGGCCAATCACCCCCTATTAGCATGCAATTAGGCCAATCACCCCCTATTTACATGCAATTACGCGTAATCACCTATAATGTCATGCAATGTAGAAGGATCGAATTGACAAAAACAATTGTGATGATCAAACAAGTCTACTAATTCAAGTGTGGAATCCTTGAATCAGTTACAAAATGATAATAATATCAACAAAACGCAGAAATCATCATTTTACCATTCATTTCATTAATAATCAAACTCAATTACACGTTAAAAAGATGTTTATAATCAATAAAAGACGTGTACAAAGTTGACTCAAAACCCTAGGGAGAACATTGACTGGAGGGAAAACAAAATGTCAAAAGTTACATCTCAAAAATGAACTTGACCTTATATAGGCCTGCACATTCGCCCATATAGTATGGTCGAATGTGCAGGTTCGACCAAACATACTGGTCGAACCAAGCAACACATTAAAATCTATATCTACCTTCGACCTCCAGTTCTCCTTCGTACCTTCAAGTCACCTTCGATCGTTTATAAATCTTCCTTCGACCATATGGATACTCCTTCGACCAAACGACTAAACACAAAAACATATGTTAAATGTAATCCAAAGCATTAGTCACACAAAATGCATCTACAAACTCCCCCTCGACTATTGCTTGGATTGTTTACGCTCTTGGTCCATTCTTTTGTTCATCAGCTTTATGTGTAATTGCTTCTTTTGTTCTATGGTCATCACCGGTGCATAAACTTGTTTCTGCTTCTTCTTCTTGACATCAGGAACATCTTGAACCTTCACGAACTTACCAAGCTTCTTATCGTAATCACATCCAGCATTTATATCATAAGCAAAGCACAGGAATACCACCCGTTGGTATTTGCTTGCTTGATCACAATCCTTCACCTCACTGTAAATCGAATTATAATACAACATAATGATATCCTCATGTGAGCAATTAATCAACCACATAGGATCAAATATGTGTATCTTCTTGTAATCTTTCACACCATCTTTCAAAACAATCACAACCTCTGCAGTTTTTCAGTCATAGTACCACCAGATAAAATCTTTAGCAAAGTGTTGTGGGATCTGCATCAAAGGAATGTGTTTCAACACTTTAGGTGGTTTGTACTTCAACGTCACCTTGGGCATACCAGTTATCTCATCAATCTCTTTCTTATGAACAATCCGTTTAGGATACTGAGGAGTGAATAAATTCCATCTCATCCTGCTTTCTCTTGCCATACGATCAGCAAAATAAGCAATATGATCGTTCACAGATCCAGTCAACTGGTGTCTACACACATCTCGAATCGCCCAGTATGGAAGTGTCTTCAAATCATGAAATCTTTCAAAATAAAGTATCCCTACTCTCATTTAACAGCTACACATTTCAACTATTTCACAAACTTCCATCCCAACGCTCTACCTTTGAACATCTCATTGTGTAGTTTGTAAAAACTTCCCTGAATCTCTTTCTTAGGACGATTTGCTTCTTTCTCCTTCAGTTTCCTTAATAACTCCTTCAAACTATCAGATTGTTCTGTGCTCGGTTTATCATGCCCTGGAAATATTTCTTCAATGAATCTTTTACTCTTTTCCTGAGCAAGTTTCTCGGCTTCTTTCAACAATTCATCAGTAAATTCAGCAAATCCAGAATCTTTATCCTTCTTGAAATATTCTGGATATTCTTCACTGGTTATGTCTTCAATCTCAATCTCTTCGAATAAAGGCACATCTCGATCATCTAAATGATTACCTGCTTCTTTTTCAGGTAAGTTGGGAATCTGATTATCAACCAATAATTCTTCCAACGTCTTCCAAACTTGTTTCGCCAAACCTTCTAAAATCTCTTTCGACATCGCCGCAGAAACTTCTCCATCCTCCAAATCTAGATCGTTATACTCCAACTCAAGTATCCTGTCACTGGATTCAAAGATCTCTAAAAATCTGCTAGTCATATCTATCGTCCAGACTCTATCTGTTAACATCTGGCGATACATCTTTTTATCATCGTCTGATAGTGATCTAAGCTTCTCATTCCAAAAGACCGTATCATCATCAACAGATCCTCCAGGAGCTTTTGAACTGGATTCTCCTTCACCTTTTCCAGATCCTCTTTTCTCACATTTGTATTTATCAGTATCGTCATCATCATCATCACTATCTGAACTCGCAGAGCTATTTCCTTCACCAGAATTATCATCAGAACCATCATCGTCACTATCATCTTTCTTTTTCTTCTGAGAATTATCACCAGCATCATCATCTAAATCCTCATCTTCTTCCTCTTCATTATCAGATGGTTCGAAATCAACTTCTTCTTCATCTCGCTCTTTATCCTCTTCACCAGCTTGCAATTGAGGAGCTCTAGAGTACAAGTCTTTAATCAAATTGTCCATGTTCTTGTTACTCTCTTTCAGCTTCTTATTCTCCTCTTTTAATACCATAAATCTCCTGGTGTTCCTCTGTTCGTGTTTTAACAACTTCTTGTTTTCTTTTCGAAGTTGTTTAATCTTGGCTTCAAGAGCTTCCTGATTGTCATGAGATGTTTCAACAACGTCTAGCATCTTCTTGTCGTTGTTTTTCAATTGCTCTATCTCTGCTTGCTGCTTATTGATTATTTTCATCATGTCAGCTAGCTTCCGGTTCACAGCACTCATTACATCACTGTCAACTGTGACCTTTGGTGTAGAAGTTTCAGCAACAGCAGACAACTTTCCTTTCTTTATCTTCTTCAGCACTCTATCCAGTGCATCATTAAACTCATTAACAGGTAAATCAGTCTCCTTTTCAGTACCTGATGTTGTCTTCTGCTTCTTTGTAGCTGGACTTGGAACCGGAGATTTTGAGCTAGATGCTGGTGGCAGTTTCTTACCAGCAATCAGGGTTTCTATGTCTCTAGCTCTCTTCTCCATAGGTCTTAAAACCTTCTCATTCTTATTTATCCGGGGTTTCTTTTGTTTCTCCCCTTGCTTTGGCGATTTAGGAAAATCCTCTGATCCCAAGCCTAAACCCTCATCAGTTTCATCTAAATGAATAGGGCTTTTGGTTCTCTGTTCCTCCAACGACTTGTTGAGACTGACAGACTCACCAGCCATAGTGGCCTTGGGCGTGGTGCTCTTCACTGTCTCTGCATCAGAATCCCATCTCTCATCCAATTGCGTCTCTTCAGAATCTACAGACGCCTCATCTACCAAATGCAACCCTTTCCTCGCCATACTCTTATGTCTTCTAGAAACTTTCTCCTTAGCTGGTTCAGCTTCTGCTTCAGTTTCTTTTTCCTTACCCTTTCCCCTCTTTGCTCCAACATTCACCACTTGACGCTTTCGTTTAGCATCAGGGTCTACTAGATGTATAGGATAGTCTTCATCTGATTCACTGTTAGCATGTCTCACCTTATCTTGACCTGGGTCTGTATAATCTATCTTGATCAGGTGACCAAATAGATTCTTTATCGGTGGTCGTTCATTCAAAGGCACACCCTTATAAGCCTTCATCCTAGCAAGAGTGTTCAGATTCATATGCTCTTGAACAATAATCTGTTTAGGATCTCTCTTCAACTTCTTTTAATTAGCATCAAAGATCATTTGAAGAAATCGAGGATATAACAAGAATTTTCTGCTCCTTAACCCTCTCACAGGTTGTAACATGTGTTCCATCAGCATCCCAGACACATTGAACGGTTTGTTCAATATCAAAGCCACCATCAATGAACTGATGCTCTTTCTAATTAAATCATATCCACCCGCTGTTGATCCGAAAACATGAATCATCACATGTGTAAGATATTTGAACTGAGGACATAACTTTCCTTTATGTAACGAACGTGATAGGTCCGTTATACTTCATTCGTAGAAAGCATTTCCGTTGTTCAGTCCATGTCAACTCTCTGGGATCCGTCTTAACATCCTCTAACTTCAACGCTTCTCTGATGTCGTTCTCAGAGACGATCACCAGCTCCCCCTGAATCGTACTAACGAGTGACGATTCGCCTTCCCAGAAGTCCATCTTTGCATTAGTCCAGAACTCCTGTTGGTGATCACGGTAAATAATAGCTGGTGTAGCAATCGCGTCAATCACTCTACTTCGCTTCAAGAACTCTATAATCCCGGCAAACTCAGTATGTTTCTTCACGTCACCTAAATACGCACAGCAGTTGTGTGCGGATTCAAATGGTAAATCAACACTCTCTTCTTTCTCAGCTGCCTTCGAAGATGATCCAGCAGGAACACTCACACTTTCCTGTTCAGACATTGTTAAGCTGCAAAAACAAATCAAAACAAACATGTTAAAACGGACAAAACAAAAACTTGAAAAATTTTGATTTTCAAATCCTACATTCGACCAGTTCGTTGGTACGAATGAGAAATTTTAGGTGCGAATGTGAAGATCTAAGGGTTCAAATGTAAAATATTTTGAAAAATTTCTTCATTCGTCCACTTAAACTTCATTCGCCCAAATAAACATTCTCCTTCGCCCAAACTGTCACGTTCGACCGTTTGTGATGGGCGAAGGTGTCTGTTCATCTTCTTCAAAAATTTCAGTTTCTAATTTTTATCGTTTTAAACTGCCATTTTTATTTGAAAAGCACCTAACACTACCGATTAAGCTTTTCTAAAGATCAATTTTAATAATCATTCATTGATTATGTGTTTTAATTCAATAACTAGGGTTCATAATAGTTCAAACAATCGATTATGCAATCTGAGGATGATTAACCAAATGTTTTTGCATATTCTCCCCCTAAAACACTTAATCAATGAAACCTAATAAAAAATAAGTCCAATTATTATGATTTAATCCATGTTTTAAGGCAGTTAGGGCTCGAACTGAAAATCAAGGATTAAACACTCATTTCTTGATGATAACCTACAAAGTTTGGTGTAAAATGATCAGTGGAATCAGATGAACACAATAATACAGTCTAAAAATCAAGAGCAACAAGGTGACCCTATCTCAGAAAATTTGAAAATTTTTCGAATAGGGTCGAATGTGCAGAGAATGGGTTATATAGGCTCCACATTCGACCATTTGACTGGGTCGAATGTGATGCGTTTTCTACCTTCGACCCTACTGAAAGGTTCGAATGTAGAAAAAGGGTTCGAATGTGAATTTTTCACATGAACACTCTCATTCGACCGTTTAAAACATACGAATGAGCAGACAAAATTCCACCTTCGACCCAACGAAGGGTCGAATGAAACATGGAATTTTTGAAAATTTTACCAAATCTCAAAATCGAGTCCCGTTCAAAACATTTTTCAACTTTTAAGCATCCGACAGTCATTATTTCCCATTTAAAGATTACAAAGCTCAAATGGTCCATTAAGTTTTAGAAAATCGTCATCAACCACCATCAGCTATCAAAAATAAGATAGAAATGTAAAATCTTTTTGGATTTTCTAAAGTTTATGTTAAAACAAACCTAAAATCTTTTTGAGTTTTGCATTTTTGACAAGAAATATAAAATGCCGAAAATTAAAGATAAAGCAGTAAATGTTTTGGGATTTCCTGTAAAGGGATCATATCAGTTACTGAGAAATCTGATCACACTGTTGATTTTTTTTTTAATTTATTATCAGTAAAGACAATGTGTGATCTGGCAACTGCTGATATTGTGATCCACATAAACTCACATGCAGACTTTTGTGCAGTGCTTTATACTGATACGATTATGTATAGTATAAACGTAATTGTCTGTGGTTCCCACGCACATGACATACTCCCGTATCAAGAAGTAAATGCACAAAGACTCATTGTAAAGGGTGATTATGCTTTTGTCATCTGTAATTTACAAGGTATGAGGCACAGAGGTATACAGGTCAGCAAATTAATGCAGCAAAGTAACATGTGCACTCTACCAGGTTGAGGGCTGATATCAATCATGATTTTCATCAGTGATTGATACGATGTAATAGATAATCTTTGATTATCATAAAACATGGAAAGTTCCTCAATTCGGTAACTTTAGGATTTGGCTTAAAGCTCTTTTATAAATACACCCTATCTAATCTGGGTCCGTAATGACTTATAGCAGAAGATCAGAGAGGCTATCCCCAGACAACTAATAACATAACGACCCAAAACCTCCGAGTTTTGTACAAATACTCTATCAAACGAAATTACGGTACTATGACCATATGCCCATGATGAGTTCATCCACACAACAATTCGTTTGATATGTATGTATCAGGCACGCAGTAATAGGTCTACGAAGCCTATCAGCACATCACACAGACTCAGACACACGCCCTATATTGCATTACATTTCTTTAGAATGTGTCAGATCCCCACTGATGTACTATCATTTCCCCTTTTTCTCCAGGAAATCATTTTGGGTTTTTCTAATTTTTATAAATTTTTGAGTTTACTGTTCTCAAGGATAAGTTGGAGCATTTCAAATATGTGACTGCCCAAGAAATCGTTTGTTCACAGAAATCTGACGGCATCAATCTAAGGGAAGAAGATATAGCAGTCAGCAAATATTTTCTAATTTTTATGTGTTTTGAAAATTTTCAATGTTTTTGGATTTTCTGAAAATATATTCTATCTAAAAATTGTAAAAACATATTTTTGGATTTTTGTATTTTTCTGAAAAACAATAAAACTAAACTAAAAAGCGATAAACTGAGGTGGTGATCAGTCTTGTTTTTCTTTAATACCGTTAGCTTTCAAAAGATATTCAAATCTTGATTTATCAAAAGCTTTGGTAAAAAGGTCTGCACGTTGATAATCAGTGTGGATTTTGACCATATCGATCAACTCTTTAATGTAACAATCACAGATAAAATGATATTTGATCCGGATATGTTTAGGCTTTGAGTGATTTACTAAGTCTTTTGTTAATGCAATTGCGGCTTCAGTATCACAGTAAATAGGGGTTTTATGAAATTGCAAACCGTAGTCCACCATCTGTTGTTGTATCCAAAGAACCTGTGAGCAGCAGCTCGATGCTGAAACGTATTCTGCTTCACATGTGGATAATGCAACTGCGGTCTGTTTCTTGCACTGCCAGGTCACGAGCCTGCTCCCTATAAACTGGCATCCAGCCATTGTGGATTTGCTGTCTTTGTCACAGCCACCCCAATCTGCATTACTAAAAGCGATTAGGTCAAAAGTATCATCCTTAGGGTACCATAGTCCTCTCAACGGACAACCCTTCAGATATCTAAGGATACGTTTGACAGCTGCAAGATGACTCTGCTTCGGCTTCAATTGATAACATGCATAGAGACATGTGGCAAACATTATATCTGGTCTGGAGGCGGTGAGATACATCAGAGATCCGACGATTGCTCTGTATGTAAATGGATCAGTTAGCTCCCCCTTAGCGTCAACTCCAATCCCGTGATTAGGTTGTATTAGGGTATCCATCGGCTTCGAATCATCCATCTGGAATCGGCTCAAGACTTCAGAAACGTATTTCGTCTGGTGAATAAAGATCCCCGTTGGTCTTTGTTCCACCTGCAGGCCTAGGAAAAACTGCATCTCTCCCATTGCGCTCATCTCGAACTTTTCCTGCATAACATGTTCAAATTCTCTGCAAAGAAGTTCGTTAGTAGAACCAAATATAATATCGTCAACATAAATTTGAACTAGAAGCAAGTCATCGCCTGTTCGTTTAGTGAACAGTGTGCAATCTACCAAACCTCGCTTGAATCCTTTTGAAAGAAGATACGTGCTCAGCTCCTCATACCATTGCCTTGGAGCCTGGTGCAACCCGTATAGAGCTTTGTTCAAAACGTAGACCTTATCTCGGTGAATAGGATCTTCAAAGCCTGGTGTTTGACCTACGTATACTTACTCCTTGACCACACCATAGAGAAACGCGCTCTTGACATCCATTTGATACACCTTAAATTTCTTGTATGAATGATTCAAAGAAATCTTTTTAATCAAACATCCAATATGGACCGATACCCTATACGTTCTGAGTATATCGTTGAACTTCAACGTTAGCCCACTCTTCTACCTGGCGAGTTCGTTTATAGAATACCCGTTTGAGCGAGGTTGCATATCCAACAAAGAATCCCTCTTCAGCTTTCGGTGCAAACTTCTCACATTGATTAAGCATAGTACACGGTGCTCCAAATGGTTCTAGATACTCCAAGTTTGGCTTTCGTCTGTTCAACAGTTCATAAGAAGTTTTTTCAAACTTCTTCTCTGTTAACACAAGATTTAGTATGTAACAAGCTGCGTAAATAGCTTCATTCCAGAACATTACTGGAAGATTTGAATCTGCAAGCATTGTTCTCGCCGCCTCTATTAGAGTCCTGTTTTTCCTTTCTGCGACACCGTTCTGTTGAATGGTATACGGAGCACTGTATTCATGATGAATGCCTTTATCTTCACAAAGAGCATCCATCTGTGCATTTTTGAACTCCGTCCCATTATCACTCCGAATTCTTTTGATCTTCAGACCATAAACATTCTCTAATCGAGTGAACAAAACCTTCAGATTGTTAAAAGTGTCGCTCTTATGATGCAAGCACATTACCCACGAAAATCTGGAATAATCGTCAGTAACCACAAGACAATATAACTCTCCAGCAAGGCTTTTACACTTGACAAGTCCGAATAGATCCATGTGCAAACGCTCAAGTGGCAATTCCACAGAGTTTACTTTCTTTGGTTTGTGGGATTGTTTGTGCTGCTTTCCCTTCTTGCAACTCACACACTTGTCATTTAGATGGAAATGTTTGACATTAATGCCTTCGACAAGTCCATTCTTCACCAAATGGTTCATTTTTCTGAGGTGAATGTCTCCCATCCTCCTATACCACATAATGGATTCTTTTTCAGTAGCCTTGGAGAGGAAACACATTACTTGGCCCTGGGATGTCATCGCCTTTGACAAGTCGAGAATGTAAAGATTATTCACTCTCGATGCTTTCAGCATTATCCACTCTTTTAGAAGTACAAAGCCGGGTTTGAGTATATAGCAAGATTTGTCATAAAAGAATACAGAAAACTGTTTATCGTAGATTTGACTCACACTAAGAAGATTATAATCGATCTGTTTCACATATGAGATCTTCTCAAAACTCATAATACCATTACTCACACTACCCTCCATAGTAATGTAACCTCCTTTGTTCCCAGCAAATGCTACATATCCGCCATTGATGTTTCTAATGTCGAACAGTAGCGATAAATCCCCTGTCATGTGACCAGAAGCTCCACTGTCAACAATCCAGAGACTGCTAATAGGGCCAGATGAAGCTCCCTCCACATATCAAGTTAAAAGATCAGTTCTTTCGGGGGACCCAAGCCTGCTTGGTCTTGGGTCTTTGAACACTCTGTTTCAAAGATTCTTTTTCACTTTCAATTGAATTTGAATTGACCTTTTTCTGAACAATTAAATTCTTTTCTCTTTCACACTTTTCATTTTCTTTTGAAGTTGAAGCACCTTGAGAACCCACCAATGACTAGAATTGTTCCGATCGTTTCAAGATCCGGATTTGAGATTTTGGGGTCTCAGACTGTTTCTTTACTTCATTCTTATAGGAAACTTTCTTAGTTACCTTCTCTGATTTAACAAAGACAGGTCCAACCATTTATTTAACAGCAGATTTTGGAGAAACTTTCTGTTTATCTACGGTTGTGTTCACCACTGGTTTCTTTAAAGGTTTTTCCATGGCTATCCGGTTACGACGATCATATGCCATCTAACGATCATCCCTCTTTTGAAAATATCGGATTTGATTATAAAACGGTGCTGGTTGAGGGACAAAACGTCGTTGTGGATAACACTGATTATCGACTGGACTTTGATATTTCTGCTTCACTTCAACCTCGTGCCTCTTATGCCTTACGTACGGGCAGTGAGCAAGTAAATGCCCTCTTTCCCCGCACTTAAAGCACACACGGTATTCTTCAAACACGTTCTTGGCATTCGACTTTGCATAAGTAGTGATAGGATATTGGTCATCCATACACCTTCGTCTTAAACTCTCAGGAGCTGGGTCCTTTGCGTAAGTCAGCTCAAGAAAACTGTTCGCCTTTTCCTTTGGCTTGATAAACTCAGTGACATGAACCTTGGATTCTTTAGGAACATCCAAATAAATTTTCTTTAAGATCTCTGGAGGTACATCATTCATTCTCTCGTGTTTTGGGAACCAAATAGTACTCTCCTGCCAAATTTTCTCAATCTTGGAGTAATTTGTAAACTTAATTGGACATTCCTCGTCAGAAATAATCTTATCGGATCCTTCCATCCAATAAAATACTTTGACGGGTTTGTCACTCGGTTCATTCTTTTCAACTTGCTTAACTGACTGATTCACTCGATGAGCATTAGCCATTGGATGAATAATCTAAGAAGGTGATACCGGTTCATTGGTGATAATGTGATTTTCAATGGGAATATCACTCACTTTCTCGGTTATCTCATCATCCGAATCAGAATCATCAGTTACAATAGTTACCCCCTCATTGTTTAATCCCAAAACTGGTCTAACAACGGAATTTGGATCCCCAACACTAGAAGTATTGGATTCATAATCCGATGTAGAGTCAGATTTGATTGAACTCTCCGATGTTATTGAATGTAAATTGTGATTTTCAAATAACACAGGAGATGGAACCGCCTTGTAGTTTGCACTACTCGGTTTTGAGGGTTCTTCAATAATATGATCAACAACGTAAGCAATATGTTTGTAACTTTCTAGCTTCTTGTTGACCTTTTCAGCAAAGCACTTGATGGTCGTCATTTCAAGTTTAGTTTCTTCCAACTCATTGATATAACTGTTAATGGCCAATTGTTTTAACGAAAGTGTTTTCTTCAAATCAGAAATATCCTTTTTCTAACCATCAAGCACTTTATTGAATTCATGTGCTGCTTTGCGATAAGATTGACAGTTAAGTCTAGCACTCTCAAGCTGTACTCTGAGTTGCTTGTTCTCTTATGCCAATCTATCACATGTTCCACAATATTTGTCACTATTCATGTCTATGGTCGAATCAGAATTTACCTGTTTCGGAGGCTCTGTCATCGCCATCAAAGCAAAGTGTGCTTCCTTTCCAGCAAAGAACTTGGAATAATCAATTCTGGTAAAAGCATCACCCACTATGCAAGACTTGCGGGTCATAAGAAAATCAGCTTCGGCTAGAAGTTGGTCAATGTCATCATCTAGTGAGTTAACACTAGTTTCAGAATCAGGCTCGCTCTCCGAATCAGAATAGACTGAGTCAAGCTCTTCAGGAATATCAGTGACTGAATCAAGAAACAATCCTGGAGTCTTCTCAACAGGAATATCAGCTTCTTCCACCATTTCTTCAATCTTCACCTCAGATTTCTTCTTAACATCCAAAACTTCTTCAACTAACACCGGCTCCTCCAAATCAATTTTCTGAGCAACACACGCCACATTACCAGTTGTAATCTCTTCAACACCTAATTGCATCCCAGTCCAGTCAAACCCTTCATCTTTTTGAATTACCAAGGCCTGGTTTTGGTTCTCTGTTTGTGTTTGGCTATTTGGTGTGGAAATTGGAATGATGGTTCTTGTTGGATTATGTGGTGTTTGATTTTGGTTCAAGTTTGATGTAGTGGTTTGTCTAACAGAATTGTTTGGTGAGGCGTTTTGTCGGTTTTGGTAATTATTTTGTGGTTGATAGTTGGTGTTGTTTTGGCTTTGATAAGATACTTGATTTTGAGATTGACGGTTCTGGTAATTGGTGTTAAATGGATTCCTGTTTCCTTGTTGAGCTGGCTGTGTGCACTCTTTCTTGAAATGACCTTTCCCACCACAGTTAAAACATATGACTTTGGCTTTGTTGAAGCCATATGTGGTGTTAGGAGATGTAGAAAGATCAGTTCGACCGGTTTTCTCTATAAACTCGGTTGCTCGTCTCATGACACTAGCAAATGCCCACTGTATGTCAAAGAGCTCCATCTCCTCCTTGTCGATTTGAGCATAGTCTTCACTAGTTAAGTTGTTGTTACCAATTTGACTAGCTACCAAACCATTATACGAAGCAACCATAGTCGATACCAAAGCTACATGTTGTTGAGCAACTTGCACAGTGACATTGTTCAAGTTAGATATTTCCAACACAATTGGACTATGATTTGGTTGGCTTTGGTTCATTTGAGGAATGTATGATTGTTGTTGAGGTTGGTTCAAGCTAGCTGAATAGCATGCAGCTTGTTGCATTGGTGAAAAAGGTGGAATGTAAGTGGTAGGGTATGATGGTGGTGTATAAGATGAGGTTTGAGCTAGATAGTTTATTGGGGTTTTGGTTTGTTCAATAACGCTTGAAACACAAGCAATGTGTGGAGCAACAAAACTACTAGTACTTGAACTAGTCAGAGTAGAAGATGTACCACCATGATATAACTCTGGATTTTGAGGAACTTGTGCCCTTTTTGCTTTCCTGTTCTCTTCCATCTCTTTGTTCTCCAACTTCTAAATGAATTCATTGATGGTCCAATATTGATAGGCATCTTTCTCCTTTAGGACCTCAATGTGTTGATTCCATTATGGTGGTAATGCATCAGCGAACTTATCCACCAACTCAGACATAGGTATATTAATCTCATAGCTTGACAATTTAATCAACAAATGGCAATAACTAGGAATCAACTCCTTCAATGTCTCATTTCCCATGTAACTAAAATTCTCAAACTCTTTTCTCAACTCTTCCATCCTTAACTTCCTAGTTTTCTCGTTCCCATCATGACGATTCTTCAACATATCCCATCATTTCCCCTTAGCTATCATTTGCCATGCCTCTGTGCCTTCCATTCCCATTCCCTCCAAATGAATCTTGAACTTCGTCTTCCATTGATTGTAATCCACCATCTCCATCAGCTTTGGTGGACGACTCCTGCTACATGAAGATAAATCATGAATTAGAGTAGAAATAGCATTGGTAGTTTGAGAGTGTACCGCGGCTGCTGCAACTCCCCAATAATCAGTCATAGGTTGTTGTGGTGGTTGAGAAACTGTTTGTGGCATCGAACTAGTCATTGCTATGTAGTTGATAGGCTGAGATGGTTGACTAGTCGTCTTCTGTGCTGCTACAGTCCAAGGATCCATCGTCACTTGCTGTTGTTGTGTATTATTAGGCCTCAGTGTTGTTGGAAAGTTCCACATATCGTCTACGAAACCTGAAACACGAAACACTTAGAAATTTTTTTGATCAGATTCTACGTTTTACCGTTAATCTATAATCGTGGGTTCGATGGTGGAAATATTCCAGATTCGACCCTTTCTGATGACTCGAAGGTAGAATATAACAAACTATCTCACTTTCGACCAAAGTAAACCCACTTTCGACCTCACGTATGGTCGAATGTAAACAATCCGGTCGAATGTACAACAACACACTCAAAACTTCTAGGTTCGACCTGAAAAATGACCACGTTCGACCTAAAGTTCTCAGATTCGACCTAAAACTCACACTTTCGACCGTTCTCCCCTAGGTTTGACCCTGTAATTTTGAAAAACAATTATTCTTTGAAAATCAGTTAATTTGACCTCAATTTTTCAAAATTTGATGAATTTGATGATGTTTTGCAGGTTTTGCTTCGGAATTGATTTGGAACAAGTTTAATGAAGAGAATTCTAGATTTTATCCATGAAAACTAGTCCGAATCAATCAATGTTCATCAAAAACCATTGTTCTATGAAAACAGAAAACTTTTGATCCAAAATAGGTCCAAATCAGCTCAAATATTATCAATTCGTAGTTGTTTGATCCTTATGTGCGACTAATGCTTTGGATTACAATAAACATTGAATTAGAAGTTTTGATCTTGATCTAGGGGTAGGGTTTCGTCTAGAAGGTTTGGGGAAGAAGATGATATATTTGTAGATGCATTATTGTGCGACTAATGCTTTGGATTACAATAAACATATGTTAATGGTGATTGTCGAACGGGCGAAGGAGTTAATCTGTGGGCGAATGAAGTTTTTGGTTGGTGCGAAGGAGAGAAGATATACGAAGGAGAGACAATGAGTGCGAATGTAGATTTAATTGTTATGTAAGCTTGGTTCGCACGAAGTGTTTGGGCGAACCTGCGCATTCGACCAAGCAATATGGGCGAATGTGCAGGCCTATAAATAGGTTAAGCAATTTTTGAAAGTTAGTTGTTGGTCATTTTATTCCCTCCTTTTTTGTGTCTCTCCCTAGTGTTTGTGTCAACTTATTTTCACGTCATATCTGATTGTAAACATTATTAATACGTGTAATTTGAGTTGTTTATGAATGAGAAAAACCTTTGAAAGATGATTTCTGTGTTTCGATTGTTTGATTATCATTATTGTGATTGATTCAGGGATTCCGCACCTGAATCAAAATTGTTTGATCAATCTCTTTGTAGATTTTACGATCCTAAGCGCATACAAAGTGGTATCAGAGCCATTATGGATCAAACAACCACAATTTGATAATTTTACAACAGATTTGGACCCTATTTTGATCAAAAACTTTCTGTTTTCATTGATAACATTGAATTGGTGATAAATTGATTGATTAGAGCTTGTTTTCATGGATAAAATGGATAATTCTCTTTGATAAACTTGTTCCAAATCAAATCCAGATCAAAACCTGATTAAAATCATCAAATTCTTTCAACTTTTGAAAAATTTGATCAAAATCAACTGATTTTCAAAGAATAACCGTTTTTGAAAGTGCAGGGTCGAACCTAGGGAGAAATGGGCGAACGTGTGTGTTAAACGGTCGAACCAAAGGATTTTTGGTCGAAGGTGGTGTTTTAAGTGGTCGAACCTAGATTTTGTTAGTGTATTGGTGTTCATTCGACCATACCTGTTTCATTCGACCATTCGAACGGTCGAAGGAGAAATTCATACGGTCGAAAGAGATTTGTGTTTGTTATATCTTACATTCGTATCTTTGAAAACGGTCGAAGGAGAACATTTTCTCTCATTCGACCATTCGATTCATACGAAGGAGAAAACTGTTTTAAACTTTTCTAATCTTTTCGTGTTTAAACATTTTCAGATCAAGATGTGGAACTTTCCGACTACACCACGACCCAACACTACACCACAACAGCAGACAACCATGGATCCTTGGTCGGTTGCTGCCCAAAAGACTAGTCAACCATCACAACCTATCAACTATATGGCTATGACTAGTTCTATTCGTCAACATGTTACGCAACCACAACCGCAACCGATTGGCGACTATTGGGGAGTAGCAGCAGCAGCGGTTCACACACAGATGACCAATGCTATATCAACGCTTATTCAAGACTTGTCATCTGGAAGTGGAAACCGACCACCTAAGCTGATGGAGATGGTCGACTACAACACATGGAAGACTAAATTCATGATCCATTTGGAGGGTATGGGTTTAGAGGGAACTGAGGCATGGCAAATGATTGCGAAAGGCTATGTTGCTCCGATCTTGGAGAACACGGGAGAGCCTATTCCTTTGGAGAATCTAGCAGACGATGAGAAGAAAAGGTTTGCTATTGAGAAAAAGGCGTTTTCTCAATTGTCCCAAGCTATCAACACAAATTTGTTGCATCAGTTTGGTTCGTGCACAACTTCTAAGCAGCTGTGGGACATGTTAAGAAACAGACATGATGGGAATGAGAAGACTAGGAAGCTAAGGATGGAGGAGCTTCGCAAAGAGTTTGAGAATTTTAGTTACATGGGTAACGAAACTTTGAAAGAGTTGGTTCCAAGGTATTGCCACTTACTCACAGAGCTGTCAAGCTATGAGATTAGCGTACCTATGTCCAAACTGGTGGACAAGTTTGCCGATGCGTTGCCACCGTATTGGAACCAGCATATTGAAGTGTTGAAAGAGAAGAATGCGTACCAGTATTGGACGATCAATGAGTTTATACAGAAACTGGAGAACAAAGAGATGGAGGAGAAGAGGAAAGCAAAGAGGGCTCAAATTCCTCAGAATCCAGAACTTTATCTTGGTGGTATATCTTCTTCTCATACTACTTCCAATTCTACTACCAACGTTGCTCCACACATCGCGTGCGTATCCAACATCGTTGAACCACCCAAACAACCGATCAACTACCTTGCTCAAACATCTTCATATACCTCACCATCATATCCTACAACTACTACCTATATTCCACCATTTTCACCCATGCAACAAGCAGCGTGTTACTCTTCCAGCCAACCTCAACAACAACAATCTTACAACCCTCCAATGAACCAAATTCAACTTAACCAAAACCAACCGAACCAAAGCCCGATTGTGTTGGAGACTTCAAACCTAAATAATGTTACTGTTGAGATTGCTCAACAACATGTAGCATTAGTTTCAGCGATGGTAGCATCATACAATGGTCTAGTTGCTAGTCAAATTGGGAATAACAATTTGACCAATGAGACTATGCACAGATCGACAAGGAAGAGATGGAATTGATGGATATACAATGGGCTTTTGCAAGCATAATGAGAAGAGCCACTGACTTTATTCAGAAGACCGGGAGAACGGATCTTTCAACTTCTCCTAACACCACTTATGGCTTCAACAAAGCCAAAGTAACTTGTTTCAACTGTGGTGAAAAAGGTCATTAAAAAAGAGAGTGCACACAGCCAGCACAACAAGGTAATCGAAATCCATTCAACTCTACATACCAAAACCGTCAAACTCAAAACCAAAACCAAGTATCATACCAAAGTTCCAACAACATTTCAAGCTTTCAACCACACAACAATTATCAAAACCGCCAAAATAACCAACAAAATAACAATGCTAGACAATCCACATCACAAAACCAAAACCAAACACAACAGAACTCAAACCGAACAATCATTCCCATATCTACACCAAACACACAAACCCAAACTGAAAACCCAAACCAAGCTTTGGTGATACAGAAGGATGAGGGTTTCGATTGGATCGGTATGCAGTTGGGTGTGGAAGAAATTACAGCTGGTAATGTGGCTTGTGTGGCACAGAAGATGAACTTGGATGAACCGGTGGAGGTTGAAGAAGAGGTTGTGTCTGAGAAGATGAGTGAGTTGAAGATTGAAGAGGTGAATGATGAGATGAATGTTGATGTTGATTGTGCTGAGAAGAAGACTGGAATGGTTATGGATACTGTTGCTGATATTCCAGAACAGTTTGATTCCACTTATTCTGATGAAGAAAGTGATTCTGACTCGGAATCTAGTGTTAACTCACTGGATGACGACATTGAACAGTTGCTCGCTGAAGCCGATTTCTTGATGACTCAGAAGTCATGCATGGTGGATGATGCTTGCACCAGAATTGACTACTCCAAGTTTCTCGCTGGGAAGGAAGCTCATTTTGCTCTAATGGCAATGATAGAACCTCCTAAGCAGGTAAGTACCAAATTTACTGTTAATTCCAATGCAACTTGTGTTAAGAATTGCAAAATTTGAGATAAATTGACAGATGAAAATAAGCAACTCAAGGTTCAACTTGAGAGTGCAAAAATCAATTGTCAATTGTATCAGAAAGAATCAAAGGAATTCAACAGAGTACTTGATGGTTATAAGAAAGATATTTCTGAATTGAAAAAGACTTTGTCATTAAAGCAAATGGCCATAAACAATTATATAAATGATTTAGAAAACACAAAGTTGGAAATGGCCACCATCAAGTGCTTTGCCGAGAAAGTAAACAAAAAGCTTGAAAGCTATAAGCACATTGCTTATGTAGTTGACCACATCATAGAAGAACCTTCACAGTCGAGTAGTGCAAACTACAAAGCTGTCCCAGCTCCGGTGTTGTTCGAAAACCATAATTTGCATGCGATAGCACCGGAGAGCTTAGTCAAATCTGACTCTACATCAGATAACGAGTCCAACACATCTAGTGTCGGAGACCCGTATTATGATGTTAGACCTGTTCTGGGAAACAATGAAGGTGTGGTTGATGTTGATGATTCTGATGAAGAGGATGAACAGTCTGAGACGGTTGTTGAAAAAGTGAGTGATATTCCTGATGAAAATCACATTATCACTACTGAACCGGTTTCACCATCTCAGATTGTCCATCCCATGGCTAATGCTCACAGAAAGAATCAATCAGCAAAGAATGTTGATAAGAAAATTGAGAAGTCTGTTGTTAAGAATGCTGAAAAGAAAGTGGTTAAGAATGTTGAAAAGAATGTTGTTAAGTCTGTTGAAAAGAAAGTGGAAAAAGCAAATGATGAGAAAAATGAATTGTGTGATAAACCTGTGAAAGTTTTCTATCGGATGCAAGGCTCCGTTAAGATTATGTCTGGCAGGAAAATACCATTTGGTTTCCAAAACATGAACGAACCAATGATATTCCTCCAGCTATTTTAAAGAAAATTCATTCGGATAACTCTAAAGACCCAAAGGTCAATGTCACACAATTTGTTAAACCAACAGACAAGTCAAATAGTTTTATTGAGCCGGCTTACTCAAAGGACCTAGCTCCTGAGAGTTTAAGAAGACAGTGTATGGTTGATCAATATCCCATTGCTAGTTATTCTAAGTCGAACATCAAGGAAAACTATGAGGAGTACCGTGCGTGTTTTAAGTGCGGGGAAAGGGGCATTTACTTGCCAACTGCCTGTATGTACGACACAAAAGGCACGAGGTGGAGAAGAAGCAAAGATATGATTGTCCGGTTGATAATTAAAGTTATCCACAGAGACGGTTTTTCCCTCAACAAGCACCTTTTTATAATCAAAACAACTATTTCAAAAGGAGGGAAAATCGTCCGATGACTTATGATAGACGCAACCGGATAGCCACTGAGAAACCATTGAAGAAACCATTGGTGAACGCAATTGCTGAAAACAAAAAGGTTCCTGTTAAACCTAATGTCAAACCAGCAGTTGGACCTGTCTCTGTTAAATCAGAGAAGGTAACCAAGAAGGTATCGTTCAAAGAAGAAGTAAAGACACCGGCTGAGACCTCAAAATTTCAGATCCGGATCTTGAAATGGACTGAACAGTCTTGGTCATCAAAGGGTTCTGAGGGTTCTTCAACTTCACAAAATGTGAAATCTGAGAAAGAAAAAGTTTTGTGTGAAAAGAAAGAGGTTGTTAAAACCCAAGAAGTTTGTGAAACAAATGACTCTTTGAATCAATCAGTTCAAAGACCCAAGACCAAACAGGCTTGGGTCCCCCGAAAAATCTAACTTTTCTACTTGATATGTGCAGGGAGCTTCAGCTGGCCCTGTTAGCAGTCTTTGGATTGTTGACAGTGGTGCTTCTGGCCATATGACTGGAGATCTATCGCTACTGTTCGATATTCGAAATATCAATGGAGGTTATGTAGCATTTGCCGGGAACAAAGGAGGCTATATTACCATGGAGGGTAGTGTGAGTAATGGGATCGTGAGCTTCGAAAGAATCTCTTATGTGAAGCAGATAGATTACAATCTGTTGAGTGTAAGTCAGATATGCGATAAGCAATTTTCTGTGTACTTTGACGACAAATCTTGCTACATACTTAAGCCAGGGTTTGAATTACCGAAAGAGTGGGTGATGCTAAAAGCGCCGAGAGTGAACAATTTGTACATTCTCGATATGTCAAAGGCAATGACCACCCAAGGCCAAGTCACGTGTTTCCTCTCCAAGGCTACAGAAAAAGAATCCATTATGTGGCACAGGAGGATGGGACACATTCACCTCAGAAAGAAGAATCAATTGGTGAAGAATGAACTTGTCACAGGCGTAAAAGTCAAACATTTTCACCTAAATGACAAGTGTGTGAGTTGCAAAAAGGGTAAGCAGCACAAACAATCCCATAGACCAAAGAAAGTTAATTCCGTTGAACTGCCGCTTGAACGTTTGCACATGGATCTGTTTGGACCGGTCAAGCGTAAGAGTCATGCTGGGGAGTTATACTGTCTTGTGGTGACTGATGATTATTCAAGATTTTCATGGGTGATGTGCTTACACAGGAAGAGCGACACATTTGACAACTGGAATGTTCTGTTCACTCGTTTTGAAAATATCTATGGTCTCAAGATCAAGAGGATTAGGAGTGACAATGGGACGGAGTTTAAAAATGCACAGATGGACGATCTTTGTGAAAACAAGGGAATTCATCATGAATATAGTGCTCTGTATACCCCACAACAGAACGGTGTCACGGAACGTAAAAACAGGACTCTAATTGAAACGGTAAGGACAATGCTTGCGGACTCAAATCTTCCATTAATGTTCTGGAACGAAGCAATTTACGCAGCTTGTTATACTCTCAATCGCGTTTTAACGGTGAAGAAGTTTAGCAAAACTTCTTATGAGCTGTTGAATCGTCGCAAGCCGAATTTGGAGTATCTAGAACCATTTGGAGCTCCTTGTACTATGCTTAATCCATCTGAGAAGTTCGCACCGAAGGCTGAGGAAGGATACTTTGTTGGATATGCAACCTCGCTCAAATGGGTATTCAACAAAAGAACTCGTCAGGTCGAGGAGTGGGCTAACGTTGAAGTGCAACGATACACTCAGAACTTACAGGGAAGCGGTCCAGACTGGATGTTTGATTACAAAGATTTCTTTGAATCATTCAATCTAGATAACTTGGTTGAAGAGGCTGTACTACGTTTATATTACGAGGTCGAAAACGCAGTGACTTCACCGTTAGTGCGTCCGATTACCGTGAATCCTCAAGCAGCTTCTAATGATACGAATGTTCCTGTCGTTGAAGAAGAGGTATTTCAAGAAGCTTCCACAACATTGAATTCATCAGAATCTGAAGATGACGAAGATGATGTTACAAGTGAAGCTATCTTAGACCATGCTATAGTGACACCACCAGTGAACCCAACTACAAATGGTGCTTCAACATCGAATGTGGGTAATGATCTAGTTTCTGTAGAGAACTTAACTACTCAGACGGGAGTCCAGGTACCCGATTATCCGGAATCTCAGATACATCGAATTTACCCGATCGAGCAGGTTATTGGTGATGCTGGTAGCAGTGTGATGACAAGAGGACAATTGAGGAATGCAAACTCACCAGAAAACCTTGGCAATCTTGCTTTATATGCCGAAATACAAAAATCTAGTTTTCAGAATGACTGGTCTTTTGCTTGTTATGTTTCGTAGGTGGAGCCGCGAACTTACAAGGATGCTCTTTTGGACGATGCTTGGGTGGAAGCAATGCAAGAGGAGTTGTTGCAGTTTCAGAAACTTGGCGTCTGGACATTGACAGATCTGCCTCCGGGAAGAAAGAAAATTGGAACGAAGTGGGTGTTTAAGTGCAAAAAGGATGATAGAGGAGTAATCGTAAGGAACAAAGCTCGTTTGGTTGTACAAGGATTTCATCAGGTTGAGGGAATCGATTACAACGAAATCTATGCACCAGTTGTGTCACACCCTCAAATTTCCACTGCGGGGTTTATACCGCGAGGCGCATGACAAACCAGGATCCCATAGCCATAAGTCACATGAACGAACTCTAAATGCCCAAACCATTTAGTTCGTTTTCAAAAACCAAGTTTAGTTAAGCTGCGGAAGCGTAAACCAAATTTAAACCTTTTTAAAAACCATGCGCAAAAAAAACGCGCCCAAATTAAAACCATATGAGAGAAAGGTAATAGCATAATATTAAATTTATGTGTATGTCCAAGACCCCAAATGCAGTGAAGTGTACAGTGCTTTCTAATCCTGGCACCGGAAGCTAACTACCTGCAAAAGCATGTAAATCGTGTGTCAACATAAAGCTGGTGAGTTCACAAAGTAAAGTAATTGAGTGTGTAAATGCGCTGGTTTCCAAAACCACGTAAGTAAGTAAGTAAGTTGAGTTGGTGTCCCGCACCGTGTAACCACTAGTTCATCGCATGTCAAGGGTAGCTAACCCATTCATGATAACTAACCGAATATACCGAACTGCTATGTACGTGTAGCCACATAAGTGTGCCGCATGCCTGACATCATTGTCTATCCACAATGATAAAGTTTCGTTAAGTTATAGTTCACGCCCGCGCTCCCCGAGCCGGTGTGAGGTTTGTAAGACCTAATAGCGCTATCAACTAATAACCCGCTTGCCAACCCTGGCAACTCATTCGGTACGTGAGGACTTACAGATGATAGAAATGGTTTAGTTTATCAAGGACACAATTGCGAACTAGCAAAGTAACCGACCCTCACAAGGATCTATGGCATCCCAACCCGGGATGTGTAAGTAGTCCCAAACCGGACTAGAAAATGTTAATTAAAGTGTCTCATACCTGAGACGCATGCTTTTGAGAAAAAGAGTAGTGAAACTCACCTTAGGTCGCAAGTGAAAATCCAAATTCCACGAATAGTAACGTGCTACCGACTCCCTATTACAAATGTCACTAGGTGAGTATACGTGCGTAACCAACACACCATGTAACTCGTTTATCCAAGACTTTTAAAAGTTCAAAACCGTGTAGTGACACCTAATGACTCTACATGCTCAAGTATGTCCTACGTATCCCGTTGGTGATCATAGTGATTATTATCAGTTTAATACATCAATTACATCTCATACAAGTTTTCACACAAGTACATGTCAATTACATACCACATAAAACTCCAAATAATCACATAAAGACTCCGTACACAATCTGCGTTTTTAGGACAGATTGTGCGCTGTGAAAAACAATTTATTTAAAATACTTAACGAATGAATTAAAGTCCCAAATTTTTACTGAGTATTTATCGGGATTCGGTTGCAAACCCATATTTTTATTTTGTCTTAAAACTAAACACAAAAATTATGAAAATTTGTACAACACAGCTATGTCCAGAAAATTTCCTCAACAGGTCAGTTTAGTAGAAAAATTCTAAAAAATTGTGTATTCATCCAAATGGGGTGAATCCACTTGGAAAAGCTCTAGTTTTCCAATATTGACCTACTGTAAAAATTTCATAACTTAATTCCTTGTAAATCTCAAGTTATGACCATTTAAAGTTAACCCAATTCACAAATCCGAAAATCTGGTATGACCCCTAATCAAATAAAATTCCAAAAACGACTCAAACGATGTTCAAATCTGATGGTTTTGCCCATTATGAAAAGCTAAGACCTTGTAAATTACAATCATGCAAAGAAATCATCAAAACAATCAATTTACCAACCCATTACAGCCCCTACAAAACGTTTAAACGAATCTGCCAGAATCTTAAACTTCCATCCCAAGTAATCTACAAACCCTAATTTTCCATGAACATCCCTAATACATGTATAACACATACAATACTGATTAAACACCATATTAACATAGCAAAACACATATATTATCATGTGAAAACCCTAATCATGGCTACTAATAACAATCATCATCATCAAATCATCAAGAACATTCAAGAACTCCTATACATACATACGTGCGATTATATATATGTTATTTTTAGAGTTTTTAAAGTTTTTCAAGTATCATAATTCATCAAAGAGCATAAAGATGTATACCTTGCAATGCAAAAACTCCCTAGAGCCTTGAGATTAAACCCGAACTAGCTTGATTAGGTGAAAGATTGATTGGTTGCTTGAAAACTAAGAGAGAGGGGGGGGGGGGGGGTTTCTCACGGCGCAAAAGGGGAAGAAGGGGTAGGGTTTAATTTTTTTTTTGTCTCCTAATTATAAGAGGGCTTTGCTTGTTCCCCAAGCAATTGGGTATTAGGGCCCTTCTAGTCCATTAACTTGACCCGTTAATCATGTTCTAGCCCAATACCGGATCCAATATTATTAATCACCCTAAATTGCATAAAAACCATTGTTTTCATTATTACATAACATATTAATCATGTTGTGCACATAATTTACATAATTTACGTATATCTTTCAGTTAGGCGATAATTCACAAAAACATGTAATTCACATAAGCACGTACTTCACGTTCACCATAATTCAATTGTACGTATTATTGTTATGTATGCCACATAATTCACCAACGTTTGGGATACAGGACTCGTGTGTGTGTTTAACAAGGATTTTCCTAATTATAACATATGTTAACATCTTCTAACATATGTTAACATCTTCTAACATATGTTAAACCTACTTAACTAACCCTAGTTAAGTATCTAGCCATGTATGAACATGTAAGTTAACTAGAGTTCAGTAAAAGTATTAACTTGAAAATGCGGGGTGTCACATCATCCCCAAGTTGAAAAGAATTTCGTCCCGAAATTCAGCAAGTAAACAATAAAGCCAGCTATAAAAATGTGTGCTTGGTTCCCGGATGTCATATCATCCCCAAGTTGAAAGGAATTTCGCCCCGAAATTCACTTTGAAAGAGCTGCTTTATGTTCCGCGTTTGATCTATGTACGATTTCAGGTTCAGTAAAGAGGTGTGGGTATTTGAGCCGCATTTGATCTTTGCGCTCCCACGTGTATTCCGGTCCTAGACGGGAATTCCACCGTACCTTAACAATAGGTATAGTACTTTGTCTGAGTTTCTTGACGCCCTGCTCAAGAATCTCCACTGGTTCTTCCACGAACCGCAGCTGATCGTCCACCTGGATCTCCTCCAGTGGCACTACCAGTGTCGTATCAGATAAGCATTTCTTCAAGTTTGAGACGTGGAATACATTATGTACTCCACTGAGTTCATCTGGTAGATTTAGCTGGTAAGCTACTGGACCAATCCTTTTAACGATCTCGAAAGGTCCGACGTATCTGGGATTTAACTTCCCTCGTTTCCCAAAGCGTATCACTCCTTTCCACGGTGACACCTTTAACAAAACCTTGTCCCCAACCTGGAACTCCAAAGGTTTTCGACGTTTGTCAGCATAACTTTTCAGTCGGTCCCGAGCAGCAGCCATCCGGTTTCTAATTTGCACTATCTTCTCAGAAGTTCCGTGCACGAGTTCGGGACCTGTTAGTTGGCTATCCCCAACCTCAGTCCAACAGATGGGAGACCTACACTTGCGCCCGTAAAGTGCCTCAAAAGGCGCACACTGTATCGAAGTGTGGTAACTGTTGTTTTAAGAGATTTCGATTAAGGGCAAGTGCTTATCCCAGTTATTACCAAAGTCCACCACACACGCTCGTAGCAGATCCTCTAATGTTTGGATGGTACGTTCACTTTGTCCATCCATCTGTGGGTGATAGGCTGTACTCATATCAAGACGAGTTCCTAGAGCATCTTGGAGAGTAGTCCAGAAACGAGAAGTGAATCGCCCATCGCGATCAGATATAATGGAAGTAGGCACCCCATGCCTAGAGACTATCTCCTTGATGTATAAGTTCGCCAGCTTCTCTAACGAATCTGTTTCTTTTATTGCCAAGAAGTGGGCCGATTTGGTTAAACGGTCCACGATAACCCAAATCCTGTTATGGCCCGTTGGCGTTCTAGGAAGCTTTGTAATAAAATCCATGGAAATTCCATCCCACTTCCACATCGGAATCTCTGGTTGTTGGAGTAGGCCCGAAGGTTTTTGATATTCAATCTTAACCTTCGCACAAGTCAAGCACTTACTAACATAAGTGGCTATCTCGGCTTTCATGTTTGGCCACCAGTATAGAGTCTTAAGATCTTGGTACATCTTGTCCGAACCAGGATGTACCGAATAGCGAGAGGTATGTGCTTCATCGAGCACCAGTTGTCTGAGATCCCCAAATCGTGGTATCCAGACTCGATCCATGAAGTACTGCAGACCATCTGTTCTCAGTTCCAAGTGCTTATCAGCACCATGTAGGGTCTCAAGCCCGATGTTTTATTCCTTCAATGCTTCACCCTGTGCTTCACGTATCTTATCAGGAAGATTAGAATGAATGGTGAGTTGCAAGGCTCGCACCCGTTTGGGTTTCGTTTCTTTTCGACTGAGGGCATCAGCTACTACGTTAGCCTTCCCTGGATGATACTTGATGGCACAGTCATAATCATTCAAAAGTTCAACCCAGCGACGTTGTCGTATGTTCAGCACCTTCTGATCGAATATATGCTGAAGGCTCTTGTGATCAGTGAAAATTGTGCACTTTGTTCCATAGAGGTAGTGCCTCCAGATTTTAAGAGCGAAAACCACCGCTCCCAGCTCCAAATCATGAGTGGGGTAATTCTTCTCATGGACCTTCAATTGCCGCGATGCATATGCGATTACCTTATCACGTTGCATCAGTACGCACCCAAAGCCTTGGATAGACGCATCACAGTACACTACAAAGTCCTCCGTACCCTCAGGTAATGATAGTATCGGTGCACTGTAAAGTTTTGACTTTAGTAGCTGAAAAGCAGATTCTTGGACGTCTCCCCACTTATAAGTAATACCTTTCTGTGTTAGGGCAGTGAGAGGTTGAGCGATCTTAGAAAACCCCTCGATAAATCTGCGATAGTATCCCGCGAGACCAAGAAATTGGCGCACTTCAGTAGGGGTCCTAGGAGCCTCCCACTTTTTGATGGCGTCAATTTTGGCTGGGTCCACATGTATTCCTGTCTCGTTGACTACATGCCCAAAGAATTGGACTTCTCGAATCCAGAAGTCACATTTAGAAAACTTTGCATACAGCTGCTCATTCCTCAGTAGATCCAAGATTAACCGCAGGTGTTGCTCGTGCTCTTCCCTGCTCTTGGAATAAATCAGTATGTCATCTATGAACACTATGACGAATTTGTCCAAATAAGGCTTGCACACACGGTTCATTAGGTCCATGAACACAGCCGGTGCATTAGTTAGCCCGACTGGCATAACCAAAAACTCATAATGTCCATAACGAGTCCGAAACGCCGTTTTTGCCACATCCTCTTCTCGGACTCTCAGCTGATGGTACCCTGACCTCAAGTCAATCTTAGAGTAGAAGCTCGACCCTTGCAGTTGGTCAAACAAGTCATCAATACGAGGCAGAGGATAACGGTTCTTAATCGTTACCTTGTTCAACTCCCGATAATCTATGCACATGCGAAAGCTCCCATCTTTCTTCTTAACAAACAGAACTGGAGCTCCCCATGGCGAAGAACTGGGCCTAATAAAACTCCTATCCAATAGCTCTTGGAGTTGGGTAGATAGTTCTTGAAGCTCCCCTGGTGCTAACGGTACGGTGCGCATGCAACTGGCGCTGCTCCAGGTGCAAGGTCAATCTGGAACTCCACTTGACGAACGGGTGGAAATCCAGGTAATTCCTCTGGGAATACATCTTGGAAGTCTCGGACCACTGGGATGTCCTCAATTCTAGTTTCAGTTTCAGCTCGAATGTCAGATATGTTAGCCAAAATGGCCGGACAGCCCTTGCGAATACACTTCTGGGCCTTCAGATAGGAGATGATGCCCACCATGACACCACCTCGATCACCCTGTATAGATAAGAGTTCTCCACTTGGGAGAGGAATGCGAACAATTTTCTCCTGACAGAGAATTTCCGCGCGTTGCTTGGACAACCAGTCCATGCCAACCACGAGATCAAAGCTACCTAGGGTGATAGGTAAGAGGTTGATGGCAAACAATTGCCCGTTCAACTCGAGCTTACAGGCACGATATATATGGGTTACCTCGACAGGCTTCCCATCAGCCAGTTCAATAGAGTATGGGGTATCAAGAAGAGTAGGAACCATCCCTAATTGTTTGTTAAGTTTTGATGACACAAAACTATAGTCCGCACCAGTATCATATAAAATAGAGGCAAGAGTTTCGTATCCGTCACGACCTTGTTATCAGTCCTAGCTTCCCCAATGCCAATCACGAATGCTTTCCCACGAACCCCATTGTTGTTGTTCCCGTTGTGGTAGTTGTTGTTGCAGGACTTATACCTCACACTATCCCACGTTCTCTTGCTATCACCAACAGTAGAAAATGAAGTACCATGCTTCAGAAAGGTACCATGATCAGCAGTCTCATCTGTGAGTTTGCGAGTCAAGTGAAAGATTTGTAGGTGAGCTGCAGTGGCCAAGCCACGAATCTGAGGGGCCCACCCTTTCGGTATAAAGTTCGATCCATTTGTAAGGTAGGTTAAATAGATTTGAGCCTATAGTGGCTATCTCCTGTAGCTTGGTAGTGTAGGCGTCGATCTCAGACCCATCCGTCTTTATATAACAAAATTTCTAGATTTCACCACAGGGTGTTACGTTCTCCTTCCAAGTATTTGTAACTCATCGAGTGTGCATGTAGCATACATTACCCCATCCTGCCTGGGGCAAATGCACATGGCAGAGACTTATACTATCGAAGCAATCAGACGGTCTCCTTCAGTTCCGTTGGAGTCATCGAGGATTAAGATCAATAAAAGGCTTGAAGATATGATGGCAGGTTGTTGTTGTGGCATGTGCGTTCGAGAAATAAGAAAGTTCAAATGTGGAAGTCAGAGGAAAAGAACGATTTAGCAACATAGATCTTTACTAGCTGGGAAAGATGCGAGGGCCTCAACCACCCTATCGTTGATCATAAAAACTCAATCTTATCTAAGTTAACAAGGGAAATGAAAGAAAATATAGGTAAGAAAAGGTAAGAGCCAATCGTCGCCATGCTCTGTCTAGATAGTAGAGCCTTCATCCTCACTTTCCGTGTGCTCGTCCTGCTCAGGTTCCCCTTCCATCTCTTATCCTTCCTCTTTTGCGATGTCAGTGTTATATGGTTCTCATCACGTACAATCTCCTTCTCTAGTCCTATGTGAACCAGTTTAGTGGTAAGCTGTACCACTCGTTCCTCCAATCGTGGCTATCAGCCATTAGTAGGTTTCATCCTCCCTTGTGATGTTGCATTACATCGCAGGCTTTACGTAACTCCCCAAGAGTGTGTGTAACAAGTCCCGGTCTAATGTGTTCCCATGAATCTACCATATACTTATGAGTAACAGGGATATGCAGTCATACGTCCGCCCGCTCATACTAGGCGTAAGGTACTAAAGTAAGAAATAAGTTCTATATGCGTAACCTAGTCCCGTCTGAGTTTCGAATGGGAGTAAGAAAGATCAAGTAACAAGGAACGGAAACTAATTGTCTCCTTGCTCAGTGAAATAGGATAAGTCTCAGTATTCAAATTCCTTCATAGTTGATTTAATGGTACCACGTCATGCGCATCGTGCAGCTTCCTGTGTACGTGCGCCACAACGCTCGCAAGGGCTCCCTCCCTTGTACTATAGTTGTCTCCTCGTCCATGAGGTTAGTTAGGATATTACTCCCAATAATGCGCCACCTGGTGTAACCCTAGGTTCCCACCATTGACGTGTTAAGAATTAAGTCTAGAACTAGAAGATAACATATCTCCTGAAATCATATGTTGTAGATATATGTAGCTAATAGCTAGTTGTGCACTTAAGTTGTGAGTGTACTTATGCTATGATGATTATAGACTAGACTCAACATGCAGTCCTAGTTCACTATAACCAATGGCTCTGATACCAATCTGTCACACCCTCAAATTTCCACTTCGGGGTTTATACCGCGAGGCGCATGACAAACCAGGATCCCATAGCCATAAGTCACATGAACGAACTCTAAATGCCCAAACCATTTAGTTCGTTTTCAAAAACCAAGTTTAGTTAAGCTGCGGAAGCGTAAACCAAATTTAAACCTTTTTAAAAACCATGCGCAAAAAAAACGCGCCCAAATTAAAACCATATGAGAGAAAGGTAATAGCATTATATATAATTTATGTGTATGTCCAAGACCCCAAATGCAGTGAAGTGTACAGTGCTTTCTAATCCTGGCACCGGAAGCTAACTACCTGCAAAAGCATGTAAATCGTGTGTCAACATAAAGCTGGTGAGTTCACAAAGTAAAGTAATTGAGTGTGTAAATGCGCTGGTTTCCAAAACCACGTAAGTAAGTAAGTAAGTTGAGTTGGTGTCCCGCACCGTGTAACCACTAGTTCATCGCATGTCAAGGGTAGCTAACCCATTCATGATAACTAACTGAATATACCGAACTGCTATGTACGTGTAGCCACATAAGTGTGCCGCATGCCTGACATCATTTTCTATCCACAATGATAAAGTTTCGTTAAGTTATAGTTCACGCCCGCGCTCCCCGAGCTGGTGTGAGGTTTGTAAGACCTAATAGCGCTATCAACTAATAACCCGCTTGCCAACCCTGGCAACTCATTCGGTACGTGAGGACTTACAGATGATAGAAATGGTTTAGTTTATCAAGGACACAATTGCGAACTAGCAAAGTAACCGACCCTCACAAGGATCTATGGCATCCCAACCCGGGATGTGTAAGTAGTCCCAAACCGGACTAGAAAATGTTAAGTAAAGTGTCTCATACCTGAGACGCATGCTTTTGAGAAAAAGAGTAGTGAAACTCACCTTAGGTCGCAAGTGAAAATCCAAATTCCACGAATAGTAACGTGCTACCGACTCCCTATTACAAATGTCACTAGGTGAGTATACGTGCGTAACCAACACACCATGTAACTCGTTTATCCAAGACTTTTAAAAGTTCAAAACCGTGTAGTGACACCTAATGACTCTACATGCTCAAGTATGTCCTACGTATCCCGTTGGTGATCATAGTGATTTTTATCAGTTTAATACATCAATTACATCTCATACAAGTTTTCACACAAGTACATGTCAATTACATACCACATAAAACTCCAAATAGTCACATAAAGACTCCGTACACAATCTGCGTTTTTAGGACAGATTGTGCGCTGTGAAAAACAATTTATTTAAAATACTTAACGAATGAATTAAAGTCCCAAATTTTTACTGAGTATTTATGGGGATTCGGTTGCAAACCCATATTTTTATTTTATCTTAAAACTAAACACAAAAATTATGAAAATTTGTACAACACAGCTATGTCCAGAAAATTTCCTCAACAGGTCAGTTTAGTAGAAAAATTCTCAAAAATTGTGTATTCATCCAAACGGGATGAATCCACTTGGAAAAGCTCTAGTTTTCCAATATTGACCTACTGTAAAAATTTCATAACGTAATTCCTTGTAAATCTCAAGTTATGACCATTTAAAGTTAACCCAATTCACAAATCCGAAAATCTGATATGACCCCTAATCAAATAAAATTCCAAAAACGACTCAAACGATGTCCAAATCTGATGGTTTTGCCCATTATGAAAAGCTAAGACCTTGTAAATTACAATCATGCAAAGAAATCATCAAAACAATCAATTTACCAACCCATTACAGCCCCTACAAAACGTTTAAACGAATCTGCCAGAATCTTAAACTTCCATCCCAAGTAATCTACAAACCCTAATTTTCCATGAACATCCCTAATACATGTATAACACATACAATACTGATTAAACACCATATTAACATAGCAAAACACATATATTATCATGTGAAAACCCTAATCATGGCTACTAATAACAATCATCATCATCAAATCATCAAGAACATTCAAGAACTCCTATACATACATACATGCGATTATATATATGTTATTTTCAGAGTTTTTAAAGTTTTTCAAGTATCATAATTCATCAAAGAGCATAAAGATGTATACCTTGCAATGCGAAAACTCCCTAGAGCCTTGAGATTAAACCCGAACTAGCAATTGGGGATTAGGGCCCTTCTAGTCCATTAACTTTTTTTTTTTGTCTCCTAATTATAAGAGGGCTTTGCTTGTTCCCCAAGCAATTGGGTATTAGGGCCCTTCTAGTCCATTAACTTGACCCGTTAATCATGTTCTAGCCCAATACCGGATCCAATATTATTAATCACCCTAAATTGCATAAAAACCATTGTTTTCATTATTACATAACATATTAATCATGTTGTGCACATAATTTACATAATTTACGTATATCTTTCAGTTAGGCGATAATTCACAAAAACATGTAATTCACATAAGCACGTACTTCACGTTCACCATAATTCAATTGTACGTATTATTGTTATGTATGCCACATAATTCACCAACGTTTGGGATACAGGACTCGTGTGTGTGTTTAACAAGGATTTTCCTAATTATAACATATGTTAACATCTTCTAACATATGTTAACATCTTCTAACATATGTTAAACCTACTTAACTAACCCTAGTTAAGTATCTAGCCATGTATGAACATGTAAGTTAACTAGAGTTCAGTAAAAGTATTAACTTGAAAATGCGGGGTGTCACATCATCCCCAAGTTGAAAAGAATTTCGTCCCGAAATTCAGCAAGTAAACAATAAAGCCAGCTATAAAAATGTGTGCTTGGTTCCCGGATGTCATAAGTTGCACGCTTAGAGGCAATCCTAATGTTTCTGGCGTTTGCATCATACAAGAAATTTAAGGTGTATCAAATGGATGTCAAGAGCGCATTTCTTTATGGTGTGGTCAAAGAGGAAGTATATGTAGGTCAACCACCAGGCTTTGAAGACCCTATTCACCGGGATAAGGTCTACGTACTGAACAAAGCTCTCTACGGGTTTTCACCAAGCTCCAAGGCAATGGTATGAGGAGCTGAGCACATATCTTCTCTCAAAAGGATTCAAGCGAGGTTTGGTAGACTGCACACTGTTCACTAAACGAACAGGCGATGATTTGCTTCTAGTCCAGATTTATGTTGATGATATTATATTTGGGTCTACTAACGAACTTCTGTGCAGAGAATTTGAACGTGTTATGCAGGAAAAGTTTGAGATGAGCGCAATGGGAGAGATGCAGTTTTTCCTAGGCTTGCAGGTGGAACAAAGACAAACGGGGATCTTTATTCACCAGACGAAATATGTTTCTGATGTCTTGAGCCGATTCCAGATGGATGATTCAAAGCCGATGGACACCCCAATACAACCTAATCACGGGATTCGAGTTGACGCTAAGGGGGAGCTAACTGATCTATTTACATACAGAGCAATCGTCGGATCTCTGATGTATCTCACTGCCTCCAGACCTGATATAATGTTTGCCACATGTCTCTGTGCACGTTATCAATCGAAGCCGAAACAGAGTCATCTTGCAGCTGTCAAACGTATCCTTAGATATCTGAAGGGTTGTCCGTCGAGAGGACTACGGTACCCTAATGATGATAATTTTGACCTAATCGCTTTTAGTGATGCAGATTGGGGCGGCTATGACAAAGACAACAAATCCACAACGGCTGGATGCCAGTTTATGGGGAGCAGGCTCGTGACCTGGCAATGCAAGAAGCAGACCGCAGTTGCATTATCCACATGTGAAGCAGAATACGTTTCAGCATCGAGCTGCTGCTCACAGGTTCTTTGGATCCAACAACAGATGGTGGACTACGGTTTGCAATTTCTTAAAACCCCTATTTACTGTGATAATGAAGCCGCAATCGCATTAACAAAAGACTTAGTAAATCACTCAAAGGCTAAACATATCTGGATTAAATATCATTTTATCCGTGATTGTTATGCTAAAGAGCTGATCGATATGGTCAAAATCCACACTGATTACCAACGCGCAGACCTTTTTACCAAAGCTTTTGATAAATCGAGATTTGAATATCTTTTGAAAGCTAATGGTATTAAAGAAAAAAAGACTGATCATCACCTCAGTTTATCGCTTTTTAGTTTAATTTTTACTGTTTTTCAGAAAAATTTCGAAAAACCAAAAACATTGAAAAATTTCAAAATCCATAAAAACTAGAAAATTTCTTTGCTGACTGCTATATCTTCTTCCCTTAGATTAATGCCGTCAGATTTCTGTGAACAAACGATATCTGGGCAGTCACATATTTGAAATGCTCCAGCTTATCTTTGGGAACAGTAAATTCAAAAATTTATAAAAAATCAAAAAAATCAAAATGATTTCCTGGAGAAAAAGGGGAAATGATAGTACATCAGTGGGGATCTGACACATTCTAAGAAATGTAATGCTATATAGGGCGTGTGTCTGAGTCTGTGCGATGTGCTGATAGGCTTCGTAGACCTAATACTGCGTGCCTGATACATACATATCTATCAAATTGATGTGTGGATGAACTCCTCATTGCCATATGGTCTTAGTACCGTAATTTCGTTTGATAGGGTATTTGTACAAAACTCGGAGGTTTAGGGTCGTTATGTTATTACTTGTCTGGGGATAGCCTCTCTGATCTTCTACTGTAAGTCATTACGGACCTAGATCAGATAGGGTGTCTTTATAAAAGAGCTTTATGCCAAATCCTAAAGTTACCGAATTGAGGAACTTTCCATGTTTTATGATGATCAAAGATTATCTATTACATCGTATTAATCACTGATGCAAATCATGATTAATATTAGTCCTCAACCTGGTAGAGTGCACATGTTACTTTGCTGCATTAATTTGCTGTCCTGTATACCTCTGTGCATTATACCTTGTAAATTACAGACGACGAAAGCATAATCACGCTTTACAATGAGTCTTTGTGCATTTACTTCTAGATACGGGTATATGTCGTGTGCGTGGGAACCACAGACAATTATGTTTATACTATACATAATAGTATCAGTCTAAAGCACTGCACAAAAGTCTGTATGTGAGTTTATGTGGATCACAATATCAGCAGTTGCCAGATCACACATTGTCTTTAATGATAATAATCAAAAGATCAATGGTGTGATCAGATTTCTCAATAACTGATATGATCCCTTTACCGGAAATCACTAAACATTTACTGTTTTTTCTTTACATTTCTGCATTTTATTTTCTTGTCAAAAATTACAAAACTCAAAAAGATTTTAGGTGTGTTTTAACATAAACTTTAGAAAATCCAAAAAGGTTTTACATTTCTATCTTATTTTTGATAGCTGATGGTGGTTGATGACGATTTTCTAAACCTTGATGAACCATTTGAGCTTTGTCATCTTTAATTGAGAAAATATGATTGTCGGATGCTTAAAAGTTGGAAAATATTTTGAACGGGACTCGATTTTGAGATTTGGTAAAATTTTCAAAATTCCTGATTCACTTTCGCCCATTCGTTTGGGTCGAAGGAGGAATTTCTTTTTCATTCGTACGTTTCATTTTGGGCGAATGTGAGAGTTCTTTAGTTGTTTTCTCTTTCGAACCCTTATTTCTCATTCGTACCTTTCATTAGGGGTGAAGGAGACATAAGCTTCACATTCGACCGAGGTAAACGGGCGAATGAGAAGTCTATATATATACTCATCTGCTCCTTCGACCCCTTACAAAAAATTTTCAAAAATTCTGATTTAAAGTCCACTTGTTGCTCGTGCATTTTAGCCCTTATCATTGTGTTCGTCTGTTGATTCTCATCATTTTCCACTCATTTTTACAGGTCAATATCCATTATTGAAGGTTTAATCAGTGATTTTGTGTTCAAGCCCTAACTGTTATAGAACAGGGTCTTATACATGATAATTGGACTTGAATGTGTTAGGGAATCATTGTTTAAGTGTTTTAGGGGGAGATTATCCAAAAACATAGGTTTAAACATCAACAGTTAGGGTAATCGATTGTTTAAACACATAGAACCCTAGTTTTTGATTAAAAACACTTAATCAATGTTTAACTGATTAAATTGGTTGTTAGGAAAGGTTAATCGGAAGTCTTAGAAGGTTAATGAATCAAAATAACAAGTTGAAATCCACTGATGTTCAAAATTGAAAATTTGAATTGAAGAACAGTTCCCTTCGCACCTTTCGAATGGTCGAAAGTGTAAATCTGGGCGAAGGAGATGTTCTGTCTGGGCGAATGAACACAAATGGGCGAATGAAACATTTTTCAAAAACTTTTCTCATTCGTACCTATAAAATTCACATTCGTACCCCCAGAAACTCTCATTCGCACCTCTGTTTGGGCGAATGAAGAGTTCAATTACTAAATTTTCAAACTTTGATTATTTTGTCGATTTTTAACATGTTTACTTGTTTTATTTTGCAGTTTAAACCATGTCTGAACAGGAAAAACCTACTGAACAAGCTGGATCATCTGCACAAGCTGCTGAGAAAGGAAATGAAGAACTGTTGCCGTTCGAGAATGCGCATAACTGTTGTGCATATCTTGGGGACGTAAAGAAGCATACTGAGTTCACAGAGATTATTCAGTTTCTGAAGAGAAGTCGGGTGATAGATGCAATTGCTACACCTGCTATTATCTATCGAGATATGATACAAGAGTTTTGGATGGAAGCTAAAATGGATTTCTGGGAGTGTGAATCATCTCTGGTGAGTATGATACAAGGAAAATTGGTTATCATTTCAGAGAATGATATCAGGGAAGCTTTGAAGCTTCAAGATGAAAAGACTGATCCCAGAGAGCTTAGTTTTACTGAACAGAGGAAATGCTTCCTAAGGATGAAATATAACGGGCCGATTACTAATGGTTCGTTACACAAGGGAAAGCTTTGTCCACAATTCAAGTATTTGGCGCATGTTATGATCCATGTATTCGGTTCAGCTGCTGGAGGTTATGATCTGATGAGAAAGAGTATTAGCTCAATGATGGTTGCACTGATATTGAACATCCGTTCAATGTATCAGGGATGCTTATGGAACATATATTGGAACCTGTCAGAGGCACAAGGAATTTGAAGTTTTTGTTGTATCCTCGATTCCTTCAGATGATTTTTGATCACAAATATAAGGAGTTGAAGAGGGATCCAAAGCAGATTATAGTTCAAGAACATATGTCAATCAATACACTGGCAAGAATGAAGGCTTATAAAGGATTGTCGGTGAATGAACGTCCACCTGTTAGACGTTTATTTGGACATTTGGCAAGGATTGACTATGAGGATCCGGGTAAAGGTGAGGTAAGGCATGCTGATAGTGCATCAAACGAAGACAATCCATTACATCCTGTTGATCCAGATGCAAAGTGAAAGAGACAGGTTGTTAATGTAGGAGCTAAGAGTGGGAAAGGGAAAGAGAAAGAGATCAGGATTGAAGTTGTTCCTAATACTGAGCCTGCAAAGAGGAAGAAAGTGTCGAGAAGACATAAGACTGTGGCTAAGAAAGGATTACACCTACTTGATGAAGCGTCAGTTGATTCTGAAGAGACGCAGGAAGATGAACATTGGGATTCAGATGCTGAGACTGTAAAGACTACCACGCCCAAGGCCACTGTGGCTGGTGAGTCTGCCAGTTTGAATAGATCTGTGGAGGAACAGAGAATGAATAGCCCTATTCACTTGGATGAAGAGGATGAGGGTTTAGGTTTGGGAGCAGGAGACTTTCCTGGTTCACCAGTTCAGGGGGAGAAACCAAAGAAGCCCCAATTCAAAAAGAAAGAAAAGGTGGTAAAGGCCGCAGAGAAACGAGCTAGAGAGATTGAATCGTTGATAGCAGGAAAGAAATTTCCACCTGCTTCTAGCTCGAAATCACCAGTTGCTGCTCCAGCCTCAAAGAAGCAGAAAACCACAACTACTTCCAGTACTGAACAGGGAGCTGATATACCTGTTGATGCCTTTAATGAAGCATTAGATAATGTACTGAAGAAGATGAAGAAGGGTAAACTGCTTAAGGTTGCTGAAGTTTCTACTAAAAAGGTTACAGTGGATAGTGATGTGATGAATACTGTTAACCGGAAACTTGCTGAAATGATGAACATCATAAACAAGCAGTAGACAGAGATTGACCAACTGAGGAAGAATGAATCAAAGATGTTGGATGTAGTGGTTACATCACATTAGAATAATGAGGAATTGAAAAAGAAGATTAAACGGTTGCAGAAGGATAATAAGAAACTACTAAAACATGAGCAAAGGAACACCAGAAGGATTATAGCTTTGAAGGGAGAGAATAAGAAGCTAAAAGAGAGTAATAAAAACATGGATAATCTGATCAAAGACTTATACTCTCATGCTCCTCAGTTGAAAGAAGGTGAAGAGGATAAGGATGAAGATGAGGAGCAGGTTGATTTCGAACTGTCTGATGATGATGAGGAGGATGATGAGGATCTTGATGAAGATGCTGGTAAGGCTCCTAAAAAGAAGAAGGATGATGGAGATGATGATGGTTCGAATGATGGTTCTGGTGATGACAGCAGCTCTGCATTTGATGATGATGATGATAATGATGATGATGATACATAAAAATATAAGTATGAGAAACGGGAATTTGGAAAATGAGAAGAATCTAGTTCTAAAGCTCCTGGAGGATCAGTGGATGATGATACGATCTTCTGGAATGAAAAGCTGAAGTCTATGTCTGAAGATGATAAACAGATGTATCACCAGATGTTTACTGATTGAGTCTGGACGATTGACATGACCAGCAGATTTTCTGAGATCTTTGAATCTTGTGACAGGGTGCTTGAATTCGAGGATATAGAAGTTGAAGATGTGACTAGTGAAGAGTATCCAGAATATTTTAAGAAAGACAAGGATTCTGGATTTACTGCTTTCACTGATGATCTATTGAATCAAGCCGAGATACTTGCAAAAGAGAAAAGTGATAAGTTTGTTGATGAAGTGTTCAAAGGGCATGATAAACCGCATATCAGACAATCCGATAGCTTGAAAGAGTTACTGTGGGAATTAAAAGAGAAAGAGGCCAATCGTCCGAAAGCAGAAATTCAGGGCAGCTTTTATAAATTCAACATCGAAATGTTTAAAGGAAAAGCGTTGGGTTGGAAATTTATTAAGCAGTTGAAGTGTGTTGCAGTGAAGTGGGAGAAGGGGATACTCTACTTTGATAGATTTTCATGATTTGAAGACTCTCCCATACTGGGCTATTCGTGACATTTGTCGTCACAAGTTAACTGGAACGTCAAATGATCAGATTGCCTACTTTGCTGATAAGATGGCAAGAGAAAGCAGGACGAAGTGAAATCTTTTTGAACCTCAGTATCCAAAGCGGATTGTTCACAAGAAAAACATTGATGATATTACCGGTTTGCCCAAGGTGACTCTAAAGTACAAACCACCAAAAGTGTTGAGACATATTCCATTGTTGCAGATTCCTCAACATTTTGCAAAAGACTTTATCTGGTGGTACTACGATTGGAAGATTGCAGAAGCTGTGATAGTGTTGAAAGACGGAGACAAGAATTTCAAAAAGGTACACATATTTGATCCCATGTGGTTAGTAAATTGTTCACATGAATAGGTTAAGCAATTTTTGAAAGTTAGTTGTTGGACATTTTATTCCCTCTTGTTTTGTGTCTCTCCCTAGTGTTTGTGTCAACTTATTTTCACGTCATATCTGATTGTAAACATTATTAATACGTCTAATTTGAGTTGTTTATGAATGAGAAAAACCTTTGAAAGATGATTTCTGTGTTTTGATTGTTTGATTATCATTATTGTGATTGATTCAGGGATTCCGCACCTGAATCAAACTTGTTTGATCAATCTCTTTGTAGATTTTACGATCCTAAGCGCATACAATATTTCATTAAGTTTAAATTATTTTGAAACCAAAATGTATTAACAAAATGCATTATAGACTTATAGTGTAGTGGTTATGTACATAAGGGGATGGATCATAGACCCGGAATCGAATCCCTTATGCAGCGATTTTGGTTCTTTTTTTTCTGATTATATTTTTTTTCTTATTTATTTATATCTAAATATATTTATATCATAAAAATAATCATAACTAAATCATTTTTGCTCCAAAAATTATGAAAATGTAGGTGCAACATTTTGACACTCTAAAGAAAATTATCATATTTTTATTTTCTGAAAAATATATTATTTTCGTATTTGTTTTGATTTAAATTTTTTTAATCATAATTAATTGATTAAAAAATTGTTTTTAATGATTTTATTCTCAAATTTTCTAGGAAATTATTTCTAAGTATGATAAACTGAAATAAAATTTATTTCCATAGAAAATAGTTATTTTTGTTGTTTTTACCATTTTTAATCATTAAAACACTATTTAATTTTATTAAATATGTTTTAAATAAAAATAAATTGTGAAAAATTTATGGAAAATTTATTTAACCATTTCTCATCAGAAAGTATTCATTTTTAACAAAAAAAAATATTTTTGAATCGTATCTTGCATTTTTGGTATTATTTATGTTTAATTAGACATAATTAATCATTTATTTATTTGCAATATTTAAAATCTATTCTATAAATATTTTTCTTATAAAACTGAAATGTCCTATGTTTTAAAGTCATAATTATCATTTGGTTGAATCATTTGAGTAACTCATAAATAATTGATTAATAATTATTAATTGTAGTAATTATTTGCAATTATAATTAAATTTATTCTTTATCTTAATTACCCGAAGCATATTTTTTTATCTGATTATATAATAGATAATATTTAGACTAATAAATCATATTCATAGACTTTAATCATATAATTTTGTGTGACAAAGTCATTATTAATTAGATTTATCGTAAAACCCTAATTCCCCAAATCGACTTAGCAAACCCTAATGCCTTAGATCCTAAATACCTTAGACTTTTAAGTCATTTTTCCTTATTAGTATTCTTATACATTTAGGTTGAGTTTTTAGGAATTCTCAAGCCTTTTTGTGACGAACTTTGTTGGAATTACCACTAAGCAAACTGTGAGTATATCTTTCCCCTTTTTCATGTTTTACTCTTTTGGGGCTATTCATGTACACTATGACTAAATGTTATTCTTTCACTAAATGCAATTCTCGTGTGTGTTTGCTTTATGTTAATTTGTGTGTCTATGAATTGTCAAAATCATTAACCGTTTCGCGGCCTTGCATTTCAATGAATATTACTATGGTATATACCCCTTGTGACTCTGTTGAGAGACATTGGTCATTGTCTTGTGATTCATTATGCTCAAAAATGGTTTTATTCTTGATTCTGGATACTTGATTCTTAGGGTTGATTTTGAACGGATATTACTTATTACATAATTGCAAATGGTACCGCACATGAATTTCTAAACACTTTTTCTACTATATGTATTCAAAACAGGGTATGCTCACCAATACATTTTATATTGACATATACTATTTTCGTAAATGTTTCAGGTTATTTATGAGATGACTTTTAAGCTTTTGGAATTTTACTTAGATTTTGGATTCATTGTATTTCAGTTTAGTTGGCATTTAGAATCGTTTTATTTCATTTCAATGTAATAAACTATTTAATCAATGTATCAATATTTCAGTTTTAGTCCATGAGCTATTGTACAATCGTCACTACGTGGAATCTCGATTATTCCGCCATCGGTCGGGGTGTTATAGCTAGCCACCTTCCTTTCCTTTTTCCTTGTTTACGGTCGAGAATACACACACACATGCACATATGGTTTTTCTTGATAATATAAACCCACATGTTGTATAATTTTCATCCATGGTCAACTTATTACACCAATCTAGGCCTTCCTAATATACATGAACACATACCAATGGAGAGTTGGCTACCATATTTGCCTTAGAACATTCCTATTGGGCAAAAAATGAGCATGCAAGCTCAAACTTCCACAAGTCAACTTCTTATACGAGATTGGATATCACCTTTTATTCTCATAGCAATGTAGAGAAGTTGACATACCTTAAAGGCTCACACAACTCTTTTCTTTCTCTCTCTCTCTCTCTCTCTCTCTCTCTCTCTCTCTCTCTCTCTCTCTTGTCTGTCTCAATTGTATATATATAGGGACATGAGGATTCAATTGTGATCACACTAACATTCCAAGTTTTCACTAACACAAAACAACTACACCTCTCCCTTCCTTCCCATTGTTTCAGACCGAACCCACAACCACACCAAGACCATATGGTCACCCAACTTGGCGAGGACACAATCAAGGCCAAGATTCGTGGAGCATAAGACCCATAGAAAGATGAACATATCATCTTTCTTTGATATGTTCATATAACTTTCTAATACCTTTAATTACTTATTATTTTTGGCTAACCATCAAGCTCACCCGAACACCTAAGGGCTCGAGAGTATGTATTATCGGTCCATTAGTCGATTAAACACCACACATGATGATTAACATAAACAAACTTTGAGTTATACACTTACATATACATACACACACCTGCACGCCATCACACTCACATATATATGCACCTACACATGAATTGTATACATATATACACAACCGCATTCATATATAATCAAGCACATGGAAATAGTTTCGACTAGAATTAACAAAAACTTGGTTTACATTGAGGTTTAACCTAGTACTTATACATTTAACCACATCATTGTTTTCGAAACAAAATAGACAACCATGTGTTAGGACAAAGAGGATTGGTGAAACCACTTTTGGAAACCTTAGTCTAATTCACTTCTGTCATTTTTGGCTAAGTATAGAAGTACTAAAGAGAAGACAAGAAACTGCTGAAGAGAAGATATGAGAAGTGCTGAAGAAGAAGCTTCATCAGAAGTTCTGAAGTCCAAACCAGACAAGTTCACTTCAGAAGTACTGAAGACAAACTACTCCTCAGTAGTTTGTCATTCATCAGCACTTAGCATCAGATATTTTCCACCGCCTTTTGTATCAGTAGTTTATTGTTTATTATTACTTTTAGCTGTAATTGTTTGTTTCAATGTTGCAACTTGTGCAACTTGTTTCTGATATTTGTATACTTGCTTTATGGGCAAGTTACATGTATGTAAACGTCTATAAATAGGAGGCTTCAACCTTCTATTTTAGACATTGATTTTAATAGAAAAATCCTTCAAACACTTTCACTGTTCTATTCCATTTCAGTATTTATTGTGAATCTGCCTAAGTATCTAATTCTCATTTACTGCTTAGATTCATAATAAATACTTGTCATTATTAGTTTCAATCATCAAGAGGGAGTAATAACTCCTCTTAAGTATAAAAAGTGTTGCTTTAACTTATACATTCTGCTGTGCTTACAATCTGATATACAAGAGCTTGCTAAACACTTAAGTGTCAAAGATAGCAAGTTCTTACTTAAACAAAGAGCATACTGATCCAACACCATGTGCAACCACATACTCGTGACCACTCTTGGATCCATCCAAGAGCCCATGGGAGCCGAGCCTAAGCTCTCACGAGATGGGTCCAAGCATGTGGAGGCATGATATGATTTTTCTAGTAAATGTAACATGTGTTAATAGCTCCAAAAACATATATTAATAAAGCTTTATATCAAAAACCATGGAAAACATGTGTTATTAACTCATACCCGTAAGTTAAGGAAGACAAAACACTTGAAAATAACGTTTTTGAGCATAAATGGCAGATAAATACGTTCACATAACATTTTTTGATACAAAAAGACCACATACATGCCGTGTCGTAGTATATAGAATACCACTAACAATGGTTTTGTGCAAATGGCTAAACATGGTCATAAATAAAGACAAAAACGAATGTTCCTGACAAACGGTACAAAAACACTCAGTCCATGTGTGTACTAATCGGGAGAACAGCTACATGGTAAATAATACAGACATAAACTTAAGTTACCTTTAATGAATCTAGGGCACCACAGTCCAGACATTTCCACATAAGATACAGTCCAGTCTAGCATTCAGACAACAGGTGAGTTCTCACAGCCCCATTACTGTTTCCATACTTTTTTGGGGGGAAACATGCGTACAAGTTCAATTAAATTTTTGACTATGATGTGATCATGAGACAAAAAGGTTCAGAGTACTCATAAGCTCTTGTTTCATACATTTTACTGTAACCATTAGTTATGGACTTAACCAGGAAACACCAGAATAGATCTATTGGGTTGACACCCCCACTCTTGGTTAGTCGCTCTAACCGGATGACATATATCAAAAGAGTGCTTGTATTTCACATTAAATTCATTGTCTTTAGTGTACAATGGGCGAGGCACAATATTCATCAAGGTTTTGTTACAGGCTCATGATAGTCACATAATAATTATTGTCTTAGCTAGGCAATGATCCACTCACCCATGGTTTACATAGAACTCAAAAATCGTGACCTCACCAACTTAATTATTGACATATTTAAATTGCATATTTTTCAGGCAATTAATCGAGCATATCATGGAACTTGGAGTCGCGCACGAGCATCTCGGGGATATTATGGACCTTGTTTTGATTAAATGATTTTAGACAATGTCATTTTAACTATGGTTCTTAAGTCAATATTTTAGTTCTTTTTGTTAAACGATGTCATCTTTAAATATAATCTCCTGTTTTATGAAATTGATGCTTGGGTGAATTGTGTGATTGAAAACCTTTCGAAGTTACATATCACGTTTCCGCCTTGGCGGAGTGTGACAGTTAGGGATAATACTATTGGTGCTCGACAAGGCCCACCCCAGGATCGATAGTGTTGGTCCCTGTGGGGTGTATTATATGACGAATTAGTTGTTGAACCATGAAACAACGTAAAAGGGGGTAGTCTTGGTTTGGTTATGGGCTTAAGGGATGCCATAGACTTAGGGGAGTAGCTAACCCGATAGGTCAACTTATGAATATTTCTGTTACTGGCACTTTTTGTGTGTGAAAAGTTGCATTGAGAATCAAAACCCGTGAACTCACCTGTTGCAACCAGAAAATTCTTCTTCTTTCCTTTCGACTTCGAGCAATTTTTGAGATGAAAATTCTTTCAGTAGGGGGATGATGTGACATCCGGCAAACTCAGGTTAATACTTTTTACCAACATATAAGTCTATGTTAGTGAAACATTCATAAAACGTACTTAGTGGGATTAGTTGAGTCGGTTCGATGATCCGGGGAATCATCGGGAGTCGGTTTATACACATATGTCCAAGGGTTGGTGATTCGGAGCATCACTGGGTAGGAATACACACAATGTGTATGGTTTGATGATTCGGTGAATCATTGGGGAAACATACCCATCTACACAAGTCTTGAGTCCCGTTGTTGGTGAAATTACATGATTTGGGGTAACTTATCAAGTATTATATGTTCTATAATCAACTAACAACTTATGAATACGTGTTTACGTGAATTGGTATGATAATATGCGTTTCAAGTGACTTTGGGATCGAAGATGCGAGTGGGATATAAAACCTCCCATTCGCATGATTAAAGGTGTGAATGAGTGGTGTAAACCATCATTCACATACTAAAAGGTGAGAATGAGATATTTAAAAACCCATTCGAACTAATGAAGGTTCGAATGAGTGTAGCCTATATAAGCATATATTTGCTTCATTTCCACCATTTCACAACCCTAAATTGACCCCAAGTGCTCTCTCTCAAACCCCAACCTGTAGAAACGAGTTTTTGCCCTTATTTCTTAGATCCTTAAGCCAAAAGAAGTTTATATACAATATAAAGTAAAGATTCAAGGTATGTTAATCATCTAAGCCCTTTTTATTCTATTTTTATGCATTTTTAATAAACCCTAAGTGTCTAAATTTGAATCCAAAGTGGTGTCTTAAATAAGAACCTTTCTAAACTAGATCTAGACATAAATAATGAGTTTTCTTATAATAACATAAGCTTAGATGATGTTGATTTATCAGATAATTGGGAGTGTTTTGTGTTATGTGTTAATTGAATGAGGTTTAAATGATTTGGGGTTGTGTAGAAACATGATTAGGTGATGTTTTGAATGGTTTATGGATGTTTTGTGAACTTTGAATCCATTTTGGGGGGGTTATCTTATAGATCTAGGGCTTGTAACCTGATTATGATGATAGTAATATGATAGAAAGATATTAGGGTGATTGAATCAAAGTTAGATAATCTGGAAAATGATGTTTATAGATCAATTTCAGTACTTTCCTTTTAGGTAAAGTTTTCATGTAATTGATGTGACATCTTCATAATTTGCCATTTTGGGAAATATGTGAATTGATATGCAAAATGAACAAATTGATGACTGAATCAGGTGTGATAACAGGCTATTTGGTTAGATAGTTATTACTGCAGTGATTGGTTATGATTCGTTAGGTTTTCAAATGGATTTGAAGGGTTTTTGTTCGTCAAAATGGTTTTTCAACTGAATGGTACGAATGGGTACTCATTCGCATGAGCCCTAAGTTATGGTTTGAACTGCATGGTTGTGTTTATGTTTTGTTTTGTCATATAGATGTCGTTTATTGTGACTGTTGACTTGGATCCTGGTTTGTCACGTGCCTCGTGGTAAAACCCCGCAAGTGGAATTTGAGGGTGTGACATCACCAATAATTTTTATATTGACAATGTTTTTAAACACATCTTTCAGGTGATTGAATGGATGGAAGCATTGATGGATAGGATGGGGATCGCAAATATTTTATATTGACATTGTTTTAAACGCTACGTGTTTCCACCTTGTCATGGCGTGACATAAATGTTGAATATGTAAATGTGACACCAGTCAACGATCCAGGTCAACAACCGTACACATATTATTTGTTATTGTCATTTCATGTGCATAATTAGACATTTTGTGTAACGACCAGGTGGCGCAGCGGATTAGCATTAACAGGTTTAATTGTAATGATTACATTAAACTGAATTTCAATACCGATGAAATACATAAAATGTAACCATAGTATCCTCTTCTTATCCAGATCTTCTATTCTTCGGCTTGCTCTTTAATACTTCGTATAAGTGCCTGACCACATGCTTAAAGTACATTAGTATTTTCATACTAGTGAGACATGCCGAATTTAGACATACAATAATAATAACTCGAGTTTAACGAACAAACAATTCTTTCTATATAGTTCGGTCATTCTAAGGTGGAATATATTATCGATGAAGCACCATACAAATGCTTATTGTGGTTCTAAACCTCTACTTGGTTTAGAAGAATATATTCCCGTGAGTATAGATCGATTATATATGGTCCCGTAACCTCTAATTGGTCCAGGCTATACTCTATGATACCGAATGGATCCACTCTACGTAGTTTCTATTCGACCGAGTTCTATTATTTCTATTAACAACTCGATAACACTTTTTATAATATAAACCGTATAAAATACTTGATAACGATTAGACAAGCATGTAATCAGCCCAAAGGCTTTAAAAGGGAAAGGGTCATGTACTCACCTCTATTATATTCTCCCAGATTTTGTAGTCTATTCCTTAACGGTATATTCTCCAATTATATTGTACCTATTATATTTTATAACCATTAGAGCGTGCAATGCTTATACACGTGATAACTGTGGGGGACAATCCTTTTAATATTATATTCTTTTATATTCTACTTTAATATTTTATATTCTTGTATATATATATATTATATATATATATAATATATAGGTATCCGTGTTAATATTGTCAGGTTAATATTATTGTCCCACACGTTTCACGTTAATAATAATTATATAATAATAATAATAATATAACTTTAACCTCTCTTTAAAGGGTTCGGGTATTCCACAGAAGTTATTCGGATGTTGACGGGTTCAAACCCGGGTTGTATAAATGAACCGAGTCCAACCGAGTTCGCCGAGCTTGATAGCTTATAAGTGGTGACGGCATGTGTTTGGTTGAAAGGAAACAGGTTTCACTTCTAAACCATAAAGTATAAGTCGTAGACGACGGACCGTCCGATTAGAACAACTAAACGATAACCAGTATAATATTCCAAGCATGGCAAACGACTAGCATGACTGTTCGTTGTGGGATATGGTTACCAAAGTGAAGGGTGCTCGGGTTTAGTTTGTAGCTGGTTGGTTTCCGGGTTCTTATCATAAGGTAGTTCAGAGATAATGGCTTATTGAGACTGAAGAGTGATGTCGGGTTAGCGGTCGTCGGGTGATAAGTGGTCATGGTTGGTTACCGGGGTGGATTATCGGGTAGTATCCGAGTGGTTTATGGGTTGGTTTCAGTCAATACAACCTGTGAATCAGAAGTCTATAAGATCCGATGGTTCCTGTAGACCCGATAACAATCAACAACACAACCAGTATCAATGACTAAGGATCGGACTTGACTGAATATAGGCGGTTGGTGGTGGTGATAAGGACCCGATGATAGTCACCATAGTTGGTGACTATCCGGCTTCTATTAACAGAAACAAAGAGACGAACCTGGTTGTTTATCAGTTGGAATTTGAGGATCGATGAAAGGTTATATACAAAAGGTTAACGCGGGACTCAGATGAGGCTATTGATTCGATGGTTTGTATTAGAAACAAAAGGGTTTTTACCGGTTAATGCTTGGTTTCGTGAGAGGGTTATTATCTGGATTTATGACAGAATAGAGAAGGAAGCCGGTGGTGCCGGAGAAGAAGGCAGCGGCCGGAAATGGTCACCGGACCTGTGACCTTGATGGAGCTCTCATGTGTGTGTATCTGCTCGTGAACTTCTGCAAAGAGAGAGAGAGAGAAGGGATTCTACATGTGAAGACAAATAGAGGGGTGTTGAAGATAATTGTAACAGGTGAAAGATGGCGTGAGTTTGCAGCAGGGAAAAGGGTGGTGGGTTGGGCCTGGAGGGGTATTGGGCTTCCACAAATAGAATCCAAATTGTTAGGTTAATATGTGTTGGGCTTATATTATCGAGTGGGTTTAATCTATTGGGCCAATTCCATTGGGCCGGATTAGTTATAACATAAAATAATTATATTAATTAATCGTTATTAAAGAATGTTTATTCTTTCGGGTGTTACATTCTCCCCAACCTATAGGAATCTCGTCCTCGAGATTCGGCTCGCATTATCTTATAATGTTTAATAATTATCTTTTAGTTATTATTTTTGATAATCTTTATTTTATAATACTTATTATTGGATTCTCCCCAACCTATAGAATTTGTCCCCCATTTATTTTTCTGATAATAAATTCTAAACTCTATAGAATTAAAATCTTAATTCTAGAGTCTCCTCATAGCGCTATATAAATCAAACTTATAAAACCTTAAATGGCTTTCTATTCTCGATGGTTTCTCGCAATATCATTTATCTTTGGCCAATCCCTTGGCCGCATCAATTATAGATTTTCTGGTGATGTTAAGTTATCATTATATCTTAATCCTTTTCTATTTATAATAATTACTCGATAAATACTAAGTCTACGTGTATTACGTTTCTTATAATTATCTCTGGTTGTTCATGATAATACACGTCATCTTGAAATATTTTACATTCTATACTAGATTATTTTCTTAGAATTTTATTCTATAATACGTTTTAAAATATATTCTATATTTTAATAATGAATATTCTATAGCCAAATCAAATTGGCTTAATTCTTGGAATTATTTAACCTTTTATAAAATCTAAACTTCTTTTATATGTTCTGAAAAGGAACTACCGGAAAGTCACTTATTAGATTATCGTAGTCATATAGAATCGTATAAAAATTATATAACCTTAGATCATAAGATTGGTTTTCTATACTCTATCAGCTTATTCAAGTTCGATAGGTATGAACAAATATTTTTATGAGCAGCGAGCTATAAATATTTTCGACCTGTATTAACTATTCGGGTTGAGACTAGGCTTCGCAGAAAACCCAAATGAATAACCGTATAAAATAGGTCATTAAGAAGTATGATCTCTACTTGAATGAAGTATATTTAACGCGTAAATAATTCTCAAAAGATTTATGAAGCAGGATCCAGAACGAATATCTTTGAAGATAATAAGTCGAGACTTACATGATGTCAAGAGAACTATCCATGCTGGGAATAATTCACCAACGTCATACATATATATATTCACTGGAAAGAGATTTGATACGTATTTTCTGGAAATGATCGTGATAAATTTTTCCATTGACAATGGTCAGATTGCGATTGAATCGAGCTGGCTTAATGAGTAACTTTTATACTAAATATCTTGCAATAAACCCGAATGATAAAGACCAAGAACAATAATTCATGATGTTGATAATAATCTATCTCAGGAGACCTGTCAGGAACATTCGGGTATATACTGGAAAATGATCCCTATCATGTAGGATATTTATAGTATATTCAAACGATAGAGTTTTCTTATCGATGTGAAATGACTCGAATAGGACCGAAGGAAGTCAATCTATTAGTAAAATACTTGATAATCTAGAAATAAGTCATTCTTATATCGAATAAAATATAGATATTATGTTGACCAAACTAAAAGATCTCTTGATACTATTCTTAAGGTATTAGCAACATTTGTACTGGAAAGTGCAAGAATTCTTTCCGACATTGGATAATGCGTCTTTTCCTTTATAGTATCATATGTCCCTACACAGAATTCTGTGGAAACGTCCGGATATACCTCTCATAAGGGTCCGGATCTCTTTTACTACAGGGAATGCATAGAGGACATGCAGCCATCTTGAATTTTACATACTGATTCAATTCTGTATATAGATGAACCTGGTTATAAAGAGTTTCTGATTTTTGAGGTCTAGTCTGCCATGGACATGCCTGATCTACAGAATCTTGATTTAGAGACGGTGGTTTATCTTCACGATATATTACACCTTTTATAAATCAAGCTTTCTTATCATATTGTCACAAGTTTCAGGTTTCATAACTCAGTGATTGAGGATACTGAGTATGATAATCGTCCACGAATCTCTTCAAATTTCTTAAACAATTAGAGATAGTAGTGGTAATACCATTGATGTAGTATCGTTTCGAACTTTCTCAAAATTTTACTGGGTTCTCAAGTCTTCGAACTTGATTTCCAATAATATTATTTGAGTGATGCAAAGAAAATAGGTATACTCTAGGATATACATATTTTTCTTTATATTCTTAGAATAAATAACCAACTTCATGTTTGAAAACTTAATTTGTCTCAGGGAGACTTATAAATTTCCAGAAATTAACATGTCGTTAGATTATCTGTGAGGCTAATATTCTGGTTGGAGTTTACAACTCGAATACTGGTTTTCAAAGAAAAACCAAAGTATCGTAAGTCGGATATAAATGACTTAATCATCTTTAGTAGATTGTAGAACCTTACTGAAAGGATATGAAGTAGTTCGACATATGTATTAATCTATGAAGTAAAGAATATAATACACTGGGTTTGAATAGTAGTAACAATCTGGTGGGGATAGTTTCTAGGATTCTGGAGTAACAATTGACAACGATGCTGATAATCGAGGTATAAAGTCGTTAAGATCGAGTTTCAAACTTTGATAGATAAATGGTAAAAGTTTAACTGAACGGGTTGGAATATTTTTCTAAGATTTCTGAGGTGTTGATTTAGTAGTACTAGGCTATTTATAAATAGAATTGTATAATTGATCTTTTAAGCTTGGCGATAAACAAAATCGTGAAGTTTATATTACGAATAAAGTCGGGGAATGACTTGTGATAGAATCAATGGTTATTCGAGGAGTTTTTAGACTTGATCTCAAGCTAAACACGAAGGAATATTATCCTTAAATAGAAAACTCAGGACATAGAGGCTCACCTTTCCAGATTGCACGTGTCTCGTCATACTAGTGATCCCAAAACTTGTGGAAAGGAACGTAATTATATAGTGATTGTATACTGATATGTTTTCAGATTGGAATACTAAGAAATCTTCAGGTGAAACATTACGTCCAACGAGCTGAACTTTAAACTATAGAATTTGTTTCAAATTGTATACCGATCGATTTCGAATTGAAATACAAAGAAGTCTTCATGTGACACTTCAAGTCTAATGAGCCGGACTTTTAAACTTTAAAATTTGTTTCGGGTGAGATAAAAATATCTCTAAAAGGTTTCGATTTAATATAAGCTTTAATCTTACTTCTATTAGTTCGTTTAGATCGAGATGACACTTAATACTATTCCTTGATAGTATAATTTGGATTCTGATATTCTTTTATCGACTTATTATAAGATTTCGGAGTTGAAAATACTTTCTAGATTCAAGAAATGAGCTTACAAAGCAAATAAGACGACGTTTAAAAAAAAGAATTATATATATATTTTTCCGGATATATTTCGTGGAAATATTTGCACTGATGGTTTCAAATGATAGGTTATACGAAATGGTATATTCTTATAATTATATTTATATTCACTTGATTTTCATCAGGAGGGAGTCCGTATAAACGGCAGATATGACGAATTTCGTCGGAAGAATCATATCTATTTAGAGACTTGATCACAGGAATGCTCAAGTGGGAGTACAATATTTGTACGGATTTATAAATTTTCTTTATTAATCGGATATATTCTTCTAATTATGTTTGATTTCGAATACTTTTAAACATAAATTTCTTCTGAGGAAGGTTACTACCTTTGATTTTCTTATCCTTCAAATAGATATAAAAGATTTGATAACTTTTCATGTGATAGGGCATGAAACTTATAATTGCAGTCTTATTCTTAACATGTTGCTCTTATATTCTTTTAATTAATACTAGAGGTTAAAAGAATACTTCTATAAAAACTTATTTATACTTCGTATAATTCTTGTTTATTCGTATTTCTTATATTTCTATTATTTTATAACTTTTTATATTACCAAAGAATTTTCTAGAATTCAATCGTGCCTGTAAATTCACAATTTTCTGGCCATTAAAAATTGCCAATTTACCTCACAATATTATTCTAGTAATTTCCTCGATAATTTTTCTATATTTTCTTATAATTTCTATTAACATAAATTTCTTTCTAATATACTTTTGGTTGATCTGAATCAGAAGAGGATTTCTATTAATTGAACATGTTGCTCTGATACCACCTGCCCGGCTCCCAGCCGATGAGTGGGGTCTGTCAGTCCCAATAGATCTCTCCACATTTCCCCCGTTGTGCCCCCACACATTCATGGTTTCCCCGGGACTTTACGTATCGTATAGTATGTAAACGAATTAACACTAGTATAACATGATAATTTATGAAATAAGTATAAAGCATGTGTCTCCCCCGAAATGTAAAGACTTAAAGTGGGCTCGTGAAACTCACCCGATACTGCTTCCCCTCTCAGATAAGTAAACCCGCTCAATAGACGGCACCAACTACCGGTGACCTATCATGACGAGCGTATAAGATGTTAGACTAACAACCCGTAGGTTGATTAGTCCCCAACAGTCCATACCATAACCGAGTACATTTGAAATGATGTTTAAACGTTTAACCGACCACACTAGACAAGACCCGACATCCCATTGGTGACCCGACATCCCACGTGTTAGCTGAAAACAAGATATCATGCAATCATATGCAATCAAACACTTAGTATACATCACTGTTCACTATATCTAGCATGAAGCCTAATTAACGCATAAACAGGTCCGAACACGTATAACTAAGTTATTGGACATGTCACGGGGTTCCTAACATGTTCCTAGGTGTCAAACCGTGTTCCGGGATGCTAAAATACACATATGACAGCAGTACACACGATTAGGAATCAAACATGCAATTAGGAAAAGTCAACTGGTGATTAGGATGGTCAACTGGCGATTAGGATTGCAATCACCAGAAATACTAGCGATTGGGCTCCCAATCGCCTCCTGTTACACGCGATTGGGGCCAATCGCCTCTACTATAGGCGATTAGGGTTCCCTAATCGCCCCTGCTGCACCGTGTCGTCTTTTTACGCGTTTAACCCTCCAAATCAGATCCGAAACATGTGTAAACACCCAATATCAATCCCAAAACATTAATCCAACTATTTCAAGCAAAAACCCCTAATTTATCATCATCCTAGCCGTCCCGAATGCAAGCGTTTCCCAAAATAGCATAACTAGCATGTAAACATCACATCAACATGCAAAACTTACCCTAAATAGCAAATATCCAGATTTCATCACATAATGACGTTGTCCGACAATATCCTACTATTCTAGCATCATCCTAGAATAAACCCTAACCTCAAACAATTAACAAAACACAACATATCATCATCAATCCTTCATAATCATTCAAACGGGTCAAAACGCCTAATATCAATAATACACATCTATGGACCTTCAAACTCCTAGGTTATCAACATATCAACTTATTTAGATCAGAAACATGTCAATAATACAAGAACAACCATGTTTAAACGATAAAAATCCTATCTTGCATGAATACATCACATATAGCAAGCATAGAGGTTTGGGTTTGTTTAGTGTTAGGACAAAAAGGATTGGTGAAACCACTTTTGCAAACCTTAGTCTAATTCACTTCTGTCAAAATACTCTAAGTATAGAACTGCTGAAGAAAAAGGATCAAACTGCTGAAGAAGAGATTTAGAAGTGCTGAAGAAGAAAAGTCATCAGAAGTTCTGAAGTTCAAACCAGACACTTCTACTGAAGAACTACTGAAGACAAACTACTCATCAGTAGTTTGTCATTCATCAGTACTTACAGAAGATCTTTTCCACCGCCTTTGTATATCAGTAGTTTATTACTTTAGTATTTCTTTTTGCTTTATGTACAAGTTCCAAGACTGCAACTTGTTTCTGAACTTGCTTTTGGCAAGGTTCATGTATTTGTAAAGTCTATAAATAGAAGGGTTCATCCCTCTGTTTTAGACATTGATTTTAATACAAGAAATCCTTCAACACTTATTATTGTTATTTCCATTTCATGTTTATTGAGAATCTGTCGAAGTGTTTCATTCTCATTCAATACTTAGATTCTCAATAAACACTTATCATTTATTAGTTCTTGAATCCAGGGGGAGTAATAACTCCTGTTGAAAAGTGTAGCTTTAAACTTATAAACATTCCGCTGTGCTATCACTCATCATGAACTTGCTAAACACTTAAGTGTCAACTAGCAAGTTCTAACAAAAGAGCAATATACTGATCCAACAATTGGTATCAGAGCGCTGGTTTATCTGATCACATATCAATCTAACACATTAAGAATTAGACACAGGCTCTTATTGATATTCAATAAAGGATTATAAGCTCAGTTTTATCAACATACATCACTTTAAGAGATATTTGACAAATCAATACTCTTTAAAATGGATCCTCATAATACTGGTTCTGCTACTAAACCTGCCATGCTTGTAAGAAATGAATATAACATATGGCAAAAGAGAATGGCACATACCTTGTCACAAACCAACACAGGTTGTTGGAGATCTGTGATATATGGTCCTCATAAACCAGTAAATATAAATCTTGAAACTAAGGAAGATATTCCAAAAGAACCAAAAGACTATACTGATGATGATTTCCTAAAACTTGAGCTTGATGCAAAAGCTTTTTCTATGTTGGCAATGGCACTCCCAAATGAAATCTACTCTGGCCTATTACATTGTGATAGTGCCAAAGAGCTTTGGGACTGCCTAAAAGAACAGTTTGGAGGAACTGAAGAGGTGATTGCCAACACCAGAGAAATCTTGGCTCAACAATATGAAACTTTTGCTCACATTAATGGGGAAACTTTAACACAGCAATTTGAAAGATTTTCCTCATTAATATCTGAGCTAAAGCTAAATGGACAGACCTATACAACTGTATCTATGCTTCATAGATTTTTAAGGTCTTTACCTGATAAATGGGAAACATACTCAATAGTCTTAAGATCTTCACCAGATTTTAGCTCCCTCACTCTTACAAAACTTCATGGGAGATTACTTACTTTTGAAAGAGAAATTGATCAAAAGAAAAAGTTACAAAATTCTGGCAAAACTGCTGATGACTATCTACCTGGTAGTACGGCACTATTGGGACAAGACTCACCAACTTGTTCAAATAGTTTTGGATCTTTTGACCACATTGACATAACTGCTGGGATCTTATCTGAAAGATCATTCCCAGGTTATGACAATAATGACTTTGGTCAAACTGCTGATAACATGTGTTTTATCATGGATGACTTAAATAGTTTCAGCAGTGATGACCTAGAAGAAATGGATATTTTGCACCAACTGGCCATGTTAAGTTTAAAAACAAATAAATTTTATAAAAGGTGAGGAAGGAAGTTTCCAAGACTTAACAGTTCTACAAAAATTGGTTTTGACAAATCTAAACTTAGATGTCACAAGTGTCAAAAGTTGGGACACTTTGCTAGAGAGTGTAGAAGCTATGGCTTTAACCAATCTCAGTCTGGAAACAATTTTAACCCCAATTATAACAGGAATAATGGAACACAAGGCAGTGCACATTTTGTACAGGCACAAGCTCCACAACACCAATATGTGCCACAAGTACAATATGTACAGATGCCTGCTCAACAGATGTAGAGCCAACAATCAATCCCTCCCTTTCCAGCTGCTCAACAACCTCCACAGCAACAGCAATCCTCTCAACAAAGTCTATTTACCTCAGGGTATGTTGACTGGAGCAGTCTTCCTTTTGACACCACAGAGTGCAATCCTGATGCAGACAACAAAATGTTTGACATCAACTGGGGAGAGCCTGACAATGGCAGAAAGAACTTTGCCTTAATGGCATTTGAGGGATGCTCCTCAAAATCTGTTTTGTCACAGGTATCAAAAGAATCTTTGACAAAACTATGTTCAAATTCATGCAAAGAACCTTTTGCTCTCATAAGAGAGACAAATGTGCACTTACAAGGAAAAGCAAATGATTCTGAGAGAAAATTCACTCAGATGAAATGTGATTTAGAAAGAAAACTTGCTGCAAAAACAAAAGAAGTTTCTAAATTAACTAACTCTGCTATTGAAACCCAAGCACAAATTAAAATCATGATTAATGACCTAGGGAATGTCAGACAAGAGCTTGCTGACACCAGGGTCACATGTGAAAAATGGGTGGAATCTTGTAAGGGGTACCAATTATTGCTAAACAAACAAAGTGCTTCAAATGTTAGGTTTGGCATAGGGTACAATCACACTGAAACACCAACAGATTTCTCTCCCAAAACTACTAAAGATGGGAGAAAAATTGTTTCAGGTGAAACTTCTGAAGAGGAAGAATGCACATCTTTCCATGAAAACTTTCTAAAATCACACAAAGAAAGTTCTTCAGAAGTACTGATTAAATCTGACTTTAAGCCATCAGTAGTTTCAACTACATCAGGAGTTGAGAACCTGAAAACTACTGATGACCTAAAACCAATCAAAACAGTCAGAGACTTGTCGTTGAAAGAAAAGACAAAAGAATGTGAAATTTGTGGTCTGTTCAACCACAAAACAGAATTTTGCAGATATAGAAAGGGTTTTCAGTTCAATAAGAAAAATCAACAACTGGTTGAGGGGAAACAAATCAAAAATGATTATGTAAAAACTTTTTCTCCGAAGAAACAACAACCAGCAAAAACCTTTTCTCAGAAAAAGACAAAATCTCAACAAAAGTCTTTTTCTCAAAATTCTCTTTCAGTAGTTAGACCTGAATCATCAGCAGTTTCACAAACTGCTGAGATTAAAGATCTTATGAACTTGGTACAACTACTGATGACCAAAGTTGATGGTAGTCCTCAAAAGGATACCACCATTGTTCTTAATGAAAAATCCATTGCCAAAAAGACATGGATTTCTAAACTTGGTCAAGAACAAACTGTAAATGTTCTCAAGAGCAAACCCAAAGCCAAACTGGCTTGGGTTCCTAAATCTAACTGATTTGCTATCTTGTGCAGAGAGTTTCCAAAGGCTTAAATAGCATTTGGTATGTAGACAGTGGAGGCTCAATGCACATGACAGGATGCAGATACCTGATAAACAATTTTATCAGTCAAAGAGATGGATCTGTATCCTTTGGGAACAATGCTAAGTGATATGTGCTAGGACATGGCAATGTCTCCTCTGGCAAAATATAGTTTGACAAGGTCAATCTGGTTGAAAACCTTGAGTACAACTTGCTAAGTGTGTCACAAATGTGTGATAAAGGATATTCTTCCTTTTTCACAAAGACAGCATGCAAGATCATATCACCAGAAGGCCAGAAGTTGATAGAGAAGATCATTGAAGATCATACTTTGTTAATAGCCAAAAGATGTGGCAATGTCTATGCAGTGGACATTGAAAAAGATAAAGTACTGAACAACACTGCCTGTTTCTTCTCAAAGGCATCAACTTCAGAAACTGATCTCTGGCACAGGAGACTTGGCCATGTGAACTTTAAAACCATAAATAAAGTCACAAAAATGGGCTTGGTCAGAGGTCTACCCTTAAAAGTATACCAGTATCAAGAACACTGTGTATCCTGTTTAAAGGGTAAACAACATAAGTCCTCCTATAAGTCTATTGAAGAATCAAAAACAACTGCATGTCTTCAACTACTCCATATGGACTTATTTGGGCCTGTAAAAATAATGAGCCTTGGTAAGAAGAAGTACTGCTTAGTCATCATTGATGACTACTCAAGATTTACATGGGTATTCTTCTTATTTTTTAAGGATGAGGCTGCTGAAATCATCAAGTTCTTCATTCTACAAGTAGAGAAGCAATACTCTCTACCTGTCAAAACCATTAGAAGTGATAATGGGACAGAGTTCAGGAACAAAACTCTGGATGAATTCTGTTTGTCTAAAGGGATTATTAGACAATTCAGTGTTGCCAGAACTCCTGAACAAAATGGTGTGGTAGAAAGGAAGAACAGAACTTCAATAGAAGGAGCAAGAACAATGTTAGCTGATTCTGGCCTACCTTTATACTTCTGAGCAGAAGCAGTTAACACATCATGTTATGTTCAAAATAGAGTTCTTATTGTCAAGAGACATTCAAAGACTGCCTATGAAGTTCTTCATGGCATGAAGCCCCTTATCTCCTTTTTCAAGGCTTTTGGGTGTCAATGTTTCATCTTGAAAGGAATCTATTTCAAAGTTTGCTGCCAAAGTTGACTCAGGTTACTTTGTTGGTTATTCCTCAACTAGAAAAGCCTATAAGGTTGTTAACTCAATAACCAGGATAGTAGAAGAAACACTGAATGTCAAGTTCAATGAGTCAAAACACACTCTCATTCCAGCACATCCTGCTGAACTCTTTGAACTTGAAAACTTCCATTTTGAACCTGAAAAGACTGTCACTTCATCCAAACCTACTTATTATGGTGATCAAAGGTTTGATGATGAGGATCCAGCACCATGGACTCCTCAAACAGTCATTAAGTCAACTTCAAAACCATCAGAAGTTTCACAAACTTCTGATTCAACAAATACTGAAGGACAAACTCAAACATCTGCTTCAGCACCTGCAACTACTGAAGACACTGAAATTGCTGAACCAGATATAATAGACCTCAGTAGTTTGTTTGAAGAACATGAGCCACCAACACCTGTCAGTGGTTACAACAACTGATCGAACACAAAGACCATCCACTTGATCAAATCATGGCCATGTTAAGTTTAAAAACAAACAAATTTTATAAAAGGTCAGGAAGGAAGTTTCCAGGACTTAACAGTTCTACAAAAATTGGTTTTGACAAATCTAAACTTAGATGTCACAAGTGTCAAAAGTTGGGACACTTTGCTAGAGAGTGTAGAAGCTATGGCTTTAACCAATCTCAGTCTGGAAACAATTTTAACCCCAATTATAACAGGAATATGGAACACAAGGGAGTGCACATTTTGTACAGGCACAAGCTCCACAACACCAATATGTGCCACAAGTACAATATGTACAGATGCCTGCTCAACAGATGTAGAGCCAACAATCAATCCCTCCCTTTCCAGCTGCTCAACAACCTCCACAGCAACAGCAATCCTCTCAACAAAGTCTATTTACCTCAGGGTATGTTGACTGGAGCAGTCTTCCTTTTGACACCACAGAGTGCAATCCTGATGCAGACAACAAAATGTTTGACATCAACTGGGGAGAGCCTGAAAATGGCAGAAAGAACTTTGCCTTAATGGCATTTGAGGGATGCTCCTCAAAATCTGTTTTGTCACAGGTATCAAAAGAATCTTTGACAAAACTATGTTCAAATTCATGCAAAGAATCTTTTGCTCTCATAAGAGAGACAAATGTGCACTTACAAGGAAAAGCAAATGATTCTGAGAGAAAATTCACTCAGATGAAATGTGATTTAGAAAGAAAACTTGCTGCAAAAACAAAAGAAGTTTCTAAATTAACTAACTCTGCTATTGAAACCCAAGCACAAATTAAAATCATGATTAATGACCTAGGGAATGTCAGACAAGAGCTTGCTGACACCAAGGTCACATGTGAAAAATGGGTGGAATCTTGTAAGGGGTACCAATTATTGCTAAACAAACAAAGTGCTTCAAATGTTAGGTTTGGCATAGGGTACAATCACACTGAAACACCAACAGATTTCTCTCCCAAAACTACTAAAGATGGGAGAAAAATTGTTTCAGGTGAAACTTCTGAAGAGGAAGAATGCACATCTTTCCATGAAAACTTTCTAAAATCACACAAAGAAAGTTCTTCAGAAGTACTGATTAAATCTGACTTTAAGCCATCAGGAGTTGAGAACCTGAAAACTACTGATGACCTAAAACCAATCAAAACAGTCAGAGACTTGTCTTTGAAAGAAAAGACAAAAGAATGTGAAATTTGTGGTCTGTTCAACCACAAAACAGAATTTTGCAGATATAGAAAGGGTTTTCAGTTCAATAAGAAAAATCAACAACTGGTTGAGGGGAAACAAATAAAAAATGATTATGTAAAAACTTTTTCTCCCAAGAAACAACAACCAGCAAAAACCTTTTCTCAGAAAAAGACAAAATCTCAACAAAAGTCTTTTTCTCAAAATTCTCTTTCAGTAGTTAGACCTGAATCATCAGCAGTTTCACAAACTGCTGAGATTAAAGATCTTATGAACTTGGTACAACTACTGATGACCAAAGTTGATGGTGGTCCTCAAAAGGATACCACCATTGTTCTTAATGAAAAATCCATTGCCAAAAAGACATGGATTTCTAAACTTGGTCAAGAACAAACTGTAAATGTTCTCAAGAGCAAACCCAAAGCCAAACTGGCTTGGGTTCCTAAATCTAACTGATTTGCTATCTTGTGCAGAGAGTTTCCAGAGGCTTAAATAGCATTTGGTATGTAGACAGTGGAGGCTCAATGCACATGACAGGATGCAGATACCTAATAAACAATTTTATCAGTCAAAGAGATGGATCTGTATCCTTTGGGAACAATGCTAAGGGATATGTGCTAGGACATGGCAATGTCTCCTCTGGCAAAATACAGTTTGACAAGGTCAATCTGGTTGAAAACCTTGAGTACAACTTCCTAAGTGTGTCACAAATGTGTGATAAAGGATATTCTTCCTTTTTCACAAAGACAGCATGCAAGATCATATTACCAGAAGGCCAGAAGTTGATAAAGAAGATCATTGAAGATCATACTTTGTTAATAGCCAAAAGATGTGGCAATGTCTATGCAGTGGACATTGAAAAAGATAAAGTACTGAACAACACTGCCTGTTTCTTCTCAAAGGCATCAACTTCAGAAACTGATCTCTGGCACAGGAGACTTGGCCATGTGAACTTTAAAACCATAAATAAAGTCACAAAATGGGCTTGGTCAGAGGTCTACCCTTAAAAGTATACCAGTGTCAAGAACACTGTGTATCCTGTTTAAAGGGTAAACAACATAAGTCCTCCTATAAGTCTATTGAAGAATCAAAAACAACTACATGTCTTCAACTACTCCATATGGACTTATTTGGGCCTATAAAAATAATGAGCCTCGGTAAGAAGAAGTACTGCTTAGTCATCATTGATGACTACTCAAGATTTACATGGGTATTCTTCTTATTTTTAAGGATGAGGCTGCTGAAATCATCAAGTTCTTCGTTCTACAAGTAGAGAAGCAATACTCTCTACTTGTCAAAACCATTAGAAGTGATAATGGGACAGAGTTCAGGAACAAAACTCTGGATAAATTCTGTTTGTCTAAAGGGATTATTAGACAATTCAGTGTTGCCAGAACTCCTGAACAAAATGGTGTGGTAGAAAGGAAGAACAGAACTTCAATAGAAGGAGCAAGAACAATGTTAGCTGATTCTGGCCTACCTTTATACTTCTGGTGTGGTAGAAAGGAAGAACAGAACTTCAATAGAAGGAGCAAGAACAATGTTAGCTGATTCTGGCCTACCTTTATACTTCTGGGCAGAAGCAGTTAACACATCATGTTATGTTCAAAATAGAGTTCTTATTGTCAAGAGACATTCAAAGACTGCCTATGAAGTTCTTCATGGCATGAAGCCCCTTATCTCCTTTTTCAAGGCTTTTGGGTGTCAATGTTTCATCTTGAAAGGAATCTATTTCAAAGTTTGCTGCCAAAGTGGACTCAGGTTACTTTCTTGGTTATTCCTCAACTAGAAAAGCCTATAAGGTTGTTAACTCAATAACCAGGATAGTAGAAGAAACACTGAATGTCAAGTTCAATGAGTCAAAACACACTCTCATTCCAGCACATCCTGCTGAACTCTTTGACCTTGATAACTTCCATTTTGAACCTGAAAAGACTGTTACTTCATCCAAACCTACTTATTATGGTGATCAAAGGTTTGATGATGAGGATCCAGCACCATGGACTCCTCAAACAGTCATTAAGTCAACTTCAAAACCATCAGAAGTTTCACAAACTTCTGATTCAACAAATACTGAAGGACAAACTCAAACATCTGCTTCAGCACCTGCAACTACTGAAGACACTGAAATTGCTGAACCAGATATAATAGACCTCAGTAGTTTGTTTGAAGAACATGAGCCACCAACACCTGTCAGTGGTTACAACAACTGATCGAACACAAAGACCATCCACTTGATCAAATCATGGCCATGTTAAGTTTAAAAACAAACAAATTTTATAAAAGGTCAGGAAGGAAGTTTCCAGGACTAAACAGTTCTACAAAAATTGGTTTTGACAAATCTAAACTTAGATGTCACAAGTGTCAAAAGTTGGGACACTTTGCTAGAGAGTGTAGAAGCTCTGGCTTTAACCAATCTCAGTCTGGAAACAATTTTAACCCCAATTATAACAGGAATAATGGAACACAAGGGAGTGCACATTTTGTACAGGCACAAGCTCCACAACACCAATATGTGCCACAAGTACAATATGTACAGATGCCTGCTCAACAGATGTAGAGCCAACAATCAATCCCTCCCTTTCCAGCTGCTCAACAACCTCCACAGCAACAGCAATCCTCTCAACAAAGTCTATTTACCTCAGGGTATGTTGACTGGAGCAGTCTTCCTTTTGACACCACAGAGTGCAATCCTGATGCAGACAACAAAATGTTTGACATCAACTGGGGAGAGCCTGAAAATGGCAGAAAGAACTTTGCCTTAATGGCATTTGAGGGATGCTCCTCAAAATCTGTTTTGTCACAGGTATCAAAAGAATCTTTGACAAAACTATGTTCAAATTCATGCAAAGAATCTTTTGCTCTCATAAGAGAGACAAATGTGCACTTACAAGGAAAAGCAAATGATTCTGAGAGAAAATTCACTCAGATGAAATGTGATTTAGAAAGAAAACTTGCTGCAAAAACAAAAGAAGTTTCTAAATTAACTAACTCTGCTATTGAAACCCAAGCACAAATTAAAATCATGATTAATGACCTAGGGAATGTCAGACAAGAGCTTGCTGACACCAAGGTCACATGTGAAAAATGGGTGGAATCTTGTAAGGGGTACCAATTATTGCTAAACAAACAAAGTGCTTCAAATGTTAGGTTTGGCATAGGGTACAATCACACTGAAACACCAACAGATTTCTCTCCCAAAACTACTAAAGATGGGAGAAAAATTGTTTCAGGTGAAACTTCTGAAGAGGAAGAATGCACATCTTTCCATGAAAACTTTCTAAAATCACACAAAGAAAGTTCTTCAGAAGTACTGATTAAATCTGACTTTAAGCCATCAGTAGTTTCAACTACATCAGGAGTTGAGAACCTGAAAACTACTAATGACCTAAAACCAATCAAAACAGGCAGAGACTTGTCTTTGAAAGAAAAGACAAAAGAATGTGAAATTTGTGGTCTGTTCAACCACAAAACAGAATTTTGCAGATATAGAAAGGGTTTTCAGTTCAATAAGAAAAATCAACAACTGGTTGAGGGGAAACAAATCAAAAATGATTATGTAAAAACTTTTTCTCCCAAGAAACAACAACCAGCAAAAACCTTTTCTCAGAAAAAGACAAAATCTCAACAAAAGTCTTTTTCTCAAAATTCTCTTTCAGTAGTTAGACCTGAATCATCAGCAGTTTCACAAACTGCTGAGATTAAAGATCTTATGAACTTGGTACAACTACTGATGACCAAAGTTGATGGTGGTCCTCAAAAGGATACCACCATTGTTCTTAATGAAAAATCCATTGCCAAAAAGACATGGATTTCTAAACTTGGTCAAGAACAAACTGTAAATGTTCTCAAGAGCAAACCCAAAGCCAAACTGGCTTGGGTTCCTAAATCTAACTGATTTGCTATCTTGTGCAGAGAGTTTCCAGAGGCTTAAATAGCATTTGGTATGTAGACAGTGGAGGCTCAATGCACATGACAGGATGCAGATACCTAATAAACAATTTTATCAGTCAAAGAGATGGATCTGTATCCTTTGGGAACAATGCTAAGGGATATGTGCTAGGACATGGCAATGTCTCCTCTGGCAAAATACAGTTTGACAAGGTCAATCTGGTTGAAAACCTTGAGTACAACTTCCTAAGTGTGTCACAAATGTGTGATAAAGGATATTCTTCCTTTTTCACAAAGACAGCATGCAAGATCATATTACCAGAAGGCCAGAAGTTGATAAAGAAGATCATTGAAGATCATACTTTGTTAATAGCCAAAAGATGTGGCAATGTCTATGCAGTGGACATTGAAAAAGATAAAGTACTGAACAACACTGCCTGTTTCTTCTCAAAGGCATCAACTTCAGAAACTGATCTCTGGCACAGGAGACTTGGCCATGTGAACTTTAAAACCATAAATAAAGTCACAAAATGGGCTTGGTCAGAGGTCTACCCTTAAAAGTATACCAGTGTCAAGAACACTGTGTATCCTGTTTAAAGGGTAAACAACATAAGTCCTCCTATAAGTCTATTGAAGAATCAAAAACAACTACATGTCTTCAACTACTCCATATGGACTTATTTGGGCCTATAAAAATAATGAGCCTCGGTAAGAAGAAGTACTGCTTAGTCATCATTGATGACTACTCAAGATTTACATGGGTATTCTTCTTATTTTTAAGGATGAGGCTGCTGAAATCATCAAGTTCTTCGTTCTACAAGTAGAGAAGCAATACTCTCTACTTGTCAAAACCATTAGAAGTGATAATGGGACAGAGTTCAGGAACAAAACTCTGGATAAATTCTGTTTGTCTAAAGGGATTATTAGACAATTCAGTGTTGCCAGAACTCCTGAACAAAATGGTGTGGTAGAAAGGAAGAACAGAACTTCAATAGAAGGAGCAAGAACAATGTTAGCTGATTCTGGCCTACCTTTATACTTCTGGTGTGGTAGAAAGGAAGAACAGAACTTCAATAGAAGGAGCAAGAACAATGTTAGCTGATTCTGGCCTACCTTTATACTTCTGGGCAGAAGCAGTTAACACATCATGTTATGTTCAAAATAGAGTTCTTATTGTCAAGAGACATTCAAAGACTGCCTATGAAGTTCTTCATGGCATGAAGCCCCTTATCTCCTTTTTCAAGGCTTTTGGGTGTCAATGTTTCATCTTGAAAGGAATCTATTTCAAAGTTTGCTGCCAAAGTTGACTCAGGTTACTTTCTTGGTTATTCCTCAACTAGAAAAGCCTATAAGGTTGTTAACTCAATAACCAGGATAGTAGAAGAAACACTGAATGTCTAGTTCAATGAGTCAAAACACACTCTCATTCCAGCACATCCTGCTGAACTCTTTGACCTTGAAAACTTCCATTTTGAACCTGAAAAGACTGTCACTTCATCCAAACCTACTTATTATGGTGATCAAAGGTTTGATGATGAGGATCCAGCACCATGGACTCCTCAAACAGTCATTAAGTCAACTTCAAAACCATCAGAAGTTTCACAAACTTCTGATTCAACAAATACTGAAGGACAAACTCAAACATCTGCTTCAGCACCTGCAACTACTGAAGACACTGAAATTGCTGAACCAGATATAATAGACCTCAGTAGTTTGTTTGAAGAACATGAGCCACCAACACCTGTCAGTGGTTACAACAACTGATCGAACACAAAGACCATCCACTTGATCAAATCATGGCCATGTTAAGTTTAAAAACAAACAAATTTTATAAAAGGTCAGGAAGGAAGTTTCCAGGACTTAACAGTTCTACAAAAATTGGTTTTGACAAATCTAAACTTAGATGTCACAACTGTCAAAAGTTGGGACACTTTGCTAGAGAGTGTAGAAGCTCTGGCTTTAACCAATCTCAGTCTGGAAACAATTGTAACACCCCAACCGATGGCGGAAACATCGGGGTGCCACGTATTGATGATTGTTCAGTAGCTCATGGTGAATATTAACTTCCATTAAATAATTTAAATGAATTACATACAATTGTTCTAGAATTCGTACATCAAAATGAATAATACTATGCACACATCTTCAAGCATTAACTCAAATCCTCAAGCAAATAGAACCTGAAACATGTTAAGTTGAAAATATTTTGGGTCAACAAAAGTTGGTGAGAATTACATAGGTTTTGATAATTGAATAAAATTGTTGTGCAATTCATGTGTCATGGCAATCTAGTCCATATGCGAAAACATACTAGAAGTAAATCGAGTGCATAATCAACCTTGTTGACTGTTGTATTGTGGTACATCCTATACGCTCATGGTTCACTCGTTTAAATTGCAGTAACAAACACCCACGCAACCTATGTAGGAGGCACGTATCCGGGTGGGATTGTCAGTCCAATAGATCTATCAATGTATACCGTTTGGCTGATGAATGTTTATGCTAGAATTGTGCTTACCCTAGTCATGTTCAAGACATAATGCAACATAGAAAAACACATAGACACATTGATGATTGAATTGCATAAATAATGTTGTAACATGTTTCACCCCAAAAACGGTGATAAATAGAAAAGGGGCTATGTAAAACTCACCTTAGCAAAATGTTATGTCTCGTGAAAAAAATAGAATAATGTGTTGTGAATGTATGCGAGGCGAATCCCAAAGACTCAACAACGTAGCTAGTCCAAATTGAAGAAAACGAAAAAGAAAGAATATCAAGCTTCCAATTCGCCAATTACAAGAGCTTATAATCAAAGCTTCAATTGTAGAAGTAATAGACTATAGAAGAAAGGTATGAGGGAAAGTTTAATCGGATTGAAACAATCGATTTAGAGGTGCAAAGTATGATGGGTCATAGGTGGGTTTTTATACTAGTTTTGGAGTCAATTAGCCATTAAAATTGGTCAACACCATAAAGTAAGGTTTTATGATGAATTGACTATTTGACTAAGACTTTGACTGTTTGACTAAGACTTTGATTGTTTGACTAAGACTTTGACTATTTGACTAAGACTTTTTTTAAAAAAAAAAAAATCTTGTATGTGAAAAAAAAAAAAATAATAATTTAGAATCATATTATTATTATTATTATTATTTATATACATTTATGTATGTATATAAGTTGTGAGTTAGGATAAATAAAGACTTAGGCACATTTGTATAATATTAATGATAAAGGTGTAGTAAAAATATATATATATATATAAGGGCATTTTATGTATTAAAATTTTGGGGAAAAATTTTGCGATGTTACAGTCTCCCCTACTTTTAGGAACTTCGTCCCGAAGTTAAAAGAAAAACACCAGGTATACAATTGGTCGACTACCGAAAACCTTGATAAAATTTCTCACTACCTTAACGTACCTGTAAATTCATGATTACGTTCCGGACCGTAATTATCAATTTACCTTACATTAGGGTTTTGCATCCTTTTATGACTCTACCGATTGTTGAGCAGGTTCGATAGTCTCCACTAGTCGTTGAGCAGGTTGTAGGGCCTCTCCCGACTGTTGGAAAGACATGATGACCTCTACCAATCGTTGAGTAGGTTGTTTGGTAGTCAACTAATTGTTGTACAAGTAAGCAAGTATGATTATAGATATAGCAATTAGTTCACATTCAAACAAGCATGCACTCAGATGTTATGATAATACTAGAATTTATTACGTGAATCAAAAAGTGTCAATACATAGAATTGAAAAGTAGACATCATTCAAATGGTGGGGTTTGCTGTTAAGTAGCTGGAGGGTCTTGATCTCGATTTAGTTTAGGGCATCGGTTACGGAAATGATTTGGGTTTCCACATTCATAGCATTGACCATAGTTGTATTTACTAGAACGATTAAGATTAGCAACCTGAGCAGGGTTGGTTGGTTGGTGTTAGGGTTTGGGGACTCACGACATGTGTTGACCAGATGGCCATACCTACCACAATTGGTGCACAGGCGACACACTGAAACAGTGGGGTGATGTCGTTTGCATGTGTTACACAATGGAAAGTTTCTTGTATAGGGTTTCTTGTTAGAAGCTTGTGTAGTGAGGTTTACATTAGGATCCCTGGTCTTGCGCTTCTGGTTCTCGGTAGTTACCGCGGCCACAATACTTGTTTTCTCGCCTTTCCGAACTAAGGTCCCGTTCTTTATGTGATTTCCATCGCCATTTCCATTTCCATTGCCGTTCCCATTCATTGGGATGACTTGAGCCAACAAGTTAGAAACCAGAGTTGTGATTTGTTGCGCCATTTGTTGGAAAATAATCGCAGCCAGTTGGGCATCAACACCTTTGTTGTTTTTGTTGTTGTTGTGGTTGGTGTTGTGGTTGTTGTTACTTTCCTCTTGGTTTTCACCACTGTTATTGCGAGTGCTGCGACGTGGAGACATGATCTATAAGGGACACAATGAAGGTTCAATGTGGCATGAAATGAATGAGGTGATATAAGGAATGTAATCATTTATTCATTAATTAAAACGAATAAACGAAAACGTTGACGTATCAAAGATTTCAGATTCCAATAACATAGTGAAGACATGCTTTAGCCTATAAGTGAACACTCATCCCGAGAATTCCCAGGTAGGCATCCGGGTCCCTCGTCTGATTGGGATATATGCGCAATGCCAGCCTAGACAGAAGACTCAGAATACAGGCGTTCACCCTTCCAGATTGCACGTGTTCGTTATTAAAATCTAGAACTTCGACGAGATCTCAAGGTGGTTCAGGTTAAACCTGAGGATTTTGTCCTATTAGTCTGAGAGTAGATCTAGTGATGGAGAGCAACCTTCTTGTAAGGATGAAAGTAGGGATAAGAAGTAGGAGGGAGATAGAGAATAGCAAGTAAAAGAAGCAAGTACTGGTTAAATCCTATGGTTATAGACTAGATTATTTTTCTAATAACCTAATTCCCTATAACCATGGCTCTGATACCAATCTGTAACACCCCAACCGATGGCGGAAACATCGGGGTGCCACGTATTGATGATTGTTCAGTAGCTCATGGTGAATATTAACTTCCATTAAATAATTTAAATGAATTACATACAATTGTTCTAGAATTCGTACATCAAAATGAATAATACTATGCACACATCTTCAAGCATTAACTCAAATCCTCAAGCAAATAGAACCTGAAACATGTTAAGTTGAAAATATTTTGGGTCAACAAAAGTTGGTGAGAATTACATAGGTTTTGATAATTGAATAAAATTGTTGTGCAATTCATGTGTCATGGCAATCTAGTCCATATGCGAAAACATACTAGAAGTAAATCGAGTGCATAATCAACCTTGTTGACTGTTGTATTGTGGTACATCCTATACGCTCATGGTTCACTCGTTTAAATTGCAGTAACAAACACCCACGCAACCTATGTAGGAGGCACGTATCCGGGTGGGATTGTCAGTCCAATAGATCTATCAATGTATACCGTTTGGCTGATGAATGTTTATGCTAGAATTGTGCTTACCCTAGTCATGTTCAAGACATTATGCAACATAGAAAAACACATAGACACATTGATGATTGAATTGCATAAATAATGTTGTAACATGTTTCACCCTAAAAACGGTGATAAATAGAAAAGGGGCTATGTAAAACTCACCTTAGCAAAATGTTATGTCTCGTGAAAAAAATAGAATAATGTGTTGTGAATGTATGCGAGGCGAATCCCAAAGACTCAACAACGTAGCTAGTCCAAATTGAAGAAAACGAAAAAGAAAGAATATCAAGCTTCCAATTCGCCAATTACAAGAGCTTATAATCAAAGCTTCAATTGTAGAAGTAATAGACTATAGAAGAAAGGTATGAGGGAAAGTTTAATCGGATTGAAACAATCGATTTAGAGGTGCAAAGTATGATGGGTCATAGGTGGGTTTTTATACTAGTTTTGGAGTCAATTAGCCATTAAAATTGGTCAACACCATAAAGTAAGGTTTTATGATGAATTGACTATTTGACTAAGACTTTGACTGTTTGACTAAGACTTTGATTGTTTGACTAAGACTTTGACTATTTGACTAAGACTTTTTTAAAAAAAAAAAAATCTTGTATGTGAAAAAAAAAAAATAATAATTTAGAATCATATTATTATTATTATTATTATTATTATTATTATTATTTATATACATTTATGTATGTATATAAGTTGTGAGTTAGGATAAATAAAGACTTAGGCACATTTGTATAATATTAATGATAAAGGTGTAGTAAAAATATATATATATATATATATATAAGGGCATTTTATGTATTAAAATTTTGGGGAAAAATTTTGCGATGTTACAACAATTTTAACCCCAATTATAACAGGAATAATGGAACACAAGGGAGTGCACATTTTGTACAGGCACAAGCTCCACAACACCAATATGTGCCACAAGTACAATATGTACAGATGCCTGCTCAACAAATGTAGAGCCAACAATCAATCCCTCCCTTTCCAGCTGCTCAACAACCTCCACAGCAACAGCAATCCTCTCAACAAAGTCTATTTACCTCAGGGTATGTTGACTGGAGCAGTCTTCCTTTTGACACCACAGAGTGCAATCCTGATGCAGACAACAAAATGTTTGACATCAACTGGGGAGAGCCTGAAAATGGCAGAAAGAACTTTGCCTTAATGGCATTTGAGGGATGCTCCTCAAAATCTGTTTTGTCACAGGTATCAAAAGAATCTTTGACAAAACTATGTTCAAATTCATGCAAAGAATCTTTTGCTCTCATAAGAGAGACAAATGTGCACTTACAAGGAAAAGCAAATGATTCTGAGAGAAAATTCACTCAGATGAAATGTGATTTAGAAAGAAAACTTGCTGCAAAAACAAAAGAAGTTTCTAAATTAACTAACTCTGCTATTGAAACCCAAGCACAAATTAAAATCATGATTAATGACCTAGGGAATGTCAGACAAGAGCTTGCTGACACCAAGGTCACATGTGAAAAATGGGTGGAATCTTGTAACGGGTACCAATTATTGCTAAACAAACAAAGTGCTTCAAATGTTAGGTTTGGCATAGGGTACAATCACACTGAAACACCAACAGATTTCTCTCCCAAAACTACTAAAGATGGGAGAAAAATTGTTTCAGGTGAAACTTCTGAAGAGGAAGAATGCACATCTTTCCATGAAAACTTTCTAAAATCACACAAAGAAAGTTCTTCAGAAGTACTGATTAAATCTGACTTTAAGCCATCAGGAGTTGAGAACCTGAAAACTACTGATGACCTAAAACCAATCAAAACAGTCAGAGACTTGTCTTTGAAAGAAAAGACAAAAGAATGTGAAATTTGTGGTCTGTTCAACCACAAAACAGAATTTTGCAGATATAGAAAGGGTTTTCAGTTCAATAAGAAATATCAACAACTGGTTGAGGGGAAACAAATCAAAAATGATTATGTAAAAACTTTTTCTCCCAAGAAACAACAACCAGCAAAAACCTTTTCTCAGAAAAAGACAAAATCTCAACAAAAGTCTTTTTCTCAAAATTCTCTTTCAGTAGTTAGACCTGAATCATCAGCAGTTTCACAAACTGCTGAGATTAAAGATCTTATGAACTTGGTACAACTACTGATGACCAAAGTTGATGGTGGTCCTCAAAAGGATACCACCATTGTTCTTAATGAAAAATCCATTGCCAAAAAGACATGGATTTCTAAACTTGGTCAAGAACAAACTGTAAATGTTCTCAAGAGCAAACCCAAAGCCAAACTGGCATGAGTTCCTAAATCTAACTGATTTGCTATCTTGTGCAGAGAGTTTCCAGAGGCTTAAATAGCATTTGGTATGTAGACAGTGGAGGCTCAATGCACATGACAGGATGCAGATACCTGATAAACAATTTTATCAGTCAAAGAGATGGATCTGTATCCTTTGGGAACAATGCTAAGGGATATGTGCTAGGACATGGCAATGTCTCCTCTGGCAAAATACAGTTTGACAAGGTCAATCTGGTTGAAAACCTAGAGTACAACTTGCTAAGTGTGTCACAAATGTGTGATAAAGGATATTCTTCCTTTTTCACAAAGACAGCATGCAAGATCATATTACCAGAAGGCCAGAAGTTGATAGAGAAGATCATTGAAGATCATACTTTGTTAATAGCCAAAAGATGTGGCAATGTCTATGCAGTGGACATTGAAAAAGATAAAGTACTGAACAACACTGCCTGTTTCTTCTCAAAGGCATCAACTTCAGAAACTGATCTCTGGCACAGGAGACTTGGCCATGTGAACTTTAAAACCATAAATAAAGTCACAAAAATGGGCTTGGTCAGAGGTCTACCCTTAAAAGTATACCAGTGTCAAGAACACTGTGTATCCTGTTTAAAGGGTAAACAACATAAGTCCTCCTATAAGTCTATTGAAGAATCAAAAACAACTGCATGTCTTCAACTACTCCATATGGACTTATTTGGGCCTATAAAAATAATGAGCCTTGGTAAGAAGAAGTACTGCTTAGTCATCATTGATGACTACTCAAGATTTACATGGGTATTCTTCTTATTTTTTAAGGATGAGGCTGCTGAAATCATCAAGTTCTTCGTTCTACAAGTAGAGAAGCAATACTCTCTACCTGTCAAAACCATTAGAAGTGATAATGGGACAGAGTTCAGGAACAAAACTCTGGATGAATTCTGTTTGTCTAAAGGGATTATTAGACAATTCAGTGTTGCCAGAACTCCTGAACAAAATGGTGTGGTAGAAAGGAAGAACAGAACTTCAATAGAAGGAGCAAGAACAATGTTAGCTGATTCTGGCCTACCTTTATACTTCTGGGCAGAAGCAGTTAACACATCATGTTATGTTCAAAATAGAGTTCTTATTGTCAAGAGACATTCAAAGACTGCCTATGAAGTTCTTCATGGCATGAAGCCCCTTATCTCCTTTTTCAAGGCTTTTGGGTGTCAATGTTTCATCTTGAAAGGAATCTATTTCAAAGTTTGCTGCCAAAGTTGACTCAGGTTACTTTCTTGGTTATTCCTCAACTAGAAAAGCCTATAAGGTTGTTAACTCAATAACCAGGATAGTAGAAGAAACACTGAATGTCAAGTTCAATGAGTCAAAACACACTCTCATTCCAGCACATCCTGCTGAACTCTTTGACCTTGACAACTTCCATTTTGAATCTAAAAAGACTGTCACTTCATCCAAACCTACTTATTATGGTGATCAAAGGTTTGATGATGAGGATCCAGCACCATGGACTCCTCAAACAGTCATTAAGTCAACTTCAAAACCATCAGAAGTTTCACAAACTTCTGATTCAACAAATACTGAAGGACAAACTCAAACATCTGCTTCAGCACCTGCAACTACTGAAGACACTGAAATTGCTTAACCAGATATAATAGACCTCAGTAGTTTGTTTGAAGAACATGAGCCACCAACACCTGTTAGTGGTTTACAACAACTGATCGAACACAAAGACCATCCACTTGATCAAATCATGGGTGATATTGCATCAGGTGTTCTTACAAGAAACCAGCTTTCCCACTTTTGTCTATTCTCAGCATTTATTTCACAGTTGGAACCAAACAAGTACCAGGAAGCCCTCAAAGACAACAATTGGGTGCAGGCAATGCAAGATGAATTGCTTCAATTCAACAAGCAACATGTATGGGAAATCTGTCCCCTACCACCAAACAAGCAACCAATTGGCACAAGATGGGTTTTCAGGAACAAACAAGATGAAGCTGGTATTATAATAAAGAACAAGGCAAGACTGGTAGTACAAGGTTACTCTTAAGAAGAAGGAATTGACTATGATGAAACCTTTGCTCCAGTTGCAAGGCTTGAAGCCATCAGGTTATTTCTGGCCTATGCCATTTCCAACAAAATAAAAGTTTATCAAATGGATGTCAAGAGTGCATTTTTGTAAGGAAAGATAAAAGAGGAAGTGTATGTTTGTCAGCCACCTGGGTTTGAGGATCCTTCTCATCCTGAGTGGGTGTACAAACTAGACAAAGCTCTTTATAGGCTCAAACAGGCTCCAAGAGCCTGGTATGATACACTTTCAACCTTTTTACTCAAAAATAACTTCACAAGAGGTCCCATTGATAAAACTTTTTTCATAAAACATGTTGGAAATCATATCTTACTTGTTCAAATATATGTTGATGATATCATTTTTGGTTCAACAAACACAAAATTGTGTGATGAATTTAAAAAACTCATGCAATCAAAATTTGAGATGAGTATAATGGGAGAACTGCAGTACTTTCTGGGACTGCAGATTAAACAACAAACAAATGGAACTTTTATACATCAATCAAAATATGTTAAAGAATTATTAAACAAATTTTCTTTACAAGACTGTAAATCATGTTCCACTCCCATGACACCAACCACACAAGTTGAACCAGATGATCAAGGAAAACAGGTTGATCAAACCATGTATAGATGTATGATAGGTTCCCTTTTATATCTAACTGCTTCTAGACCAGATATTATGTTTTCAACATGTGTCTGTGCTAGATATCAATCAGCTCCTAGGGAATCACACCTTATTGCAGTCAAAAGAATCTTTAGATATCTGAAAGGAACTCCTACACTTGGAATTTGGTATCCTGCTTCAAGCAATACCAAGTTATCAGCTTTTTCAGATAGTGACTACGTAGGGTGTAAAATGTCAAGAAAATCAACATCTGGTGGTTGTCAATTCTTGGGAAACTGTCTAGTGTCCTGGCAATCAAAGAAACAAACATCTGTTGCAACTTCAACTGCTGAAGCTGAATACATTGCAGCTGCAAGTTGTACATCACAGATACAATGGCTCCAATATCAACTTCTTGATTATGGAATCAAAGAGACCAAGACACCATTGCTTGTAGACAGCAAATCTGCCATTAGCATCATTCAAAATCCTGTTCAGTTTTCAAAGACTAAACACATTGAAATCAGGTATCATTTCATAAGAGATTGCTATGAAAAAGGCAAGATTGAAGTGAAACATGTAGCAACAGCCAATCAAATAGCTGACATTTTCACTAAACCCCTTGACACATCAACATTTCAGAAGTTAGTATCCATGCTAGGGATGCTAAATTTGGAAGTGTTTCTCTTTATTTTTCTACATAAATTTTTTATTTTTCACTTACATCTGTTTTCAAAAACTTGAAAAACTTCTGAAAAGAGAGAAACTACTGATGAACAAAACATCAGTATGGGGATATTTTCTAAAAAGTAATTAACTTCTGATAAAACAACCTTCAGAAGTTATGAATAAAGTATTTATAAAGTGTTTCTCATCAGCTGTTCAAAACTGCTGAAGAGAAAATGGGAACTACTGATGAAGATAATTCTTCATCAGCAGTTTAGTCAAAAAGGGCAAATCTGACTTTTCCCATCATCAGAAGTTTGACCTAGTCGGTTTAAAACTTCTGATAAAGAGATTTTTAACCTAGGCGGTTTAAAACTTCTAATAAAGAAGATCCAAGCGGTTAAAAACTTCTGATAAATATCTTTTTTCAACACTTATCCATTCAAACACAAAAATTCTCTCCTTCTCTCGCAAGAAAGCTCTCAAACCCCTGAACCTGCAACATAAACACTGTTCGATTCATCAACACACACACAAACCACATGGCTTTAGTTCTTAAACAGGGACACAATCTCAGAGCCTACTTAGAAAAACAAGAAGGCGGGTCCCAATACGATGAGATCATTGATCTCCTCGTCAAATCCCAATATTTCACCGCTCTCACAATAGACCCACCAATACATCCTGAAACTCTCAATGAGTTCTGGGCTAATGCTGAGACAGTGATGGTGGATGATGAAGTTATCTCCCTCAACTCAACAATTAAAGGGAGACAAATGGCCATTACACCGGCCATACTTGCAGACAGACTGGGGTTGAATGATGTGAATGCCCTTGAAAAGTTTGACAACTCTGCAATCCACCTAACCATGACTGAGTGTGGTTATCAAGGTACTCTCTCACAAGCTACTATCTTTAAAAAGTATTTTGAACCAAAATATAAACTTTTGTTTCATTATATAATTATGTGCTTGAGTCCTAAAACAGGGTCTTATGACCAGATGCCCTCAACCTTTCAACCAATTTTTCATTCCATTGTGAATGAAACAAATTTCAGGGCATCAAAACTTTTCTTTAATGAGTTGGTGTTACATCACAATAACACTAAGAAAAAGTTTTTGTTATATCCAAGGTTCATTATGCAATGCATAATATCTGAACTGGGTAATGAGGTGCTTGTGGGTAAAATTGAAATTCTAAAACCCTTAACCTCACAAGCATACTCAAGGCACAACAAACAGGCTGCCTGGCCAGAAGATGACCAAGGGGAACCAGAACCAGTCCCCATGGAACCCTCATCTTCCAAACCTACTCCACCAAAGGCCAAGAAACCCAAGATACAAAAACAAAAACCCACCAAACCTAAAAGAAAAGCTGTTCAGGAGGTTGAGATGCCTGAACAACCTATTGTGCAATCTGCACTTCTTAAAGATGTGACTGAAACATCCTCTCAGTCTCATCCATCTCAAACCCCACCAAGAGCACCAATAACAATCCTTTTCAAAAGAAAAAGACTTAAGAAAACTATTCCAATTGATTCTTCTTTTGAAACTGCTGAACCCACTGCCCAAACTACTGAACCAGCACCCCAAATTTCTGAACCAGACATTGAAATAACCAAACTTCTCTCTGGGCTAAAAGAGAAAGTCTCATCTACACATGTCAGTCCCCATCAACCACATAAAACAGGGGACATAGCCTCAGAAATTGACATGGATGTGGACACTCAAAGCCCTAACCAAAGAGATGAGGATGAACCAGAGTCTCTAAGCCCAAACTTAGAAACTGTTGGTACTTTTGAGGCTGCTACTACTCATTTACCACCCAGTGGTGGACCCAAGGACAGAAGTAACATAGTTTAAGACCTCAACTGTGGCAACTACTGATGAAGGCTTAATGCCTGAGGTAGGAAATCCTCTGAACCAAGAAAAAGAGGTACATGAGACAACTGAGTTGGGCTCAGCTCATGATGTAACTAATACAGTCCTCATTGAGGATGTAATCAGGGATTCAGATGATTCCATTAATTTGGATGATGTTTCAAAACACCAAACTACTGAATTGATGGCTAGAAGTGAAGGTCTTGCACCTGGTGTCTCTAAGCTCAAGAAGCTAGTCACACCATCTCAGGTTAAAGCACACTCAATCCATGAGTCCCCTAGAGTGGCATCTTCTGTACAACAAGAAGATCAACCAAAAACACACCCCTCACTACAAATGCCTACCCAATTCCCTAGGCAAACAAGCATAGACATGAACCAGCTATGCAGCCCACATGGTCCCCTGTACCACATGATGAACACTCTCATCAAGAATCACTTCCAAACATACACAGCTAACTTGGAGCTGTCAATTAAGAACCAATTTGGAGTGATCAAGACAAAGATGAACGATCTGTCAAACAAGATTGAATTCAACAGCAGACAGATTGCTACTCTTACAGGTCATTTCTCCCAACCCTCAACTTCCAAACTTGATGAATCCAAAAAGGGGGAGAAAATTAGGGAACCTAAGGAGTCATTCGAAGCCAGGATAAGGGCAAGAGTGGCTATCCTTGAAAGAGATCAAAAGAATCAAGCCAAAAAAGAAAAATTGGCCCAACAATTTGGTGTCTCTATTCAAGAAATAGAAGATGCTGAAAAGTCTGATGAATCCCAAGGGCACAATGAAGAAACCTCTGATGGCCAAAGTTCTGATGAAGAATCAAAAAGTACTGAAGACAATCCTTCACTAGTTGACAAACCTTCAGAAGTTGTCAACCCATCAGAAGTTAACACTTCCAAGACTCAAACTGCTGACCCTTCCAGATCAACTGCTCCTATTCAACCAACTTCTGTTCCTACTAGGCCTACTACAACAGTTACCACAATGACTGTGCTAAACGCTTCTCTAATCTCTCAATCAGCAGAACTACTTGAGAAGAGTTTAGTGGCAGCCCAAAAGAAGGCCAGAGAAGATCAGATCTGGAAAACACTGGAAGAAAGGGATGACTTGGATCTAAGCCATGAAGAAAAACTTCAGGCTTATGAAGCTGAACTCCAAAGGCAGGCTAGCCTAGACCAGATTGCTGAAGAAGATAAAAGACATCAACTGATGTCTTACATTACAAAGAACAGCAAAATCAAAGCCCACACACTGAAGAGACTCTCTATGGAAGAGCTGACAAGAAGAGCTCAACTTATTGCAGATAAACTTGCAACAAGTAAAGACACAAAGGCCAAGAGATCTCAGATGATAGAAGAACTGGTAGCTAATGGTTATGGTTCAAAAGCCTCAGTGTCCAAATGGAAAGAAGAAAGATTGGTGGACACATATAGAAAATATAAGGCTGCAAGGGCTGCTAATCCAGAGAAGTTTCAAACTGCTAAAGTTTCAACTTCAGTAGTTAGAACTTCTGGTGTTCAAAGAAGACCAGCTACACAAAGAAAGAAATCAGAGGAGAAAGTGAAGACTAATTTCAGAATGGTACTACTAGAAGGTAGTACAGTAGTCCATTCTGATTTTGACATAGAAGAAAAGCCTCTGATCACACAATTCAGGGATCCTTCCACCTTTGCATATCAAATCCAGAAGACCATCATAGACAAACTGCACACCAAGGTAGTAACTGAACATCATTTGCCAACATTTCAGATACCTAATGTGATGGAACAACAGCAGGGAAGTGAATCCCACCTGAGAGTCACTGAAATTGAAAATATTCAACACTCAGGAGAAACCCAGGGTACCTCCATAGTTCCCTACACTTTAGACTTTGACAAGTCTAAAGAACCAATCATCAGATGGTTCTTTACTGATAACAACTCAGTACTTGTGATAAGAAGAGATCAAACAAGAAGGGCATATAGGTCGATGAATGAGCTGAAGAAACTATCAACTAAAGACCTGCTTACAATCCAACACTTAGAACCACAGAAAGGGTCTCATACTGATGAACAGCTGAACCAGCTCAAAAATTCCATGTTAAAAGGAATATGGAAAATTGTGAAGGACAGAAAAGAACAATAAGGAATTAGTAAGGTTTTGGCTTCATCAATCCAGGGGGAGATTGTTAGGACAAAAAGGATTGGTGAAACCACTTTTCCAAACCTTAGTCTAATTTACTTCTGTCAAAATACTCTAAGTATAGAACTGCTGAAGAAGAAGGATCAAACTGCTGAAGAAGAGATTCAGAAGTGCTGAAGAAGAAAAGTCATCAGAAGTTCTGAAGTTCAAACCAGACACTTCTACTGAAGAACTACTGAAGACAAACTACTCATCAGTAGTTTGTCATTCATCAGTACTTACAGAAGATCTTTTCCACCGCCTTTGTATATCAGTAGTTTATTACTTTAGTATTTCTTTTTGCTTTATGTACAAGTTCCAAGACTGCAACTTGTTTCTGAACTTGCTTTTGGCAAGGTTCATGTATTTGTAAAGTCTATAAATAGAAGGGTTCATCCCTCTGTTTTAGACATTGATTTTAATACAAGAAATCCTTCAACACTTATTATTATTATTTCCATTTCATGTTTATTGAGAATCTGTCAAACTGTTTCATTCTCATTCAATACTTAGATTCTCAATAAACACTTATCATTTATTAGTTCTTGAATCCAGGGGGAGTAATAACTCCTGTTGAAAAGTGTAGCTTTAAACTTATAAACATTCCGCTGTGCTATCACTCATCATGAACTTGCTAAACACTTAAGTGTCAACTAGCAAGTTCTAACAAAAGAGCAATATACTGATCCAACATTTAGAAAATGATTTTAATGAGTTTTCAAAGACACAAATGTTTAGAAACCAGTCCTGGACCTTTAGGGATCAAAACAATATCATTACAAAGGTTTGGGATGAAGAACACACCTTGAAATTGTAAGATTATGAGGTGTAAAGCATGGAAATGTGATTTCTTGATCAAAAACGTGTTTCCGAGGTTGAATAAGGTGTGGGGTGGCTTTGGGGTGTATTAGGGTTTCACAAATGATGTTTTACAACATAAGGGTGGTATTTATAGGCGTTTCTAGTCATTTAGTACGCGTCTGGTGATTGTGCAGCAGTTACAGGCGATTAGGGTGTCTAATCGCGTGTAACCACTAGCGATTAGCCCAATCGCCTATAAAAACTCCTCCAATCGCCCATCTTACTGGCGATTAGGCCAATCACCCCCTATTAGCATGCAATTAGGCCAATCACCCCCTGTCAGCATGCAATTAGGCCAATCACCCCCTATTTACATGCAATTACGCGTAATCACCTATAATGTCATGCAATTACGCGTAATCACCTATAATGTCATGCAATGTAGAAGGATCGAATTGACAAAAACAATTGTGATGATCAAACAAGTCTACTAATTCAAGTGCGGAATCCTTGAATCAGTTACAAAATGATAATAATATCAACAAAACGCAGAAATCATCATTATACCATTCATTTCATTAATAATCAAACTCAATTACACGTTAAAAAGATGTTTATAATCAATAAAAGACTTGTACAAAGTTGACTCAAAACCCTAGGGAGAACACTGACTGGAGGGAAAACAAAATGTCAAAAGTTACATCTCAAAAATGAACTTGACCTTATATAGGCCTGCACATTCGCCCATATAGTATGGTCGAATGTGCAGGTTCGACCAAACATACTGGTCGAACCAAGCAATACATTAAAATCTATATCTACCTTCGACCTCCAGTTCTCCTTCGTACCTTCAAGTCACCTTCGATCGTTTATAAATCTTCCTTCGACCATATGGATACTCTTTCGACCAAACGACTAAACACAAAAACATATGTTAAATGTAATCCAAAGCATTAGTCACACAAAATGCATCTACAAACTCCCCCTCGACTATTGCTTGGATTGTTTACGCTCTTGGTCCATTCTTTTGTTCATCAGCTTTATGTGTAATTGCTTCTTTTGTTCTATGGTCATCACCGGTGCATAAACTTGTTTCGGCTTCTTCTTCTTGACATCAGGAACATCTTGAACTTTCACGAACTTACCAAGCTTCTTATCGTAATCACATCCAGCATTTATATCTTAAGCAAAGCACAGGAATACCACCCGTTGGTATTTGCTTGCTTGATCACAATCCTTCACCTCACTGTAAATCGAGTTATAATACAACATAATGATATCCTCATGTGAGCAATTAATCAACCACATAGGATCAAATATGTGTATCTTCTTGTAATCTTTCACACCATCTTTCAAAACAATCACAACCTCTGCAGTTTTCCAGTCATAGTACCACCAGATAAAATCTTTAGCAAAGTGTTGTGGGATCTGCATCAAAGGAATGTGTTTCAACACTTTAAGTGGTTTGTACTTCAACGTCACCTTGGGCATACCAGTTATCTCATCAATCTCTTTCTTATGAACAATCCGTTTAGGATACTGAGGAGTGAATAAATTCCATCTCATCCTGCTTTCTCTTGCCATACGATCAGCAAAATAAGCAATATGATCGTTCACAGATCCAGTCAACTGGTGTCTACACACATCTCGAATCGCCCAGTATGGAAGTGTCTTCAAATCATGAAATCTTTCAAAATAAAGTATCCCTACTCTCATTTAACAGCTACACATTTCAACTATTTCACAAACTTCCATCCCAACGCTCTACCTTTGAACATCTCATTGTGTAGTTTGTAAAAACTTCCCTGAATCTCTTTCTTAGGACGATTTGCTTCTTTCTCCTTCAGTTTCCTTAATAACTCCTTCAAACTATCAGATTGTTCTGTGCTCGGTTTATCATGCCCTGGAAATATTTCTTCAATGAATCTTTTACTCTTTTCCTGAGCAAGTTTCTCGGCTTCTTTCAACAATTCATCAGTAAATTCAGCAAATCCAGAATCTTTATCCTTCTTGAAATATTCTGGATATTCTTCACTGGTTATGTCTTCAATCTCAATCTCTTCGAATAAAGGCACATCTCGATCATCTAAATGATTACCTGCTTCTTTTTCAGGTAAGTTGGGAATCTGATTATCAACCAATAATTCTTCCAACGTCTTCCAAACTTGTTTCGCCAAACCTTCTAAAATCTCTTTCGACATCGCCGTAGAAACTTCTCCATCCTCCAAATCTGGATCGTTATACTCCAACTCAAGTATCCTGTCACTGGATTCAAAGATCTCTAAAAATCTGCTAGTCATATCTATCGTCCAGACTCTATCTGTTAACATCTGGCGATACATCTTTTTATCATCGTCTGATAGTGATCTAAGCTTCTCATTCCAAAAGACCGTATCATCATCAACAGATCCTCCAGGAGCTTTTGAACTGGATTCTCCTTCACCTTTTCCAGATCCTCTTTTCTCACATTTGTATTTATCAGTATCGTCATCATCATCATCATCATCATCACTATCTGAACTCGCAGAGCTATTTCCTTCACCAGAATTATCATCAGAACCATCATCGTCACTATCATCTTTCTTTTTCTTCTGAGAATTATCACCAGAATTACTCTCTTTCAGCTTCTTATTCTCCTCTTTTAATACCATAAATCTCCTGGTGTTCCTCTGTTCGTGTTTTAACAACTTCTTGTTTTCTTTTCGAAGTTGTTTAATCTTGGCTTCAAGAGCTTCCTGATTGTCATGAGATGTTTCAACAACGTCTAGCATCTTCTTGTCGTTGTTTTTCAATTGCTCTATCTCTGCTTGCTGCTTATTGATTATTTTCATCATGTCAGCTAGCTTCCGGTTCACAGCACTCATTACATCACTGTCAACTGTGACCTTTGGTGTAGAAGTTTCAGCAACAGCAGGCAACTTTCCTTTCTTTATCTTCTTCAGCACTCTATCCAGTGCATCATTAAACTCATTAACAGGTAAATCAGTCTCCTTTTCAGTACCTGATGTTGTCTTCTGCTTCTTTGTAGTTGGACTTGCAACCGGTGATTTTGAGCTAGATGCTGGTGGCAGTTTCTTACCAGCAATTAGGGTTTCTATGTCTCTAGCTCTCTTCTCCATAGGTCTTAAAACCTTCTCATTCTTATTTATCCGGGGTTTCTTTTGTTTCTCCCCTTGCTTTGGCGATTTAGGAAAATTCTCTGATCCCAAGCCTAAACCCTCATCAGTTTCATCTAAATGAATAGGGCTTTTGGTTCTCTGTTCCTCCAACGACTTGTTGAGACTGACAGACTCACCAGCCATAGTGGCCTTGGGCGTGGTGCTCTTCACTGTCTCTGCATCAGAATCCCATCTCTCATCCAATTGCGTCTCTTCAGAATCTACAGACGCCTCATCTACCAAATGCAACCCTTTCCTCGCCATACTCTTATGTCTTCTAGAAACTTTCTCCTTAGCTGGTTCAGCTTCTGCTTCAGTTTCTTTTTCCTTACCCTTTCCCCTCTTTGCTCCAACATTCACCACTTGACGCTTTCGTTTAGCATCAGGGTCTACTAGATGTATAGGATAGTCTTCATCTGATTCACTGTTAGCATGTCTCACCTTATCTTGACCTGGGTCTGTATAATCTATCTTGATCAGGTGACCAAATAGATTCTTTATCGGTGGTCGTTCATTCAAAGGCACTCCCTTATAAGCCTTCATCCTAGCAAGAGTGTTCAGATTCATATGCTCTTGAACAATAATCTGTTTAGGATCTCTCTTCAACTTCTTGTACTTAGCATCAAAGATCATTTGAAGAAATCGAGGATATAACAAGAATTTTCTGCTCCTTAACCCTCTCACAGGTTCTAACATGTGTTCCATCAGCATCCCAGACACATTGAACGGTTTGTTCAATATCAAAGCCACCATCAATGAACTGATGCTCTTTCTAATTAAATCATATCCACTCGCTGTTGATCCGAAAACATGAATCATCACATGTGTAAGATATTTGAACTGAGGACATAACTTTCCTTTATGTAACGAACGTGATAGGTCCGTTATACTTCATTCGTAGAAAGCATTTCCGTTGTTCAGTCCATGTCAACTCTCTGGGATCCGTCTTAACATCCTCTAACTTCAACGCTTCTCTGATGTCGTTCTCAGAGACGATCACCAGCTCCCCCTGAATCGTACTAACGAGTGACGATTCGCCTTCCCAGAAGTCCATCTTTGCATTAGTCCAGAACTCCTGTTGGTGATCATGGTAAATAATAGCTGGTGTAGCAATCGCGTCAATCACTCTACTTCGCTTCAAGAACTCTATAATCCCGGTAAACTCAGTATGTTTCTTCACGTCGCCTAAAGACGCACAGCAGTTGTGTGCGGATTCAAATGGTAAATCAACACTCTTTTCTTTCTCAGCTGCCTTCGAAGATGATCCAGCAGGAACACTCACACTTTCCTGTTCAGACATTGTTAAGCTGCAAAAACAAATCAAAACAAACATGTTAAAACGGACAAAACAAAAACTTGAAAAATTTTGATTTTCAAATCCTACATTCGACCAGTTCGTTGGTACGAATGAGGAATTTTAGGTGCGAATGTGAAGATCTAAGGGTTCAAATGTAAAATATTTTGAAAAATTTCTTCATTCGTCCACTTAAACTTCATTCGCCCAAATAAACATTCTCCTTCGCCCAAACTGTCACGTTCGACCGTTTGTGATGGGCGAAGGTGTCTGTTCATCTTCTTCAAAAATTTCAGTTTCTAATTTTGATCGTTTTAAACTGCCATTTTTATTTGAAAAGCACCTAACACTACCGATTAAGCTTTTCTAAAGATCAATTTTAATAATCATTCATTGATTATGTGTTTTAATTCAATAACTAGGGTTCATAATAGTTCAAACAATCGATTATGCAATCTGAGGATGATTAACCAAATGTTTTTGCATATTCTCCCCTAAAACACTTAATCAATGAAACCTAATAAAAAATAAGTCCAATTATTATGATTTAATCCATGTTTTAAGGCAGTTAGGGCTCGAACTGAAAATCAAGGATTAAACACTCATTTCTTGATGATAACCTACCAAGTTTGGTGTAAAATGATCAGTGGAATCAAACGAACACAATAATACAGTCTAAAAATCAAGAGCAACAAGGTGACCCTATCTCAGAAAATTTGAAAATTTTTCGAATGGGGTCGAATGTGCAGAGAATGGGTTATATAGGCTCCACATTCGACCGTTTGACTGGGTCGAATGTGATGCGTTTTCTACCTTCGACCCTACTGAAAGGTTCGAATGTAGAAAAAGGGTTCGAATGTGAAATTTTCACATGAACACTCTCATTCGACCGTTTAAAACATACGAATGAGCAGACAAAATTCCACCTTCGACCCAACGAAGGGTCGAATGAAACATGGAATTTTTGAAAATTTTACCAAATCTCAAAATCGAGTCCCGTTCAAAACATTTTTCAACTTTTAAGCATCCGACAGTCATTATTTCCCATTTAAAGATTACAAAGCTCAAATGGTCCATCAAGTTTTAGAAAATCGTCATCAACCACCATCAGCTATCAAAAATAAGATAGAAATGTAAAATCTTTTTGGATTTTCTAAAGTTTATGTTAAAACAAACCTAAAATCTTTTTGAGTTTTGCATTTTTGACAAGAAATATAAAATGCCGAAAATTAAAGATAAAGCAGTAAATGTTTTGGGATTTCCGGTAAAGGGATCATATCAGTTACTGAGAAATCTGATCACACTGTTGATTTTTTTTAATTTATTATCAGTAAAGACAATGTGTGATCTGGCAACTGCTGATATTGTGATCCACATAAACTCACATGCAGACTTTTGTGCAGTGCTTTATACTGATACGATTATGTATAGTATAAACGTAATTGTCTGTGGTTCCCACGCACATGACATACTCCCGTATCAAGAAGTAAATTCACAAAGACTCATTGTAAAGGGTGATTATGCTTTTGTCATCTGTAATTTACAAGGTATGAGGCACAGAGGTATACAGGTCAGCAAATTAATGCAGCAAAGTAACATGTGCACTCTACCAGGTTGAGGGTTGATATCAATCATGATTTTCATCAGTGATTGATACGATGTAATAGATAATCTTTGATTATCATAAAACATGGAAAGTTCCTCAATTCGGTAACTTTAGGATTTGGCTTAAAGCTCTTTTATAAAGACACCCTATCTAATCTGGGTCCGTAATGACTTATAGCAGAAGATCAGAGACGCTATCCCCAGACAACTAATAACATAACGACCCAAAACCTCCGAGTTTTGTACAAATACTCTATCAAACGAAATTACGGTACTATGACCATATGCCCATGAGGAGTTCATCCACACAACAATTCGTTTGATATGTATATATCAGGCACGCAGTAATAGGTCTACGAAGCCTATCAGCACATCACACAGACTCAGACACACGCCCTATATTGCATTACATTTCTTTAGAATGTGTCAGATCCCCACTGATGTACTATCATTTCCCCTTTTTCTCCAGGAAATCATTTTGGGTTTTTCTAATTTTTATAATTTTTTAGTTTACTGTTCTCAAGGATAAGCTGGAGCATTTCAAATATGTGACTGCCCAAGATATCGTTTGTTCACAGAAATCTGACGGCATCAATCTAAGGGAAGAAGATATAGCAGTCAGCAAATATTTTCTAATTTTTATGTGTTTTGAAATTTTTCAATGTTTTTGGATTTTCTGAAAATATATTCTATCTAAAAATTGTAAAAATATATTTTTGGATTTTTGTATTTTTCTGAAAAACAATAAAACTAAACTAAAAAGCGATAAACTGAGGTGGTGATCAGTCTTGTTTTTCTTTAATACCGTTAGCTTTCAAAAGATATTCAAATCTTGATTTATCAAAAGCTTTGGTAAAAAGGTCTGCACGTTGATAATCAGTGTGGATTTTGACCATATCGATCAACTCTTTAATGTAACAATCACAGATAAAATGATATTTGATCCGGATATGTTTAGCCTTTGAGTGATTTACTAAGCCTTTTGTTAATGCAATTGCGGCTTCAGTATCACAGTAAATAGGGGTTTTATGAAATTGCAAACCGTAGTCCACCATCTGTTGCTGTATCTAAAGAACCTGTGAGCAGCAGCTCGATGCTGAAACGTATTCTGCTTCACATGTGGATAATGCAACTGCGGTCTGTTTCTTGCACTGCCAGGTCACGAGCCTGCTCCCTATAAACTGGCATCCAGCCATTGTGGATTTGCTGTCTTTGTCACAGCCACCCCAATCTGCATCACTAAAAGCGATTAGGTCAAAAGTATCATCCTTAGGGTACCATAGTCCTCTCGACGGACAACCCTTCAGATATCTAAGGATACGTTTGACAGCTGCAAGATGACTCTGCTTCGGCTTCAATTGATAACATGCACAGAGACATGTGGCAAACAATATATCTGGTCTGGAGGCGGTGAGATACATCAGAGATCCGACGATTGCTCTGTAAATGGATCAGTTAGCTCCCCCTTAGCGTCAACTCCAATCCCGTGATTAGGTTGTATTAGGGTATCCATCGGCTTCGAATCATCCATCTGGAATCGGCTCAAGACTTCAGAAACGTATTTCGTCTGGTGAATAAAGATCCCCGTTGGTCTTTGTTCCACCTGCAGGCCTAGGAAAAACTGCATCTCTCCCATTGCGCTCATCTTGAACTTTTCCTGCATAACATGTTCAAATTCTCTGCAAAGAAGTTCGTTAGTAGAACCAAATATAATATCGTCAACATAAATTTGAACTAGAAGCAAGTCATCGCCTGTTCGTTTAGTGAACAGTGTGCAATCTACCAAACCTCGCTTGAATCCTTTTGAAAGAAGATACGTGCTCAGCTCCTCATACCATTGCCTTGGAGCCTGGTGCAACCCGTAGAGAGCTTTGTTCAAAACGTAGACCTTATCTCGGTGAATAGGATCTTCAAAGCCTGGTGTTTGACCTACGTATACTTACTCCTTGACCACACCATAGAGAAACGCGCTCTTGACATCCATTTGATACACCTTAAATTTCTTGTATGATGCAAACGCTAGAAACATTCGGATAGCCTCTAAACGTGCAATAGGTGCATAGATCACGTTGTAATCGATTCCCTCAACTTGATGAAATCCTTGTACAACCAAACGAGCTTTGTTCCTTACGATCACTCCTCTATCATCCTTTTTGCATTTGAATACCCATTTCGTTCCAATCTTCTTACGTCCTGGGGGCAAATCTGTCAGTGTCCAAACGCCATGTTTCTGAAACTGGAACAACTCCTCTTGCATTGCTTCCACCCAAGCATCATCCAAAAGAGCGTCCTTGTACGTTCGCGGCTCAACCTGCGAAACATAACAAGCAAAAGACCAGTCATTTTGAAAACCTGAATTTTGAATTTTGGCATATAAAGCAAGATTGCCAAGGATAATCGGGTACTTAGACTCCCGTCTAAGTAGTTAAGTTCTCTGCAGAAACCAGATCATTACCCACATTCGATGATGAAGCACCATTTGTATTTGGGTTCACTGGTGGTGTCATTGTAGCATGATCTAAAATAGCTTCACTTGTAACATCATCGTCGTCATCTTCAGATTCTGATGAATTCAAAGTTGTGGAAGCTTTTTGGAATACCTCTTCTTCAACTACAGGAACATTGGTATCATTAGAAGCTGCTTGGGGGTTCACGATAATCGGACGCACCAACGGTGATGTCACTCCGTTTTCGACCTCGTAATATAAACGTAATACATCCTCTTCAACCAAGCTATCTAGGTTGAATGATTCAAAGAAATCTTTGTAATCAAAAATCCAGTCTGGACCGCTTCCCTGTAAATTATGAGTATACCGTTGCACTTCAAAGTATCCTTCTTCAGCCTTCGGTGCGAACTTCTCAGATGGATTAAGCATAGTACAAGGAGCTCCAAACGGTTCTAGATACTCTAAATTCGGCTTTCGATGAATCAACAGCTCATAAGAAGTTTTGCCAAACTTCTTCACCGTTAAAACACGATTAAGAGTATAACAAGCTACGTAAATTGCTTCATTCCAGAACATTACTGGAAGATTTGAGTCCGCAAGCATTGTTCTCGCCGTTTCTATTAGAGTCCTGTTTTTGCGTTCGGCGACACCGTTCTGTTGTGGGGTATACGGAGCACTGTATTCATGATGAATCCCTTTGTTTTCACAAAGATCGTCCATCTGTGCATTCTTAAACTCCGTCCCATTATCACTCCTAATTCTCTTCATCTTTAGACCATAGATATTTTCCAGTCGAGTGAACAGAACTTTCAAATTATCAAATGTGTCGCTCTTACAGTGTAAGCACATAACCCATGAAAATCTTGAAAAATCATTAGTCACCACAAGACAGTACAATTCTCCAGCATGACTTTTACGCTTGACCGGTCCGAATAGATCCATGTGCAAACATTCAAGTCGCAATTCAACAGAATTGACTTTCTTTGGCCTATGGGATTGTTTGTGCTTCTTACCCTTCTTACAACTCACACACTTGTCATTTAAGTGAAAATGTTTAACGTTCACGCCTGTGACAAGTTCATTTTTCACCAATTGATTCATCTTTCGTAGGTGAATGTGTCCCATCCTCCTATGCCACATGATTGATTCCTTTTCTGTAGCCTTGGACAGAAAACACGTGACTTGGCCTTGTGTAGTCATTGCTTTAGACATGTCGAGAATGTACAAGTTTTTCACTCTCGGTGCCTTTAACATCATCCACTCTTTTGGTAACTCGAAACCCGGCTTGAGTATGTAGCAATATTTGTCATCAAAGTAAACAGAAAATTGCTTATCACATATATGACTGACACTGAGCAGATTGTAATCGATTTGCTTCACATAAGATATCCTCTCAAAACTCACTATTCCATTGTTGACACTACCCTCCATGGTAATGTAACCTCCCTTGTTTCCTGCAAACGCTACATAACATCCCTTGTCATGTGACCAGAAGCTCCACTATCAACAATCCAAAGACTGCTCACAGGGCCAGCTGAAGCTCCCTGCACATATCAAGTAAAGAAATTAGATTTTTTGGGGGACCCAAGCCTGTTTGGTCTTGGGTCTTTGAACAGTTTTTTTTCAAAGATTCAGATTTTTCACAAACAGTTTGATTTGAATCGATCTTTTTCTGATCACTCAAATCTTTTTCATTCTCTGATTTCACATGTTGTTGTGAAGTTGAAGCACCTTCAGAACCCTTTGGTGACCAAGATTGTACAGATCGTTTCAAGATCCGGATTTGAGATTTTGCGGTCTCAACCGGTTTCTTTACTTCTTCTTTGAACGAGACTTTCTTGGTTACCTTCTCTGATTTAACAGAGACAGGTCCAATTGTTGGTTTGACAGCAGGTTTAACAGGAACCTTTTTCTTATCAACAGTTGTGTTCACCATTGGTTTCTTAATAGATTTTCAGTAGCTATCCGGTTACGTCGATCATATGTCATCGGACGATTTTCCCTCCTTTTAAAATAACTGCTTTGATTATAAAAAGGTGCTGGTCGAGGGACAAATCGTCTTTGTGGATAACAATGATTGTCGACTGGACTTTCATATTTCTGTTTCATTTCCACCTTGTGCCTCTTGTGCCTTACGTACGGGCAGTGAGCAAGTAAATGCCCTCTCTCCCTGCACTTAAAACACGCACGGTACTCTTCAAAATTGTTCTTGGCGTTCGACTTAGCATAACTAGTGATAGGATATTGATCATCCACACACCTTCTTCTTAAACTCTCAGGAGCTGGGTCCTTTGAGTAAGTCGGCTCAAGAAAACCATTTGACTTTTCTTTTGCTTTAATAAATTATGTGACATGGACCTTTGGTTCTTTAGGAACATCCAAATAAATTTTCTTTAAGACTTCTGGAGGTACATCATTTGTTCGCTCATGTTTCGGGAACCAAATGGTACTCTCCTACCAGATCTTTTCAATTTTTGAATAGTTGGCAAATTTTATTGGATATTCTTCATCAGAAATTATGTTATCGGATCCTTCCATCCGATAGAAAATTTTAACAGGTTTATCATAAGATTCATTTTGATTTTCATTTTAATTCTCATTTTTCTTCTCAACAGGCTTAACTGATTGATTCTTTCTATGAGCGTTAGCCATGGGATGCACAATCTGAGATGGTGAAACAGGTTCAGTAGTGATTATATGATTTTTATCAGGAATATCACACACCTTTTCAGAAACCTTCTCAGACTGTTCATCCTCTAAACCCATTCCCTCCAGATGGATTTTGAATTTGGTCTTCCACGTGTTGTAATCGACCATCTCCATAAGCTTAGGTGGACGGCTTCCACTTCCCGAAGACAAGTCTTGGATAAGAGTTGAAATGGCATTTGTCGTCTGAGAGTGCACCGCTGCTGCTGCGACTCCCCAATAATCAGCCATCGGTTGTGGTTGTGGTTGTGCAACATGTTGGGGAATAGTACTAGTCATCGCCATGTAATGGATAGGTTGTGATGGTTGACTAGTCTTTTGAGCAGCTACCGACCAAGGATCCGTGGTTGTCTGCTGTTGTGGTGTCGGATTAGGTCGTGGTGTAGTCGGAAAGTTCCACATGTTGATCTGAAAATGATTAAACACGAAAAGACTAGAAAAGTTTTATAACAGATTTTACGTTCGTATGTATCGAGTGGTCGAATGTGCAAAATTGTTCACGTTCGACCGTTTAAGACCCACGTTCGACCAGTTAAAACTCACTTTCGACCGTCCGATTGGTCGAATGAAACTAATATGGTCGAATGAACAACTAAACAATAACAAACTCTAGACTCGACCAACTGAAACACCACGTTCGACCAAAAATACCTTGGTTTGACCAAATAAACTCACATGTTCGACCAGTATCCCTAGGTTCGACCCTGCATGTTCAAAAACGGTTATTCATTGAAAATCAGTTAATTTTGATCAAATTTTTCAAAAGTTGATGAAATTTGATGATTCTAATCAGATTTTGTCTCGGATTTGATTTGGAACAAATTTAACAAAGAGAATTATGCATTCTATCCATGAAAACAAGCTCTAATCAATCAATTTATCACCAAAATCAGTTTATCAATGAAAACAGAAAGTTTTTGATCAAAATAGGGTCCAAATCAGCTATAAAATTATCAAATTGTAGTTGTTTGATCCATATGGCTCTGATACCACTTTGTAGAAGGATCGAATTGACAAAAACAATTGTGATGATCAAACAAGTCTACTAATTCAAGTGCGGAATCCTTGAATCAGTTACAAAATGATAATAATATCAACAAAACGCAGAAATCATCATTATACCATTCATTTCATTAATAATCAAACTCAATTACACGTTAAAAAGATGTTTATAATCAATAAAAGACGTGTACAAAGTTGACTCAAAACCCTAGGGAGAACACTGACTGGAGGGAAAACAAAATGTCAAAAGTTACATCTCAAAAATGAACTTGACCTTATATAGGCCTGCACATTCGCCCATATAGTATGGTCGAATGTGCAGGTTCGACCAAACATACTGGACGAACCAAGCAATACATTAAAATCTATATCTACCTTCGACCTCCAGTTCTCCTTCGCACCTTCAAGTCACCTTCGACCGTTTATAAATCTTCCTTCGACCAAACGACTAAACACAAAAACATATGTTAAATGTAATCCAAAGCATTAGTCGCACAAAATGCATCTACATGCAATTACACGTAATCACCCATAATGTCATGCAATTACGGGTAATCACCCATAATGTCATGAAATTACGAGTAATCACCTATAATGTCATGCAACTACGCGTAATCACCTTTATTGTCATGCAATTACGCGTAATCACCTTTAATGTCATGCAATTACGCGTAATAACTATTTTAACACATATAAACACGTATTCACATACTAACAAGTCATATAATGTTTGTATGCACATAATACATGATAACTAACACGTTCCCATCCGTTCACCAATTCCCGAGACTCGAGATTTACGTGTGTGCGATAACCCGACGATTCTACGAATCGTCAATCCTTGTACACATGGTTATGGACTGACACCCAATGATCCCTCGGACCATTGTAACGACTCCCGATGATTCCCAAATCATTGACACGACTCAACCGACCCGGTCAAGTATGATATTAAGTAGTTGTCTTCAATGTTTTCGTTGAGGCAGACTCGTATGTATGAAAAGTATCAAACGTATGTATGTAAGGTATGAAAATTATTAACCTGAATATGTCGGGTGTCACAACTATGCCCCCTTCGGTCTAGTGAAGCATGAGTTATTGAGGAATTCGATAGATTACCTGTTTATGCATACAACACCTGAAATACACGAAGATATTGGCATTGAACAGTCAAGCCAATCACATGCTCAACAGAGAGCAACCAGATACCGAATTCGTACACATGTACAAAATAACAACACGTGTGACAATGCCCAAGTGGAAAGTTACACAGTACACTTAAACCCGGGCAATAACAAAGTGTTTTATGAGGTTATCACTAGATATTAACACTCCAAACACAAGATAACTCTTCACTAACACATGTATATTAATCACAAATATTATCATGTGTCCATAACTTGAGATGATTAATACATGTTAATATTGTCATCAAGTCTCATAACAAAACCAAATTATATTTTGGTTTCAATGGCCGATACACACCTTACGACATAAGTTGATGTTACCCAACAACACATGATTAAACCTTAACTTAACATGCGTACTATAACACCCCAACCGATGGCGGAATCATAGTGACGACTGTTCAATAGCTCATGGACTAAAAGTGTAAATATTGATATATTGATTAAATAGTTTATTACATTAAAAAAAATACAAGAATAATTTTAAAGTGACAACTAAAACTGATACAATGAATCCAAAATCTAAGTAAAAATTCCAAAAGCTTAAAAGTCATCTCATAAATAACCTGAAACATGTACGAAAATAGTATATGTCAATACATAAATGTATTGGTGAGCATACCCTATTTTGAATACATATAGTAGAAAAAAACGTTTCGCAATTCATGTGTTGTATACCGTTTGCAATTATGTATTTAAGTAGTTTCAGTCAAAATCAACCATATGAAAGTGAAATGAAATTTATATATAGTATGCGCTATTGACAGTAGTAATGAAACACATAACAATGACCAAGGTCTCTCAACAGAGTCACAATTGGGTATACCCGTTAGGATTTGCACGTATATATTAAATTGTAAAAAATAATATACGTATCATCGTCACCATAATAATCTTTGAAATATTTAAAATGTAAATATATATCAAAATATGTAAATGAATCTATTAAAACGAAATATTAATAAAAAAATAGTTAAGAAAAACTGTATATAAAACTTAAAAATTTACGGATATATGTTTCGAGTAAACGGGTATTTAGTTTCTGCTAATCGGGTCGGGTATCACCTAATAATAACCCGCATAATATTTTTTATTGCAATCCCAAACCCGTCCAACACCCGTCGGGTATCGGGTATACGCGTCCCAAATGTTTCGGGTTTTAGGTATACCCGTCGGGCTCGGGTTTTTTTTGCTATCCGTAGGTAGACTCATTAAATGATTTATTCAAATTACCTTTGTACCCTTTGTTCTTCTTGTTCTTAGTTTGTAATTTATTCTCATTTGAACTCTTTACTATACTTGTACCTCTTTATTATTAAAACGTCTTAGGGAAATGCTTTATAATATAGTATAGATATATATAGATAACAAATTACGTGAATATTAATATAAATTAGAAATACTTTTTCAAATAGTAAAGTTTGAATTATGTTTATCCTTGAAGCCGAGCTCAGCCCAAACTGATCAAATAGATCCGATTTGGACCGAGGTTGACTATGTTTGATTGATTCATAGTAATTAGATAGGGCTACAGAAAATCATCTCAACATGCTAACTTGTTGCGATAATGACACGACGTGTACTCTGATCCGACACCAAAACCTTACAACATTAATTAAAACGCTACATCAAATTCTGATCCTATGATACTTTTAATTACTCATATACACGTAGTTTAAATCATGAACGGGAAGCTTTAACATGTAAACAAAATAAAGTAGAATGCTTTTTTCAAATTGAGTTGTAATGTATTTTTTTTATTATATTTAACTCAATATCTCACTTTGTTTAGCTACATCAAATGTTTATTGTTATTAAAATGGTACAAGTTTGTCTCTCATGGTACAAAATAGAATTTTAGGTGGAATGTATTCTCGAAAAATAATGTGATTTCGTTTTCCGAAACCAAAAAATTATAATTACAAATTACAAGTTTTTGGTTGGAAATGAAAAAAAATATACATTTCAGGAGAAAAAAAAAAGTTAACTCTTAAGACTCGCTACTAGAAAAATGAGCAATTGCAACCAAAATTTGCGACCGTAAATAATGGTCGCAAAATTAGCAATCGTTTTCCGACCAATCTCTTATTAGTAGCAATAGTTGCGACTGACATTAAAGCGGTCGTAAAACGGTTGCAAATGTTGCGACCGATTACTTTCAGTCGCAAAATAGTCGAAATATCTTAAAATATGGTCACCATTATGGGATTTGCGACAGCATTCTGACCACTCAGTTTGCGACCGTCTTGGCGGTTGCAACAATAACTAAACTATGGTCAATGTTAATGGATTTGCGACTGTGTTTTGACTCGCTTAGTTTGCGACCGTCTTGTCGGTCGCAATAATAACTAAAATATGTGCTTATATTTTGGGCTCATATGATCGTTTATCCCATTTAATAATTAACTTAAAATATGGTAACTAACATGATAATACAGAACGTTTATTATGAATGCGGAGTACGATACAAAGCCGGTGGTATGTGGTATATTTTTGATTTATTGTGTAAAATTAAAATATGATTTTGGGTAGGGCTGGCAATTCAGACACGAACACGATAACCTGACACGAACCTACACGATTTTAACAGGTTTCGTGTTTGGCCTTAACAGGTTTCGTATCTATGACATGTCGACACGTTAAGACCTGTTTATTTTTGTGTCGTGTTCGTGTTTACCTGTTTCGTGTTCGTGTCTTGTCGTGTACGTGTCTTAACAAGTCTTATCGTGTTTCTTGTCGTGTTTTATCGTGTCTTGTCGTGTCTTATCCACCTGTACGCTTTATTATTCCTTTTTTCGCTTTATTCTATGAAGTGATTTTATTATGTGATAAGATCTGAAGTACAATATTATACAATTCTTTTCAGCAACTGCACTATCACTCTGGTGGCCTACGAAGATCGGTGTGGGTTGATGATAGGGCACATGAAACTTTGGTAAGTTTCTTCACTTCATGTAGGTGTGCATCTCCCATAACTTATTCTTGGTTGTATTGGTTAGGCCGCTTAGGGCGTTAGTTTGTTGATCAAGGAAGTGGTAAACTGTTTGATTGGGCCTTTAGTCTTTTGATTAGAGTAGGGCATGAGTCAACTTTTGTGAAGACTAATATGTTTAAACCTTTTGGTGTTAAAAGTTTACTTTTTTTTAGCAAATCCATTTTTTTTTGTTTGACCCATTTGAAATGGAAGTAGTACTACAGTAGTCAGGTCTTGATTCCACTATAATTGATTTCACTAAAATAAGTGAGGCATGTGATTGGAAAAATGAAGTTGATGGACGATGGCAACAAAATCTTCAACTAATATTTTTCTATCTTCAGTGCATTAATCAAAAATCCACAAATTCAACAATCACAAATGAAACAAAAATACTTGGTTACACGTTGGAAGTGTTGAATAGTACAACGTATATTTGAAATGGGTCGAAATCATCAGCTGTAGAAAAACAATCAAGTTAACTGTATGTTTGAGAAGTGTATTTGGGTTACATTGGTTTAGGTTCGGGTAGCTTGTTTCAATTTGAATTTAATAAATTTGATCTTAACACTTTGCATTGGTTCATTAGATTGAAAAGTTGAACGCGATCATCCAAGATATAGTGAAAGAAAAAGAACAGAAAGAAAGGATGAACGGAATTATTGCGGTGTTTGTGATGGAAAAAGAGAAAGATAAGGCGGAAAGAGAGGCTATGAACGAAAGAATGGCAAACGTTGAAGAAATTTTAAAAGTTAGGTTTCAAATAATCTAATCATAAATTGGGATATAAATACTTTATTTTGAATATGTATCTTGTTATGATAACTCGGGTATTGGATATTTTAAGTTGAATGTTTTATATAATTGTGAAAATTTGATAAATGCTTACATTTAAAAAATATGACATTATAAGCAGGTAAAAATAGCATATGGCTAAAAAATAATAAAAAAATAATACAAAATACATTTTGCGACCGCAAAGAAGGTCGCAATTTATGCGGTCGCAAAAACGTCGCAACACGATTGTCTCAAAACAAAGTGGAGCGGTCGCAATATTTGCGATCATTCTAACAGTCGCGAAATCCGAGTCGCAAAAAGTAGAAGCGGTCGCAACTTAGTCGCAATAGGGCATTTGCGTCGAGTGTTTTTCCGCCAAAATTTCCAGTCGTAAAACGGTTGCAAAAGGGCAATTGCAACCGTTTTACGACCGGAAATGCGGTCGCAATTACTCAGTTTTCTAGTAGTGACTATGTGCTACGGGGTCGCTAGCCACTACTCCACATTTTTTTAAATAATCTCTAATCTACTCATTTCTCTCTTTTTTTTTTATAAAAACATACTATAAAAAATTATGAATCCTTTTATTTTTTTAAAATTTTGGATATCATTTTTTTATTTGTAATGTCTACATCAATTTTAATGTTATGTTACTTTTTTAAATTTTAGGTGTATTATTTATTTAATTTACATAGTTTTATTTAATTTAAAATTGAAAAAAATAACTTGGACCAATAGAAATGGAGGATGATTCCCACACCATATTTTGATGACCTGACGAGTTTGAAGATGAGCCTAAACCATATCACTAAATAAAACGTGGGTGTTTTTAAAACTTAAATGAGGAATATAAATGTTACAAATTTTTCTTATTTAAAAAAAAACATTATTTTATTAAGAAGAGAGAAAAATATTTTCTGACATAGTTTCGGTAATAAAAGACAACACATTTTATATTTTCTAAAAAGAAAAATCGTAAACCTCGAGGCTCTAATAACAAATGAGAAGAATATATATATATATGTATGTATGTATGTATGTATGTATATATATATGTATGTATGTATGTATATATATATATATATATGTATGTGTATATATATATATATAGGGTAAGGATAATATGGAAACCCACTCTTTGATGGTAAACTTTGGAAACTCTGACTTCCTAATTTTTTTTTAAAAAATATATGGCATGTAATATGCATGATTTTAAACATTTTGAAGCAAAAAAATCATAAAAGCGCCGAGTACTTTTTTTAAAAAATAAAAATTAAATTTTCAGGTTCAACGTCTTTATCAATACCTTCAATATCACCAACCACAGTGGCCTTGTGTTTAGTGATCTTGATAGTTTCATCCCGTGAATCCCATTCAGCTTCATCTTGAGTCTCTTCTGAATCAGTAGACTCTTCATCAACTAACAACGTCTTTGCTTTTCCTTTGCTTTTCACTAATTTCTGTTTCTTAGGCTCAACCTCACCCACCTTCTTTTTGCCTTTTCCAGTCTTAGCACCTTTCTTTATAACTTGACGCTTCCGCTTAGCAGATTTGTCAACTGGGAATAAAGGGCTATCTGAGTTAGAATCACTCTTCTCATTCCTTGCTTGGTTTAGACCTGGATCCTTGTAACCAACATTTCTTAAATGTCCAAACAGATTCTTAAAAGGTGGCTTCAAATTCTCAGGAACACCCTTATAAGCTCTCATCTTGCTCAAAGTAGTAATACTCATGTGAGTTTGATACACAATCTGCACCAGATCTTTAATCAAGTCAGAATACTTGTTATCAAACACCATCTGAAGGAATCTTGGATACATCAAAAACTTATCTGTCTTCAAACCCTTCAAAAAATCCATCATGTGTTCAAATATCATCCCAAAAACATTAAACGGCTTATTCAGGATCAGAGCAACAACCAACGAACATAGACTCTTTCTCAGCACATCGTATCCTCCTTTCACTGGTCCAAATACATGTAAAATCACATGTAGTAAGTACTTGAAATGTGGACACAACTTTGCCTTGTGTAATAAACAATCAGTAATCGGAGCGTTGTACTTCATTCTAAGAAAACATTTCCTCTGCTCCATCCAAGTCAATTCAGTAGGATCAATTAGAGAATCTTTCAACTGTAAAGCTTCTCGAATATCTTCTTCAGTCACAAGAACAAAGTTTCCCTGAATGTAACTTTGTATAGCTGACTTGTGATCCCATAATGTAATCACCGCTTTCTTCCAGAAATCAACCTGGTGATCTTTGTAGATTGTCTTTGGGGTGGCAAGAGCATACATTACTCTGCTTCTCTTCAAAAAGTCTATCATGCCTAAAAATTTGTCATACTCCTTTACTTCTCTAAGAAACGCACAACAGTTATGGACAGGTTCAAATAATAACTCCTTTGGTTCTTCTGGTTGCTCTGGAACTTGAACTTCCTTCTCTAAGTTTTGTTGTTCAGCCATTATAACCTGTAAAACAAGAAATAAACATGAAAATTTATCAAAATCGGACAAAATTGAAATTTGCTCAAAACATTCTTTCATTCGACCCTATCGGGGGTTCGAATGAGGAACATATTGTGTCGAATGAGAAAACCAGTTGATCAAAATTCTTCATTCGAACTCAAACAAGCTTATTCGACCTTAGAAATTCTCATTCGACCTTGAAAAGTTGGTCGAATAGGACTGTTTGGTATTCAAATCTGCCAAAAATCAATTTAACCATGAAAAACATCACATTCTTGTTCTAATAGATCCTAACATGGCCGATAAACAGTAATCATTGTTCAATTGGACCTATTAACCTATTATTGATGGTTTTCACCCAAAATCTATGGTTTTAAAGTTTCAAACAATCGATTAATTTTAATAATGTGTTTAAACACTGGATTTTGGCCTATTATCCCCCTAAAACCAGCAATAATGGTTAGGCAATAGTAAATTGATGTCCAAATAGTGTATATAAGCACTTATTATGTGTTCTAGGGTTTAATAGTTCAACCGTCGATTTCTCTTTGAAAACGAAGCCATTACCTGTGATTTTTGTATGAAAAGGATAAGTAAATCACAAGGAACAAGAATCAAAGGTCTAAATCAAACGAGCAACAAGGTCTGGTTATGTTTGAAATTCTGAAAAGTTTTTATAAGGGTTCGAATGAGCTGAAAGTGTATATATAAATCTCTCTTTCGACCCTTGCATGGGTTCGAATGAGATGATCCAACTTTCATTCGACCTAATTAAAGGCTCGAAGGAAAACTAGACGGTTCGAATGAGAAAAATCACTCAAACTCTCTTATTTGACATCATTAAAAGGTTCGAATCAAAGCACAAAATCTCCTTCGACCTAACGAAAGGGCGAATGAGATTTTGGAAATCTGAAAATTTTACCAAATCTCAAATTCGAATCCCATTTTGTCAATTTTGATCATTTAAACCTTTAAACATTCATCATTAATCATTTTAATGATAAAAACTCAAATTGGTCTGTCAAACTTCAGAAAATGACCATCAATCACCATTGGTTATCGAAAATAACACAGAAATGTAAAAATTTTGAATTTTCTGAAATTTATATCAAAACACACCAAAATGTTTTTTGATTTTTTGTATATATGAACTAAATCAACAGAAAGAAATAAACTTTTTGTGATTTTCCGGTAAGAGGATCATATCAGTTTATGAGAGATCACATCACACCGTTGTTCTGTAATTTTTGCAACTGCTGATATTGTTATCCACATAAACTCACATGCAGACTGTTATGCAATGCTTTAGACTGATACTGTTATGTATAGTATAAACTAATTCACATGTGGTTCCCACACACACGACATACTCCCGTATCAAGGAATTTTGCATAAATATCCATTGTAAGATGTGATTATGCTATTGTTATCTGTAGTTACAAGGTATGAGGCACAGAGGTGTACATGTCAGCAACTCAATGCTACAGACTAACATGTGCACTCTACCAGGTTGAGGTCTTATATCAATCATTATTTTCATCAATGATTAGATATGATGCATTAGATAATCTTTAATTATCATCACACATTTGAAGTTCCTAAATTCAGTAACTTTGGGTTTTGGCATTAAAGCTCTTTTATTAAGATACCCTGCCTGATCTAGGTCCGTAAGCATTACGACAAAAGATCAGATAGGCTATCCCCATATAACAAATAACATAACAACCCGAAACCTCCTAATTTTGTACAAACCCTATCAAACGAAATTATGGTACCAAGACCATATTCCCATGAGGTGTTCATCCACATAGAGAAACAGTTTGATATGTATGTATCAGGCACGCAGTAATAAGTCTACGAAGCTTATAAGCAAATCTCACAAAATTAACATTTATCAAGTATTTTGACTTTTTCAATTCTTTAGCATGCAATAGATCCTCACTGATGTACTATCATCACCTCATTTTCTCCGGGAAAAATCATTTTGGTTTTCTATTTTTTTATGGCTTTTTGGATTTTTCAATGTTTTTGGTTTTTCTGAAAATAAAAACTCCCCCTGAAATGGAAAACATATTTTTGGATTTTTTGAAAAATTAAAACTAAAAATTACAAATGTGATAAACCGAGGTGATGATTAGTCTTGTTTTTCTTTAATACCATTAGCTCTTAGCAAAAATTCAAATCTTGATTTCTCAAAAGCTTTGGTAAAAAGATCAGCTCTCTGATAGTCAGTATGGATTTTGACCATATTAATCAACCCTTTAGCATAGTAATCACGCATAAAGTGATACTTAATCCGGATGTGCTTAGCCTTAGAGTGATTGACTGTGCCTTTAGTGAGTGCAATGGCAGCTTCATTGTCATAATGAATTGGTGTTTTAAGTTATTGCAAACCGTAGTCGCGCATCTACTTTTGAATCCACAAAACCTGTGAACAGCAACTCAAGGCTGCCACATATTCGGCTTCATAAGTAGATAGTGCAACTGCTGTCTGCTTTTTGCATTGCCAGGTCACGATCCTACTCCCAAAGAATTGACATCCAATCATTTTGGATTTACTGTCTTTATCGAAACCACCATAATCTGCATCACTGAAAGCTACAAAGTCAAAATTATCATCATTAGGGTACCACAGTCCACGCGAGGAACAACTTTTTAGATATCTCAGGATTCGTTTGACAGTTGTAAGATGACTCTGTTTCGGCTTCGATTGGAATCTAGCACAAAGACATGTTGCAAACATTATGTCTGGGTGAGATGCAGTCAGGTACATCAAAGATCCGACGATGGCTCTATACGTAAAGGGATCAATGAGCTCCCCCTTAGCATCAACTCCAATCCCGTGATTGGTTGGAATGGGAGTATCCATAGGCTTTGAATCATCCATCTGGAATCGACTCAAGACTTCAGAAACATATTTCGTCTGCTGAATAAAGATGCCTGTTGGCAATTGATCCACCTGCAAGCCCAAAAAGAATTGCATTTCTCCCATAGCGCTCATCTCGAACTTTTCCTGCATGACTCGTTCAAATTCTCTGCATAAAAGTTCATTAGTAGAACCAAATATAATGTCATCAACATAAATCTGAACAAGAAGCAAGTCACCCTCTGTTCGTTTTGTGAACAGAGTACAGTCATCCAAACCTCGTTTGAATCCTTTAGAAAGAAGATATGTGCTAAGCTCCTCATACCATTGTCTTGGAGCTTGGTGCAAACCATACAAAGCTTTATTAAGCTTGTAGACCTTATCCCGGTGGATAGGATCCTCAAAAACTGGTGGTTGCCCAACATATACTTCTTCCTTGACCACACCATACAGAAAAGCACTCTTAACATCCATCTGATACACCTTGTATCTCTTGTATGATGCATACGCAAGAAATATTCGGATAGCTTCAATGCGCGCAACAGGTGTATAGACTTCATTGTAATCAATCCCTTCTATATGACGGAAACCTTGTACGACCAATCGAGCTTTGTTTCTAACAATAACGCCTCGGTCATCCTTTTTGCACTTGAATACCCACTTAGTACCAATTTTCTTCCGGTCTGGTGGTAAATCTGTCAACGTCCAAACTCCGAGTTTTTGAAACTGAAGTAATTCTTGTTGCATTGCTTCAACCCATGAATCATCTTCTAAAGCATCCTTGTACGTCCGCGGCTCGACCTGCGAAACATAAAAAGCAAAAGACCAATCATTTTGATAACCAGATTTCTGTATTTTTGCATACAGGACTAGGGCTTCCATGTTATCATGTGAAGTTGCTCGTCTCAATTGACCTCTAGTCATCACACTGCTACTTAGATCACCTATAACCTGTTCGAGTGGGTGAATCTAATGAATCCGAGATTCCGGATGATCAGGTATAGGAATAACCGCTGGAACATTGAGATTCTCCGCATTATCCAGATCATTACCCGTATTCTATGAAGATGCAACATCTAGATTTAGGTTCACTGGCAGTGTTACCGTAGCATGTTCTAAAATAGCTTCACTGAAATCATCATAATTATCTTTAGACTCAGATGAATCAAGAGTTGTAGAAGCTTCTTGGAAAACCTTTTCTTCATAAACAGGAGCACTGGTATCATTAGAAGCCGCTGCTGGAGGAGTTACGGTGATCGGACGCACTAACGGTGAAGTTACTGCATTCTCACACTCGTAATATAGTCGTAAAACAGCTTCTTCAACCTTACTTTCTAGATTGAATGATTCGAAAAATTCCTTGTAATCAAACATCCAATCGGGCCCACTTCCTTGAGTATTCTGAGTGTAACGTTGAACTTCAACATTCGCCCACTCTTCAGCCTGTTTGGTTCTTTTGTTGAATAGGCGTTTTAGTGGTGTCGCGTATCCCACAAAGTAACCTTCGTTATCTTTAGGTCCAACATAGTGCATGGAGCTCCGAAAGGTTCTAGAAACTCCAAGTTCGGCTTTCGTCTGTTAAGAAGTTCATAAGAAGTTTTTCCAAATTTCTTCACCGTTAACACACGATTCAAAGTGTAAAATGCTGCACGAATGGCTTCATTCCAAAACATGACTGGAAGATTAGAATCTGCAAGTATGGTCTGTGCCGCTTCAATTAGAGTCCTGGTCTTTCTCTCTGCAACACCGTTCTGTTGTGGAGTATATGGTGCACTGTACTCATGATGAATACCCTTTGAGTCACACAATGCATCCATTTGGGAATTCTTAAACTCTGTACCATTATCACTTCGAATTATTTTGATCTTCAATCCATATATATTTTCCAACCGGGTAAACAGAACATTCAGATTATTAAACGCTTCACTCTTGTGTTGCATGCACATCACCCATGAAAATCTTGAAAAATCATCGGTAACCACAAGACAATAAAGTTCCCCGTTGATACTTTTATGCTTAACAGGTCCGAAAAGATCCATGTGTAAACGTTCAAGTGGAAGTTCAACTGAATTTACTTTCTTTAGTTTGTGGGACTGTTTGTGTTGTTTCCCCTTTTTGCAACACACACATTTGTCATTTAAGTGGAAATGCTTCACAATAACTCCCTCTACAAGCCTGTTCTTCACCAAATGATTCATCTTTCTTAGGTGAATATGCCCCATCCTTCTGTGCCACATGATAGATTCTTTTTCAGTAGCCTTGGATAAAAAAGCACGTGACTTGTCCCTATGTCGTGGTTGCCTTGCTCATGTCAAGAATGTTTAGATTATTCACTCTTGGAGCTTTCAACATGATCCAATCTTTTGGAATAACGAAACCAGGTTTCAAAATGTAGCAAGATTTGTCATCAAAGTGAACCGAAAAATTTTTATCACATATTTGTCTCACACTCAACTAATTACAATCAATTTGTTTCACATACGATATCCGTTCGAAACTCACAATCCCATTACTAACACTCCCTTCCATTGTTATATATCCTCCCTTGTTCCCAGCGAACGCTACATAGCCTCAATTAATATTCTTGATATCAAATAGCAGCGTCAAATCACCAGTCATGTGCCCAGAAGCTCCACTGTTGACAACCCAAAGACTGCTAATAGGGCCAGCTGGAGCTCCCTGCACAAATAAAAAACAAGTTAGTTTTTAACAGGGACCCAAGCCTGTTTGGTCTTGGGTCTTTGAATGTTAGTTTTCAAAGAATATTTTTCGCAATCTTTCAAGTTTGAATTAGCCTTTTTCTAGTTGTTCACAACTTTCTCACTTTTAATTTCAACTTTTACAGATAATGTAGAAGCACCTGGAGAACCCTTTGGTGTCCAAGTCTGTTCAAAACGTTTAAGAATCCTTATTTGTGGTTGTTTTACCTCAATAGGTTTCTTTGTGCCATTCGTAAAAGAAACTTTCTTGACTACCTTATCTGATTTAACATATACAGGTCCAACCGATGATTTTACAGCAGGTTTTGGAAAAACCTTTTGCTTATCATTAGCTTTGTTCACCATAGGTTTCTTAAGCTTCTTTTCCATAGCAATCCGGTTTCTGCTAGCATAGACAATTGGGTGGTTTTCCCTCTTTTGATAAAAACGATTTTGATTAAAAGAATGTTGCCTTTGAGGGAAAAACGGTTTTTGTGAATAGTACTGTCTATGATCTTCCACCGGATTCCTAAAATTCTGCTTTCTTTCAACTTCGTGCCTCTAATGCCTTATATATGGGAAGTGAGCAAGTAAATGCCCTCTCTTCCCACATTTAAAACATGCACAATACTCCTCAAACACATTCTTAGAGTTAGGCTTAGCGAAAGATTTAACCGGGTGTTGGTCATCAACACACTTACGCTTTAAACTCTCAGGAGCGGGCTCCTTTTAGTAAGCCGGTTCATAAAATCCGTCAACCTTCTCTTTTGGTTTCACAAATTCAGTGACATGTACCTTTGGTTATGAGGAATCATCACCATACAATCTCCAAATAAGTTCGGGAGGAATATCATTAGTCCTTTCGTGTTTAGGAATCCAAATGGTACTCTCTTGCCAGATTTTCTCAATCTTAGAATAATTGGAAAATTGTATGGGATATTCATCATTTGAGATTATCTTATCGGATCCTTCCATCTGATATAAAACCTTCACTAGTTTGTCAGTTGATTCAATGTGTTCAACCTTCTTAACTGACTGATTCATGTTGTTAGCAATTTTCTGAGGATAGGGAACCTGAGATGGTGAAACTATCTCATTTGTTCTAATGTGATTTTCCAATGGAATATCATCATTTTTCTTAGGTTCCTCATCTTCAGTATCTGGATCATCAGTTACTGCAATAACTCCTTAATCATTCAATCCAGGTATCGGTCTCACATCGGAATTTGGATCGCCAACACTAGAAGTGTTTGATTCATTATCCGATAAGGAATCCAATTTCACTGAACTCTCGGGTGTTACTGAATTTAAATTGTGGTTTTCAAATAACACTGGAGCAGGAACAGCCTTGTAATTGGCACTACTTGATTGTGATGGTTCCTCAACTATGTGGTCCAAAACATATGCCACTTGTTTGTAACTCTCTAATTTCTTATTGACTTTTTTCAGCAAAACACTTGTCTTAGCCATTTCAATTTTTGTTTCTTCAATTTCATTGATATAATTGTTAATGGCTATTTGTTTCAAAGATAGAGTTTTAGTCAATTCTGAAACATCCTTTTTGTAACCATCAAGTGTTTTGGTAAAATCATGCTCATCCTTACGATAAGATTGAATGATGATTTTAGCACTATCAAGCTGATGCTTTAGTTGCTTAACTTCATCAGTTAATCTATCACAAGTACCACAATATTTATCACCATTAGAAGAGTTAGAACTTCCCGATTTAAGTGGATCTGTCATGGCCATCAGTGTGAAATGAGCTTCCTTTCCATCAAAGAACTTTGAGTAGTCGATCTTCGTGAAAGCATCATCCACCATGCACGATTTCTTCGTCATCAGAAAATCTACTTCAGCTAACAACTGATCAATATCGTTATCAAGAGAATCAATGCTAGCTTCAGAATCAGATTCGCTTTCTGAATCCGAATAGACAGATTCCGGTTCATTAGAGACATCAGCAATGGAATCGTAATCGTCCCTGTAACCATTTCAGTAACCAGTTCATTAACCTCCTTAGCAACATGATCTGTAACCTCCTGAACATTCTCTTCAATAATCTCTTCAATCACAACTTCAGAGACTTTCTCAGCCACAACTTCAGATATTTTCTCAAAAACCGATTGATACGTGGTTGAAAGTCCGGTACTATTAGTATTTAAATGTTAAAACTTATGTGCTTGGATGTGTTGATATGTGAGAAAGTGGATAACTATACGAAATTAATGTTTTGTAGGTTAAAAACACGAAGATTGGATGAGTTTTGTAAGAAATACATGGATTTGAAATGAAGATAATATTTTATGATGTGAATGGTCTTTGAAATACGAAGATGTGGTCGCAAAAACGGACAAAAACGAAGTTGAAACGAAATAGTTATGAAGAAAACAAGTTTTCTAGCCGTCTGGGACCCTGTCTACCGCCAATTAAGGCGTCTGGAGCAGAAGATTCGTCTTTGACAGAAACCCCACCGTCTCTGACAGTGGGGCTTTGGTTCTGGGCGTCTGGCAGGCCGTCTGCTTCCGTTTTGCGCGTCTGGGGGAGGCTCAGCCGTCTCTGACGGCAACCCTGCCATCTCTGACGACGCCACCTGAGAAGACTTGGTCAACACCCAATTTAATGCAATTTGAATAGCTTTTATTGTGGGCGGGGGGAGGTTTGACCATAATTTTCATTAGAGAGTTTGTTATTGTCACACCACGCCAATGGCGGAAACACGTGGCGCAACGCTCGAAAGCATATCAAAGTCAAGATTAACACAAACTATATTTAATTAGAAAAGATTAATTTATTTGGATGTCGAAAACGAGTATCTCGTTACAATGTTGCACAAAGCGTTACATAAAACAATGAACATTAAGTTTCAATGTGGGGGTATTTCCGTTTATGTTCCAACCCATTGGTAACCATAGATGAAACCCCGACCAGTATCCGACATCCCGAATTCCACCGCACTAGCCCCATATCTATTCAGCACTTAGTTACCTGAAAGATATGTTTAAAAAGACGTCAATATATAAAATATTGGTGAGTTCACAGGTTTTAGTTTCATAACAACAACATTTTCACAACCATCGACTCGACTCACTTTACCGTATAATTATTTTCCCATTAAATAATTATACTAGGATCTTGTCGATCGATATTTAGTTTCATGACAACATTTTCACAACCGTCGACTCGACTCACTTTACCGTATAATTATTTTCCCATTAAATAATTATACTAGGATCTTGTCGATCGATATTTAGTTTCATGACAACATTTTCACAACCATCGACTCGACTCACTTTACCGTATAATTATTTTCCCATTTTATAATTATACTAGGATCTTGTCGATCGATATTTAGTTTCATGACAACATTTTCACAACCATCGACTCGACTCAATTTACTGTATAATTCTTTTCCCATTTAAATAATTATACTAGGATCTTGTCGATCGATATTTCGTGTTTACAACATGTGCGAAACCTGCACAACTTGTGGCCGTTGTAAGGAGTAGCTAGCTCCTACAAACAATGATGACGAGCAATCCCCTGAGCCCATAACCAAACCAAGACTAATAAATATGCCCCGCAATCACAAGTTGTTTCTCGGCAAATAACAACTTAGTTTAGAATATGTACACCTCTTGTCTTTACCGGGTTGACGCTATCAACCAGAGGTGGGCCTCGTCAGGCACCAATAGTACTATCCAAATATTCCTTCGGTTTCATGCCCCTGAATTAATGGTTACGGTAGCGAGGACTCAACCCCGAGTGGCGAACACAAACTCAAGTACTCATCATGCCACTTATCACGTTTTAACTCTTGAAAACATTTGTCATGTAAAACATTTGACAAAACATATCTTTCCCCCAAACGAAAACAGTAAAAAGGGGCCGTGAAACTCACCTGATGTACAGCGTACACTCAAATAGCAGAGAATAGCAAGTCCGTGGTCAAGCACCTACGAACGTCCTAGTGCATGTAAGCCACTAAGTCTATAGCGTGTGCTTTTCCGGCAAGTTGTACACCCAACTCCCAACACCACCATTTACATATAATTCCCCGTTTAATTAAACATAGGTCCTAGGTCCGTTGGTGATGGATTACCCTTGTTACAAGTTATATATATTCGCGTTAATATTTCTTTAACTTGTATAATATTATCCTCGACTCGACTTCACTTAACGTATAATTATTTTCCCATTAAATAATTATACTTAAGATCGCATCGTTCGATATAATATTTTTTAACGCTCGACACGACTCACTATACCGTATATTTATTTTCCCATTCAAATAAATATACTAAGGTCTTGTCGTTCGATAATACGTTTTCTACGCTCGACTCGACTCACCATACCGTATATTTACATTCCCATTAAGTAAATATACTAGGGTCTTGTCGTTCGATAGTATATTCTTAACGCCAGACTCGACTCACCATACCGTATATTTACTTTCCCATTAAGTAAATATACTAGGATTTCGTCGGTTCGGTATACACATATATATATGTATATTATTTACTCGTCTCGGTTTTCCTTCCCGTATATCTATTTTCCCACTAAGTAGATATACTAGAATTTCGTCGAGCCGAACATATATATATATATATATACATACATGTACTTTCATCGTTAAGTCCATACGTTCGTTTAACGTTTTTAATCGTTAGATTACTTACGTTATGTTTTCTCCCACGAATATTTGTCCAACACTTAGGAAAGTGTTATGTAATTTTTCACCCAAGTTATATATGTATTTTACTTCTAAAAATATATATTTTCTCATCTTGCCGCAACGGCATTTTTCTCATGTTTTGTCCGTTTATTGCTCGTTAATATGTCCAAGTCCGATCTCCTAACTTGTATTGTTTATATAGTTAATCTTTTTCCAAGTTTTCCTCAATATGTGTTTTATAGAAATATTATTCGTATTTCTACTTCCTAACAAATGTTACTTGGAAGTTTTATAACCACTTTTGTATTTTTAACACAAAACTTGACAACTTATATACAAAAATGTTCCAACACTTTTATATTCCCATTTATATAAAAGTGTTCATTTCTATATAAGTTCTCCCAAGTTTTGTCTAACATTTTTATAAAAACCTTTGTTTTTATATAAATCCATATGTTAGAAAAAGTCCATATTTTTATAAAACTCCATTTTATAAAAATACACTTTTATACAAAATACATGTGTATGTTCATTAGTATTTACCACTTTAACAAGTCTTATATCCTTAAGTTAAGATGATTAAAATCACTTTCAAGTTCATCCAAGTTTCATTAACAAGTGTTCCCCAAATCACTATCTTTCTTCAAATATTCATGATCTTAGTAAAAACTACAAGAATACTTAACATCCATCACTAAACTTTCAATTTATCCACACTAACTAAACACCATTTTAGTCTTTAAAATCATATGTTTTCTTATGAAAAGCTTATTCAAGTTCACCCCTTGTACAACTTGCTTCAAGCTAATAAACATAAACTTTTAAAGACAAGAACAAGATCAAGAATACTTGCAACTAGCACAAGGCTAGGGAAGCTAACAATGCTTGATTTTGATGGAGTTTAGTGTGTTCTTCCTATGTGGTTTAGATCCTAGCTTGAAACACACAATGGGGGTTTGGATGATGGATGTTTAGTGAAGGAATTTGAAGTGTTTGAACTTGAAAGAATATGTGTGTGTGTCTTGATAACCCACGGCTCAAAGAAAGAAAAAAAAAAGAAGAGTTTTGCTTTGTTTTGATCAAGTATAAGGTCACATGATCTCTTATAATCTTCCCATGATCTTCCCAAGATCACATACAATCTAACTTGGATCCAAAATCCCTTAAAACATGGATTTCTTGTACTAAATGAATCTTGATGGATCTTTATATATGTGTGTATTGCCGTGAATATATGAAGGAGGAAAGAGTTTTGTAAATCTTTCAAGATTCATAATATCTAGCACTTGATTTGTAATCTCTTATAATATGAATATGTTGTACTAGGATAATCTTTGATGGATTTTTAGAGGGTGTATGGACCGATTTCTTGCAAAGCTTGGAAGATTTTCATAGATCTTATAAGGACACTAAAGATCTTCACAAAATCTCACCCATGATTTCCTAATCTTTCCTAGATTCCCAAGTGTTATTTTGTACAAAAAAAAGATTTGTGGCATGATATGTGAAGGTGGTAGAAAATCTTCCATGGGATTTGGGGTCCACCAAGCCAAATATCTAGTGTTTATTTGCTATGTTTAAACATTTAGCTTTTTGGGTTTCGTTCGGGTCCTAATCGGATTTTAACTATGCGTTATCCGGACGTTATAGTAGCCTCAAATAACCTTTAAACATAGCCTAGTTTAAGTGTTGATGGGTTAGTTAGGCTTTCGTTGGGTGAAATTATAAGTTATACGTGTACCGGGTGCGGTACGCGCACTTTATTCGTTACCGGGAGATTTGTATGTGAAGCTTTCACTTATGGTTTTGGAGTTCCAAAAAACATTATATTTTGTGAAAATACCCTTTATTTTATATCCTGGGTGTCCGGGATCCTTTTCGTTTATTTAATTTTTGCCGGGTAATCACCAACGTCCGTACCGGACAAGTTTATTCGCACATGATCCTATCATGCATCGTCATTAAACGTGTGCATTCCTATGCATCTTATGGGGAATTTGCTATTCTCTTACGGCATCAATTAAATTAATCCAATTAATTTAAACATGCACTTAAACCGTTAATTACATATACTAATTACGTACGGAATCACATCGATTTTTGCCGGATGTTACATTCTCCCCCCGTTAAGAGAATTCCGTCCCGGAATTCAATTCAAGTTATCCATAATAGTATCCTTGAACAGGGCGGAGTGTTTGCGCTTCACGAGATCTCCTCTTTCCTAGTGAACCCAGGTTCATGCTAGGTTCACGCTTAGTGCTCTAACAAACATAATATCATAGTCCAACTACGACTAAGCTCTTGGGCATCCCACTTTGACACATCTATCGGTTTCCCGAAATAGTAGAGCTTAACGTCAACCGGACTTCCGTCGGTCGAGGAATTGACAAAACTTCCTCAGGCCAGACTTGTGGGATTCATCAAGAGTCCCACTAAGCTCTTGCGATAATTCGAGCTTAATCGTCACGAGACCAATTTTGATCGATATCTCTGTGCCACGGGAGTATCAAGAATTTGGCCTGTTACAATTCCAGCGCTTATCGACACCTTCTCAGAGCATAACTCTCAGTGAAAGCCTATTACCAGTTCGAAGTTCTTAAGGCCTACGCCTTGTCTGTATAACTTCTTAGTAGGTTCGCATCTGACCCGAACGGTCTCTAATCTGCAAGATTTACTGGCCATCTCTCGAGTAACTCAAACCAGATTGTGTATCTATCTCCGCCCGTCATTCAACGTACTAGAGATGTACACGTATGCCCCCAAAAGGGCTTTGAGCAGTACACCCCGGACGCTGGGATAATAATTCCCATCACAGAGGAGGTTCTGGCGATGAAGCACACGAATTCGATGTGCCGCGGATATCAATCGTGTCAGCATGGAGCAATTCCGTCAAGTACATTCAATTTGTCCGAGAATGACAAGCCATACTCATCTCAAATAGAGTATCCCATGCTTGTGTACAAAGTTTGTCGAACTCAAGGTAGAGTGACTACTACAATCCGATATAATGTAAGTCGGCAAATCAGTGTCTAGCCACGACTCTTTCCGAGAGTATAGGTAACTGTCCGTATGCCTCATCTCGAAGCCACAGATGAGTATAGAATGAGAGGGTTCCAAACAACAATCAATCATCACTTGGGTCATATCCGACCCCTGGACACCTCGGGTGTCATGGTGATGTCAAACAGGTGATCTTACCGCACCACATAATGGTCATAAAAATCCCCTTGGAAACCTCGCCGGGTATTCCATTTTATTTATCCTTCGGCTCGACTCACTTTACCGTATATTTATCTCCCCATTAAGATAAATATACTAGGTTCTTGTCGACCGAACAACTACATTCAACATGGGACTTTTATTTCCGTAGGATCCCCTAGGTACTGATTTGCTACCTCCCCCCTGAGAAATTGTGGTTAATGGTACTAGGGTGCCTAGTAGGGACTGATGGGGGTCGAAAGTTTTTGAGTCGCTTTCACCTTTCAGTTCCCCGACAGTAAGCAGTGTATATACGACACCCGGGCCGTACGATTCCACAGTCCTCGAGAATTTCTAGTCGACTCAAACACCAATGACCAGATGCTTCCAGCACATAGGTCAATACCGGAAAGAGATTTATGAAACATATTAAATTGTTATCGCATTGGACGGAGTATAAGGTTTCTAGGACACATCAACACGTTGGCCCCCATTCCGACAAGTATACAGAACACCAGTAGCTACCCAAAACATGGGTATCCAGTACTAGTTCTGTTACATGTGCTTCCTGTGCACTAGTGTCCAATCGTCATTAGCAACCTAGTAAGTCAATTATGAATAATACGGGCCACACGCCCTTAAATTGAGTTTCAGATCCTTGGCAGAGATTTGAGTGAAAGGAGTCCTGAAACCGGAACCCTTACTTATCGAGTCATAGATGCATGCATTTGACATAGATTTCACGTTTGGGCTTGACAGCTTCATGCGCCAAAGTCGTTACTTAAAACAAACGAACGACCGAGATCGCACCACAAGCAATAGTCCTGAGCCTTCCCATAAGGCATCCCATTCAACGACTCAGTTAGTCACACATATGGGTGCAATATGTAAGCCTTCAAGCTCATCTTGATTAGTAAGGTACCATACGCCCTGACCTGGCAGCTCACATTACTATGGTGTCTCCAACAGTGTCTGTCAAAGACAATGGATTTTGCTCTAACGCGAGCAATGCTTCCTAAGGACAACTGGGAACACCACTATCGACCCAATCTCGAAAGGGTTCCACTATCCCAAGAACCTACGCAACGACACCAAGACAAACCCACCATCAGAGGAAATATTAATCGAAGGGCCAAGACGATCAATCATCTCAACAAGGTAGGGTAGCGCCTTTATAGAGTAAACAATGCTACTCGCCCTTCTGGATGCAGGGCTTCATAAGACCTCCGAATCACGTACCAGGGATTCCACCAATGCACACACCTTAGGTGGGTCCACACTGGTATTTCCATAATCATCAGTATGACACATCGGCATGTATGACGTCAAGCGAATCCACTGGGATGAGCAATAAATGAATTGAATCTTTCAACACTTGCTAGTCCCAAGGTATGGATCATAATATCGCTCACAATTACTCGATACCTTCAGGCTCGAGATGTATGCGAAATCCCTTATCACAAAGACGAGCCTCGCCTCGTCATGTGTGGATCATGGGATTTCTTTCCGACATGATTCGAGTGTGGTTAGTCGACCAAAATGCGCGTAAAAAGTTAAGGCTGGACACGGCGTCACTGATGCCTCAGATTCTGAAGATGTACCGCTCACGAAATGCGTGAGAATATCAAGGGGTCGACACATGATTCGGTCAATTACTCAAACAACCATGAGACTCAAAGGAATACATGGGCTAACACTCAGACTAGAGTGTCTTAGTATGACTTCCAAAAAGTCCGCTGAGTACCCAAAATCTTACATACTCAATGTCTGCGCTTACACAATCAAACAAATAGAACAATGACAGCAACGAGGGGTTTAGACGATGTCTCCTTTCCGAGGGAAACCAAGAGTGAAGCAACCGACAAGTCATCACATCATCAAGGTAATCCAACAGCTGTAGCAATACGCCCTCTGAGCAACATGACAGTAGAAACAACATGGCAATGACAGCAACACGTCCACGAAGCACATCAACTAGGGAACACCACACAGGAGTGACACGACAACAGATAAGCATGACGACAAGGCAACACCGCAACAGGAACCGCATGACACAGAGAAACACGACAGCAAGGCTACACTACCACAGGAGCAGTAAACAATAGGAATGCATCATCGGCAATGCAGCGCAACCACATGGATACGCACCCAGCAAAAATAATGCAACAACGAGCACGCACAATGGCTGGGGGTAACCCAGCAGCATGAATGCACACGTCAATATGACGCTCATTATGTAAAATCCACAGTCCATATCAACAAAAAGCTTCGTTCTGGTGAGCACGCATCCCCGTGCGTCTCATATCACTTGTGGATGTGGGATTTGCATCCGTACCTTCGGCCTCGAGCCTATTCTCCATAGGCTCAACGGTAGGAATGGTTAGATTGGCCAGCGCCTCAGTCGTCATAACTTAAATGGGAACGACGGGTTCCACATAATTTAGCTGACTTCTCAAGTCGATATTGTTCATAGAGAGAACGACCGTCGGCTTGGTATGAGTCACTCAAACGATAGCAACAGCAATATCGACAGTCTCAACCGAGGCCTGAGGACCATTGACAATGTTAGGCTTGCTAAGAGCCTAAGGAATGATAACTAGTAGTTCAATGAAAGCCTCAAAGAGAAAGGAATTAATAACAACGAACTCCACAAAGACACAGATGTGGTCATAGCGGCTTGGCAAGGGTCATAGAGACGTCTTCGTTAACGACATTCACTTCTGCAGGAGTCTCAAATACATCAACAACATCAACTCGAGAAGAGCCATAGAAACAACAACATCAAGCCCGATAAGTGCCACAGAACCACCGACAACAACAAACTCAGCAAGTGCTACACACTTAACAGCATCAACAGGACTCGCTTGAGGCATAGAACGATAACAGGAGCAACAACGTCAGGCTCGACCGAAGTCTTAGACTCGTCGTAGTTATTATATGTGTGGTAACTAGTATCCATAGGACCTCGAAACCAACCACCGTCTATCCCAATATCAAAGATAGCGGTCACCACGAAAATAGCAAGTAGAGGTAGAAGGATCACGATTTATCGAGACACCTCGATAAAATGAAAACGATACCGACTCTGGCAACCCAGCCAAGTCATCCTTCTCATTAGAGTCCTCTTGCATATTATTTTGGCCTTAGCACCGATAGTCATCAACTGGAATGTCTCTCCGCTACCTAAGCGAGACCAGTGAACTTTCTTCCTGATAGGTCACGCAGCAGGAGTATCGAAATACGACAGGAGATTAGGCAGGTCACATTGTCCATAACGAATGGATCTTGCAACCTTAGTTCACAGATTACCGTGATGAGGGGACGCGACGTCTCAGTATCTTCGGGGATTGATAAAAACACTTTCCATCAATCGTCGACCAATAAATAACTAGTCTCGTTACCGTGACGACGGTGACGGACATTCAACATTGCAACAAGAGCAATGGAATTGTCGTCCCATAGGTAAGTTTAGTTAACAGAGTGACGTGACCACCTCCAGTAGTCCATCATTTGATTTTCGAGGGGGATTTCAATGTCAGCAAAAGCGGCTTGCGACACTTGACAATTACGGAACACACCCTTATGATTACGATTCCTAAAGTGGGGTTCCACTCCCCAGGATTTATGACAGGTTCAGGCACAGCACACGTATCAACCTACTCTGGTGTTCACCGATTGAAGCGAGACTACCAATAATCCTTGAAAAAAAAAACAGGAGGTGGATAGAGGAGTCTTACGATGACTTTTGCGCCTTAGGAGAGTAGTATAACATAAGTACCAATGTGCTAAGCCCATCACAAATCATCTTTCAAAATACGATCCAGCGCTATTGCAAAGGGTGTTGAACCATACTTGAACACTCAGTACCTCAAGCAGTGGCTTCCCCTGAGTTAATCTTATGCACTTCCGAGAGAGTCCATAGCCAAACGTCGACTGGGGCTTGCTATTCCACTACACGCCGTCATCCTAAGACTGGCAAACGATGTCGCGGTCGTGATTAGTGGCCGAAATTTTGACATCATCGAAGTTTAGCAAAGCCCTATGACTCGCAGATGTGCAACATGGCATGCTGATTTCACTATCAGTCCATGACTGCATGGGAACAATCGATACTGCCGATTCAGACAAGGGCTATCGAGCCTTCCGGATAACAATGATCAAGCTTCCTACTCAGCAACTTCGATTCTGTCCTCCACAAAGAGAAGAAAAATACTCGACCCTTGAGGACAAATTGGGCATGTGTTAGATCGAACATGTCTTATTCACCATGATAACACAGTGGCACACGACCACGAGTCTCATATCTGCTCCACACAGGGTCCCGTTCTCAAAACGCACTAGTTTTACGGGGACATACCCTAAGTCTTCACTGGGTTTCAAGTTTAGCATTCCTCGCATCGTACCAGACATTCATCTCTTCGGTACGCAGCGCATCCTCGTACGCCCGATCCTTTGGGAGAACTTTGTGGCGGGGGCATTCAACTCCTGTACAAGGAAGTTTTCGTCTCCCGTCACTATCCGATGCGAGGGTTTACGTCATATTTCTCATATGAATAGACGTTCGAGCTCTTCCGTGTTCGTACCTTAAAGGTAATGTCGAAGAAAGCTCATTAAGTTTGCTAGGATCGAAATCAAGGAACATCGACGAGACCTCCCATTTAACCCACTGGCCAATCAAAACTAAGACTGAATCTAAAGAACAAGAACAACCAAGACAAGGAGTGATCACCAATCCCGGCCCTAGCGCCCACCAAGGTTACCGTGCACCCCCAAACTATTATTACGTGTGCACCCGTAATGATAATTTGTGTTGCCAGGTAATCTTGTTGCCCGCTAGTTCCGAGCTTCCTGATCTCAAAACAAAGATTTCATACAACAAAAGGCTTGGTCTAGTTTCGCCTCCAAGTCATAAACAACGTGGCGACATTCATTATCGCGATAGAGATTAGTCCTTCCGATCATCCCGTCTACAGGTAAGCAGGTAGGCTCCTCGTAGACCACAATATCCTTCCTCTTTGCTGGTACCGGTGATCGATGCAGGAGTGTGGACTAATGTGAAGCGTGACACAACATCCTTACTGGCAAAATATCCGTACTACGTATATGTATTAACTAATCTTAGAAAATCGGATTCCTACTATAAACATCTTATCCGTATTTTCTAATACTTCATATATTGACACACATGGCTAGTCGGTCGGAATTTCCCCTTGTACATCCCATGTACACATTTCTTTCTTTTCTAAAAATATTTTGTTGTGTTTTAGTTTCGAAAACTTTGTCCTCGAGCCGAAACCGGTTATAGTCTAGATTTTTCAAAAATGCTAGTTCGCTATAACCTTGGCTCTGATACCACTGCTGTCACACCACGCCAATGGCGGAAACACGTGGCGCAACGCTCGAAAGCATATCAAAGTCAAGATTAACACAAACTATATTTAATTAGAAAAGATTAATTTATTTGGATGTCGAAAACGAGTATCTCGTTACAATGTTGCACAAAGCGTTACATAAAACAATGAACATTAAGTTTCAATGTGGGGGTATTTCCGTTTATGTTCCAACCCATTGGTAACCATAGATGAAACCCCGACCAGTATCCGACATCCCGAATTCCACCGCACTAGCCCCATATCTATTCAGCACTTAGTTACCTGAAAGATATGTTTAAAAAGACGTCAATATATAAAATATTGGTGAGTTCACAGGTTTTAGTTTCATAACAACAACATTTTCACAACCATCGACTCGACTCACTTTACCGTATAATTATTTTCCCATTAAATAATTATACTAGGATCTTGTCGATCGATATTTAGTTTCATGACAACATTTTCACAACCGTCGACTCGACTCACTTTACCGTATAATTATTTTCCCATTAAATAATTATACTAGGATCTTGTCGATCGATATTTAGTTTCATGACAACATTTTCACAACCATCGACTCGACTCACTTTACCGTATAATTATTTTCCCATTTTATAATTATACTAGGATCTTGTCGATCGATATTTAGTTTCATGACAACATTTTCACAACCATCGACTCGACTCACTTTACCGTATAATTATTTTCCCATTTAAATAATTATACTAGGATCTTGTCGATCGATATTTCGTGTTTACAACATGTGCGAAACCTGCACAACTTGTGGCCGTTGTAAGGAGTAGCTAGCTCCTACAAACAATGATGACGAGCAATCCCTTGAGCCCATAACCAAACCAAGACTAATAAATATGCCCCGCAATCACAAGTTGTTTCTCGGCAAATAACAACTTAGTTTAGAATATGTGCACCTCTTGTCTTTACCGGGTTGACGCTATCAACCAGAGGTGGGCCTCGTCAGGCACCAATAGTACTATCCAAATATTCCTTCGGTTTCATGCCCCTGAATTAATGGTTACAGTAGCGAGGACTCAACCCCGAGTGGCGAACACAAACTCAAGTACTCATCATGCCACTTATCACGTTTTAACTCTTGAAAACATTTGTCATGTAAAACATTTGACAAAACATATCTTTCCCCCAAACGAAAACAGTAAAAAGGGGCCGTGAAACTCACCTGATGTACAGCGTACACTCAAATAGCAGAGAATAGCAAGTCCGTGGTCAAGCACCTACGAACGTCCTAGTGCATGTAAGCCACTAAGTCTATAGCGTGTGCTTTTCCGGCAAGTTGTACACCCAACTCCCAACACCACCATTTACATATAATTCCCCGTTTAATTAAACATAGGTCCTAGGTCCGTTGGTGATGGATTACCCTTGTTACAAGTTATATATATTCGCGTTAATATTTCTTTAACTTGTATAATATTATCCTCGACTCGACTTCACTTAACGTATAATTATTTTCCCATTAAATAATTATACTTAAGATCGCATCGTTCGATATAATATTTTTTAACGCTCGACACGACTCACTATACCGTATATTTATTTTCCCATTCAAATAAATATACTAAGGTCTTGTCGTTCGATAATACGTTTTCTACGCTCGACTCGACTCACCATACCGTATATTTACTTTCCCATTAAGTAAATATACTAGGGTCTTGTCGTTCGATAGTATATTCTTAACGCCCGACTCGACTCACCATACCGTATATTTACTTTCCCATTAAGTAAATATACTAGGATTTCGTCGGTTCGGTATACACATATATATATGTATATTATTTACTCGTCTCGGTTTTCCTTCCCGTATATCTATTTTCCCACTAAGTAGATATACTAGAATTTCGTCGAGCCGAACATATATATATATATATATACATACATGTACTTTCATCGTTAAGTCCATACGTTCGTTTAACGTTTTTAATCGTTAGATTATTTACGTTATGTTTTCTCCCACGAATATTTGTCCAACACTTAGGAAAGTGTTATGTAATTTTTCACCCAAGTTATATATGTATTTTACTTCTAAAAATATATATTTTCTCATCTTGCCGCAACGGCATTTTTCTCATGTTTTGTCCGTTTATTGCTCGTTAATATGTCCAAGTCCGATCTCCTAACTTGTATTGTTTATATAGTTAATCTTTTTCCAAGTTTTCCTCAATATGTGTTTTATAGAAATATTATTCGTATTTCTACTTCCTAACACATGTTACTTGGAAGTTTTATAACCACTTTTGTATTTTTAACACAAAACTTGACAACTTATATACAAAAATGTTCCAACACTTTTATATTCCCATTTATATAAAAGTGTTCATTTCTATATAAGTTCTCCCAAGTTTTGTCTAACATTTTTATAAAAACCTTTGTTTTTATATAAATCCATATGTTAGAAAAAGTCCATATTTTTATAAAACTCCATTTTATAAAAATACACTTTTATACAAAATACATGTGTATGTTCATTAGTATTTACCACTTTAACAAGTCTTATATCCTTAAGTTAAGATGATTAAAATCACTTTCAAGTTCATCCAAGTTTCATTAACAAGTGTTCCCCAAATCACTATCTTTCTTCAAGTATTCATGATCTTAGTAAAAACTACAAGAATACTTAACATCCATCACTAAACTTTCAATTTATCCACACTAACTAAACACCATTTTAGTCTTTAAAATCATATGTTTTCTTATGAAAAGCTTATTCAAGTTCACCCCTTGTACAACTTGCTTCAAGCTAATAAACATAAACTTTTAAAGACAAGAACAAGATCAAGAATACTTACAACTAGCACAAGGCTAGGGAAGCTAACAATGCTTGATTTTGATGGAGTTTAGTGTGTTCTTCCTATGTGGTTTAGATCCTAGCTTGAAACACACAATGGGGGTTTGGATGATGGATGTTTAGTGAAGGAATTTGAAGTGTTTGAACTTGAAAGAATGTGTGTGTGTGTCTTGATAACCCACGGCTCAAAGAAAGAAAAAAAAGAAGAGTTTTGCTTTGTTTTGATCAAGTATAAGGTCACATGATCTCTTATAATCTTCCCATGATCTTCCCAAGATCACATACAATCTAACTTGGATCCAAAATCCCTTAAAACATGGATTTCTTGTACTAAATGAATCTTGATGGATCATTATATATGTGTGTATTGCCGTGAATATATGAAGGAGGAAAGAGTTTTGTAAATCTTTCAAGATTCATAATATCTAGCACTTGATTTGTAATCTCTTATAATATGAATATGTTGTACTAGGATAATCTTTGATGGATTTTTAGAGGGTGTATGGACCGATTTCTTGCAAAGCTTGGAAGATTTTCATAGATCTTATAAGGACACTAAAGATCTTCACAAAATCTCACCCATGATTTCTTAATCTTTCCTAGATTCCCAAGTGTTATTTTGTACAAAAAAAAGATTTGTGGCATGATATGTGAAGGTGGTAGAAAATCTTCCATGGGATTTGGGGTCCACCAAGCCAAATATCTAGTGTTTATTTGCTATGTTTAAACATTTAGCTTTTTGGGTTTCGTTCGGGTCCTAATCGGATTTTAACTATGCGTTATCCGGACGTTATAGTAGCCTCAAATAACCTTTAAACATAGCCTAGTTTAAGTGTTGATGGGTTAGTTAGGCTTTCGTTGGGTGAAATTATAAGTTATACGTGTACCGGGTGCGGTACGCGCACTTTATTCGTTACCGGGAGATTTGTATGTGAAGCTTTCACTTATGGTTTTGGAGTTCCAAAACACATTATATTTTGTGAAAATACCCTTTATTTTATATCCTGGGTGTCCGGGATCCTTTTCGTTTATTTAATTTTTGCCGGGTAATCACCAACGTCCGTACCGGACAAGTTTATTCGCACATGATCCTATCATGCATCGTCATTAAACGTGTGCATTCCTATGCATCTTATGGGGAATTTGCTATTCTCTTACGGCATCAATTAAATTAATCCAATTAATTTAAACATGCACTTAAACCGTTAATTACATATACTAATTACGTACGGAATCACATCGATTTTTGCCGGATGTTACAGTTATAACTAGATTTGGGGGATTATTTCTAAGAATCTTCATCTTACTACACATCACGAAATTAATCCATCCATCCTATTTTTCATTTTTTGATCTTCTTGAAGATTAGAGAACCAAGAAAAAAAGATTTGAAGAACTCCATGGCCATGCTTGGCTAATCTCGTTGTATCACACTAGAGAAGTAGACATTTGAAGACCTAGGGTTTAACATTTGGGTATTTTCTTAAACTATTGAATGTGTGTTTGTGTGTTTGAAATACTGTATTAGATTGGGATTAATCTTATGTTGAAGCCATTCCAGTTAATTGATCTTGTGCCAATTTCTAATGTCATGAAAATGTTTTCTTGCTCTAATACAAACATAGGGTTGAATGTTCTAGATAATGAAGTGTAGTTTAGTCCATTGTTGAATGTTGATGAAACTTGACACCTAAGCCTATTGAACAATCAATCCGTTAACACCATTTGCACTACCTTTGTTTGACCCATTTGTGAAAGCCCTAGACTTCATTGGTTGAAACCCGGGTGTGATCCTTTTATTAATATTTTTGTTATAATCAAGTTTTTACCAATTCCATTATCTTTGACAATTTCAATCAACTTCTTGAATCAATTTTGGTTCATCACTCTCAATACAATTTTTCGTGAATCAACAATATATGCAAACTTCATAAAACATAACATCTTCATAAGTGACCGTTTAATCAACTAAGTAACATTCACTAACTACACGCTCCTTGGATTGATACCCTATTTACCCTATCTACCTAGGTTATTTAGGTTTTGCATGACCCGTAACGACCGGCTCATCACCGATTCATCATCAACAATCACCGGCTCCTCTAAAACCATCTCTTGTGTAAAACAAGCTACATTCCCACCGGTAACCTCTTCAACACCCAATTGCATATTCTTCATGCAATCCCAATCAAAACCCTCGTCTTTCTAAATCACCAAAGCCTGGTTTTCGTTTTGAGGTTGGGTATTTGGTGTAGTAATTGGAACAATGATTCTGGTTGGGTTAGAATTTGGTGTAGTTTGGTTTTGGTTAGATGTAGAAGTTTGTCTATATGTGGTATTTCGAGAGGTATGTTGTCGGTTTTGGTAATTGTTTTGTTGTGGATAGTTGTTGTTGTTTTGGCTTTGATAAGTGACTTGGTTTTGTGACTGGCAATTCTGATAGTTGGAATTAAATGGATTTCGGTTACCTTGCTGCATGGGTTGAGTACATTCTCGCTTGAAATGACCTCGAGTTCCACAATTAAAGCAAGTTACGTTGGCTTTGTTAAAACCATAGGTAGTATTTGGTGATGTAGAGAGATCGGTTCTTCCAGTTTTCTCTATAAACTCAGTAGCTCTCCTCATCACACTTGCAAACGCCCACTGTATGTCGATCAACTCCATCTCTTCCTTGTCGATCTGGGCATAATCTTCACTAGTCAGATTATTGTTTCCAATCTGACTTGCCACAAGTCCATTATATGAAACGACCATCGCTGAGACTAAAGCAATGTGTTGTTGTGCCACTTCAACTATCACATTATTCATGTTGGAAGTTTCCAACATAATTGGACTTTGACTCGAAGATGCTTGGGGCATCATTTGAGGAACATACGTTGTTGTTGAGGCATAGATGAAGTATAACAAGTTGCAGATATCTGGGGTTGTGTTGGTATGTAAGAAGTTGAGGTATATGAAGTTGGTGTATAAGATGGTCCTGGAGCAAGGTAATTGATTAGATTTCTTGTTGGTTCAGCAACATTTGAAATACAAGCAATGTGTGGTGCAACAATTCCACCTATTTATGAATTAGACATGGAAGCAGATGAGGTAGCATGATACAACTCGGGTTTTGTGGAAACTGGGATCTCTTTGCTTTCCTCTTCTCTTCCATTTCCTTATTCTCCAACTTCTGTATGAACTTATTGATAGTCCAATACGCATATGCATCTTTTTCCTTCAAAACTTCAACATGTTGACTCTAATACGGAGGCAACGAGTCAGCAACTTGTCAACTAATTGCTGCATAGGAATATTAATCTCATAGTTTGGCAATTCAGACAATAAGTGACAATATCTAGGAATGAGTTCCTTCAATATCTCATTTCCCACATAACTAAAATTCTTGAACTCTTTCTTCAGTTCTTCCATACGAAGTCTTCTGGTCTTCTCATTACCATCATGTCTATTCTTCAGGCAATCCCAAAGTTATTTCAAAGTATTACATGACCCAAACCGGTGCAACAAATCTGTGGTCAACGCCTGTGACAATTGTGTGACATTCGGCAAAATTAAGGTAAACCCGTACGTAATTAATATATGTAATTAACCGTTCTAAGCAAGAATTAATATCAATTAATTATAATTGAGTATTCGGAAAATAGCGGAGTCCAATAGATGGCATAGGAATGCCATAGTTTAATTAGAAGTGCGAAGGAATCGCATAAGAATAAACTAGTCCGAAATGGACGTTTGTGATTACCCGACAATAATTAAATAACCGAAAACGATCCCGAATGCCCGGGATATAAAATGAAGGTTATTTTTATGAAATATAAAGTGTTTTGGAACCCCAAACCTATAAATGAAAACTCCAAATTAAAATCTCCTTGTAGCGAATAAAGTTCGCGTATCGCACCCGATGCACGTAAAATATATAATTTCACCCGGTAAGAGCCTAAATTACTTACCAATACTTAAACTAGGCTATGTTTAAGGGTAATTGAAAGCTAATTATATGTCTAGAATGGCTCGTAATAAGATCGCGTTTAAAACCCGAAAAATCCTAACCGAATCGATAGAATCCTAACTAAATGGTTAAGAGATTTTTTTTTGAAAAATGGTGGGACCCTCCCTTGGGCTTGAGCCGTTTTTTTTGGTGGCTCTAGCCACCCTTGTGTCTCAAAAAAAAATGCTACTAATTATGATGTCCTTTAGCATGCTTCATAATATTATAGTATAAATGTTATAATCACATGTTGAAGTAACACATTATAACCCATAATCTCTTACCCTTCAACAAAGCAAACAACCTCTTTTCTCCTCTTTAAATCTACGGACACACCACCCCACCATTATTCATTTCTTTTTTTTTTTCAATACTCCAAAATTATTTCCATAAAACCTTAAATCAAGTGTGTTCAAGTGCTAGGAGCTTAACCCTTGGAAGACACACTAAAACCCCTTCATAATCAAGTGTTTTTTGTGACTTCCCTAGCCTTGTGCTAGTAGTAAGTTTCTTAAAACTCATCTTGTTTATGTTTTATTTATTTATGTGTTTAACTTGCAAGTTGTTTTTGGGGTGTTTTTAACCAAAGTTTTGAAACAAGGTTTTGTGTGTTTTCTAAAAATGAAATGAAATGTTTACAAAGATGATCATAAACATAAGTTTTAGGATGGTTGGTGATGTTATTTTGTTACAAAAATATTATATGTTCTAGTATTTTTATTTTTTTAGAAGTTTTTTTGGATGAAAAACATAAAGTAACACCTAATACACCTAAAAATGGTTTTGATCATCATATTATGACTAATGGAACTATTTGAACATGAAATATGTGTAACAAAATGTAATGAAGCTAAAATCACAAAAATGAAGTTGTAGACTTTAAAAATACAAGTATGAACAAATAGACTCCAATACTTAAATCGAACATGTTAGTAGACTTAAAATGACCATATGAGACTAATAAAAGTGTTGGATAGTGAAAAGAACACTTATTGTAAATTTTGACATGTTAAAGTTTACTAGTTTTAGTGCAAATTGTCATTTTTATAAGTCTTGGGAATAATATGTAACTTTTGTAAAGATAGAGGTTCGAAAAGTAACTTTGGAAAGTCCATGGGTGTAAAATGTGATTTTGAAAACTTTATGTTGAAAAATGTAACTTTAGAAAGTAAAAGGTTGAGAATGAAAAGTTATATTTTAAAAGGGTTGCTTTTGTAAAAGTAAGGAAACTTACACAAATATTTATTTTGTAAGAATGATAATTTTATAAAAAGTATTTTATAAAAATATAAATTTACCATAAGTGTTGGAAAATATAAACACTAATATTTTTGTAAGAAAAATGGTAATGTAAACAACTTCTGATGTTTTATATAAAAATAAGCATTTTTACATTTATGGGGATGTAAAAGTGTTGTAGAATTTTTAGGAATAAAACATCCAAGTTAATATATATATTCGAAAGTAGGAAACTGCGTAAACCGGCAAGTAGTATGATTTCCTACAAAAGATATATATATATAAGTTAAGAAATCGGGAAAGCGGACGTATGTCAATGCGGCGAGCTATCGGACTACGTGTAAAACGAACAAAGCATAAATCGAACAAAAGCGTAAATCGGACGGATAAGTATACGAGTGTAACTTCCTACAAGATACGAGTATACGTTATTGCGGCGATTACGATTTAACTATTCTAAGTAAGAAAATATGTATATATTTTGTGAACAAAATATATGTAAGGATTATTAAGGGTGAAAAATATACATAAACACTTTCCTAAGTGTTGGAAGTAAAATGGGAGAATTTGTAAGAAATAAAATAAGTTAAGTATGTTATTATAAGTATATGTATACTTATGTGCAAAATAAATACTTAACATAAAATGAATCTCGTTCGACAAGATCTTTGTATATTTATTTTTATGGGGAAATAAATATATAATAAAAGTGATTCGAGTTGGAAGATATAACGAAATATTAATACAAGTTAGTAAATACATATTGATAAATATGTTTAAAGATCATGACGTGTAAGGAAAACGGGCAATGATCGGGGTTCGCGATGACGAAACCAACTAACTTGGAAATTAATAGCAACGGTTATAATATAAGTTAAGTGAAACTTGTAACGGGATAAATCATCACCAACGGACCTAAGACTAGGGTATATTCCTAATTAAACCATAAGTATAAACGTGGTGTCGGGAGTTGGGGAAAGACAACTTGCCACTAAGACACACACTTTGAGACCGGTGCCTTATTAAGTTAGGACACATGTAGGTGGTCTCGCATTGGACTTGGCAAAGACTATTTTCTGATTTCGTGACACGCTTGAGGTGAGTTTTCACGGCCCCTTTTCTGTTTTAATGTTTTTAAACTCGGGGGAAAGATATGTAAGTAAGAAAGTATTAAATGTGCGGTAACATGTGTATGAAATGGTACATAAGATGGGCACATGGGTAACGGTAAAGTCACATGGGACGCGAAGTCTCCGCAGTTAACCGTAACCATTTATACAAAGTGATGTAGCCATAGAATATGGGGATAGTACTATTGGTTCTTGACGAGACCCACCCTGGTTGATTAGCGATCAACAGGAAGGACCACGGGGTGCGACGATATTCTAAATTAGTTGTTACCATGTAAACAACTTGCGGGGCAATGTAAAGTAGTCTGGTTTTGGTTATGGGCTCATGGGGATTCCATCGGTATTAGGACTAGCTACCCTAATGTTATATGTAGCACATTTCGTATTTCGTTATGCGCACTTATTTACAAATGAATGTTAATTTATTTGTGTGTCAAAACCTGTGAAACTCACCAATATATTTATATATTGACGTTTTCCCTATCATATCTTTCAGGTAACTAAGAGTGTGAAGGTGTGCAATGGCTAGGGCGGGCGAAATAAAGACGAGACGGACTTTTGTTAGGGATTTACTAATATTTCCTATGGGATTGGGAAATAGTTGAAAATCCTTATTTTGTTAAAAACTACATTTTGGGACATGTACCTAAACTAAATACTTTCCGCCGTCTAATGAATGTTTATTATGTGTTTGTTTAATCTTGGCTATGAAACATTTCTCTTTCGCGTCCACGCCACGTGTTTCCGCCGTTGTCGTGGTGTGACAAATTGAGAGAACACCTTCTTCTCAACTGCAAACTTCTTCTTTTCGTCATCCTTTAAGTCTTCAAGAGGAATTGGGATGTTCGTATTCTCAACTATCGGAGTAACATGTCCCTTCATGATCATTTGCCAAGCTTCTCCTCCTTCCAATCCCATGCCTTCCAGATGAATCTTGAACTTCTTCTGCCACTGACAATACTCTGACATGTCCAACAGGTTAGGAGGACGATTCCCACTTCCTGATGATAAATCATTGATTAAGGTGGTAATCGCATTTGTAGTCTGAGACTGTACCGCTGCTGCTGCCACTCCCCAAAAATCATTCACTTGTTGTGGAGGTTGAGTAACAGGTGGTGGTGTTGAACTTGTCATAGCAATGTAGTTGATCGGTTGTGATGACTGTGTGTTTGTCTTCTGAGAAGCAACTGCCCACGGATTCATCGGAACATGTTGTTGCTGTGTTGTTGCAGGTCTAGGTGTAGTAGAATATCCCCAAATGTTGTCCATAATGCTCGGAATGTAAACACTTAAAAAATTTTCAAAAACAAAATCTGGTTCGACCGTTAAACAATAGTCGTGGGTTCGAATGAAGGTTGTGATCTGGTTCGATCCTCTAAACAGACTCGAATGAAAAACTGTAACACACTAGAGTTGGTTCGACCTTGATACAACTCTCCTTCGACCTCCCGTAAGGTCGAATGAAACGACACTTGGTCGAATGACAACACAACACACTCAAAAACTTTTGGTTCGACCTAAACTTTCTTTGGTTCGACCTGACCTATTTGAAAAACGATTATTCTTCAAAAATCAGTTATTTTGATCCAAATTTTTCAAAAGTCGATGGATTTTGATGATCTTAATCAGGTTTTGTTTCGGATTTGATGGAGATCAACTTTAGGTGCAAAACAGAAAAATTTTAGGTGCTTTTGGTGAAAAATCTGTTCGAAAACTATCAAATTGAAATTGTATGATCGAGATAAGCTCTTATACCACTTTGTAGAGGATCGGTTTTATAGAAAACGACTAGATAATCATACAAATGGAACAATCCAGGTGCGGAAACCCTAGATTGTATGCAATATGATAGAGATCAAATCAGAACACAGTTAATTCCTTTTCAATAATCATTTCATTCATAAACATATTGATAAAACTTGTTTAGATTAGGTTTACAATGAAATAAGATTACTTCAGACGTTTCTAGAACCTAGAGAGAAAACACACACAAAACCTCTAATCAAATGACAAACTATTCATCACAAAATAAAACTTAAACTATTTATTGTCTGCTCATTCGACCCCCCATCAAGGTCGAATGAGTCCTTCGACCTCTTTATAAGTTCGAACCAAACACTATCATCTTCAAGGCTTCCTTCGACCCACCGAAATCTTCCTTCGACCCCTCGACTGGTCGAATGGGAACTTCTTCAATACAAAATCTACCAAAACCGCTATATTGACAATCCGAAAGCGATAATCACATTTCGTGCACTTACATATATGGGCAAAAATGTAATTTTATTATATTGGTAAGACAAATTTCATACGAAAATTTAATACTAAGTCAAATTTCATTTATAATCTCTTTTTTATTGATTTTTTTGATATATATATATATATATATATATATATATATATCATTGATGCACTTTTTAAAACGATTGTTTTTTAATTTTTAAGATGCTCATTAACTATGTTTATACACACATCTATGCCGGTTCACCTCCTTCTTAGTGCCTCCTCTTTGTAGAAACAAATATTCACCTCATTTCCATTAACACACTCTTTAAACCAACATTGGGTGCGACTGATCACTTCTTCAATCATTGTGCTTCTTTCGATAACCCTAATCGGTTTTAACCGGAATTTATTTTTCCGGTCCATTTACCAATTAAATCCTACTTTATGCCCTTTGCAATAGCATCATGGTAACTATATGGACGGAGTTGAGAATAATACAAGCCGAATCATAGGTGATGTTCGTGTGTCCACAGCCGGTGGTTGAATTTGGAGGTCCTACGAACCAAAATTTTGGATTGCAATAAGAACACATTAACCGTGCGGTAATTTCTTTGGTTTAGCTACTGTTTTCATGAAATCTTCTCTGTTTAGGGGTTTGCTTCTTTGTTACAACACATATAGCATATACTTTTTTCATAAAAAAAGGTAATAGACAAGATATGGAGCAAAATATTGATTGTAAGTTTCTTAGTTAATTTATATCAGATGTTTTGTTATTGTTAGTTATTGATGTTAGCAACCATTTATATTATTGGGAAATTAACAATTGAGTTTGGTTAGGTAGAGGAATCAAATATGAATTCTTGTTTAACACATCATAAAACATGTTTTAAACTAAACGGAATTGTTTAAGTTCAGATACATAGCCTAAGTGAAGATGTTCGTTCGGCGATTACTAAGCTAGGGCTAAGCAAATTCTTGATAATATAGGAATTCCTACTGCTGAAGTTGATTTGTATACTAATAAAGGAATTTTTAGAGCTTTTGCTCCAAGTGGTGCTCCTTTGGAATGTAAGCTATCTCATGTTTTGTGATTTAGAATAGTTGATTATGTTTGTTAGTGGTGGTTGGAGTGATGTTTTTGAGTTATACACGTTAGCAAACATGGTTAAAAATTAAGAATTAGTAACTTCCGTTGAAATGAAAGATGATGATGATGCTTTTATAATTTATTTAATTACTTGCAACATATAAAGAGTTGCTCCGATAAACCAGTGGCCATAGATTTGACCGGATGTCTGAACATGTTAAAAAACATAAGGTGATTTTTATTACATTTTCATTGATACTGCAGTTTATCTCCTCCCAAAAATACCTAGAATGCAAACTTCAATTAGATAGAATTAGAATTAAAATGATTTTTGCTAGTTAACTTTTGTACATTGACAATTAGTTAATGGATTTTAATTGCATAAAAATTAAGGAATACGTTTATATTACGCTCACCAAAAGAGGATCGGCAACACCCGTTGTTGTAAATTATAAATTGTCGACTCCACTGCAATGTGCAAGCTCACACTACAATATCTCGCCCGCATAAGCAAATTTTGTACCAAAAACACACGCAGGAACTCGAATGTAACATATTATTACTTAGGTGCTTTAACCAACCGGCATAGATTGTCACCTTACTTTCATCACCGTTTACATGGCGCTTCAAATCAAGCAGAAAAAAACAGCGAACCGATTAACCAAACAATGTGTAGTCCTGCTACAACGCGTGGGCTCTTGCTAGTAGGTTATAAAAGCCAATGATCTCCAGCCCAGCTGGTTTGAGGTAGGGTGGGTTTTCTCTTAGGGGTTCCATCCTGTGGGTAGGTCACAAGTTTGATCCATGCACACCACGAAAAAATTCCCCGCGACAGTTTGAGCTTAGGCAAGGAGGACATCGGTGTGTGGGTAGGGATTCAAACTTGGGACTGCTAGATTAGAATTATACAATGATTTCCACTAAACTACGCCTTTCCAATATATATATATATATATATATATATATAGGTTATAAAAAAATAGATTTTGTGAAACAATTTAATTAATAAAAACACATGGTAGTTTAGTAACTCAAATATATACGTAACTAGATTAATGCCCACGTGGACACGCGGTTTAATAAATTTTAGCATTATAAGGGGTAAAATTTAGTAAAACATAAAATATAGTGAAAATATTTTGATAAATTGTTAAAAGTAAGAAATACACATATAATTCAAATATCATTAAATATTTCCCTATACACTACATTTTTTGTTTTATTTATGACCTTCCCATAGGTATCAACTAACATAACACATGCCCTGTTCTTAACTCTTGACAATACCACAAAAATATGGCCATGTGTGAATCCTGGATTCATTTCTGTTTTTGCATCTTAGTCCAAAAAGATATAAATACATGTCATCCATAATTAGAAAATATATAAATATATTAGGATATCTCCCATTTAAAGATAATAAGTAGGTTTAATTGTTATAATTATTAACATAAATTCACAAGTTTGAATTTTTTTAAATATTCTATTCATTCAAAATGAATACATTAATTAAGTTTAATTGCTAACATTATTATCTTAAATTCAAAATTTAGAAAGTTTACAATATTAACCAAAATTTAAAAATTAAAGTAATAGATATTAAAGTTTGAAATTATATACTTAAATAGAACATTTAATATTTTAATATTTTCAAAGTTTAACTGAAATCTATCTTTTGAAATTATAGTATTCAAAATTTGAATTTAAACTTGTAACTAATTTGAGAAATTTATAACCAATATTACTATTTGTTAAAATTAAATATATTAGAAAATCTGTAATTTAAAGGTAATAAGTAGGTGTAATTGTTACAATTATTAACTTAAATTAACAAATTTAGATTTTTTTTAAATATTCAAATCATTCACAATTATGAAACTAATGTAGTAGTTAATTCTATATGTTGCCATAATTATTTTAAATTCATATTTTTTAATGTTTATAATATTAACCAAAATTTACAAATTAAAATTTGAAGTTAAATACTTAAATAGAACATTTAGTATTCAAATATTTTTGGTGTTTAACATAAATGTATAATTTCAAATTGTAATATTTAAATTTTAATTTTGACTTATAACTAATTTGAGAAATTTATAACCGAAATTATTAATTGTTATATTTTAATACTAGATTTATATTCCAGGAGCGTCCCGGGGTTAAGAAATCTAATATGTCTTATTATTTTTACAAACAATAGACTGATGCACTCTACAGTTACATGCTGGAAAGTTTTGAGTAGCACCTAACCTAAAACAATTAACAATGTATCTCCAATGTTAACGCCTATCCTTAAACAATGCATAACTCTAATATGAAAACCTAACATAAAACAATGTACAACTCTATTGCTAACACCTGTTTTAAATACAATTCAAATTTATTTGTTTGAACATAATTAATGACTTGCCTATACATGATTAATGAATAAACTGAACACTTTGTGTTTCTTTTCTTATATGAACAAAACCCCACAAAAAATAGTCTTTTTTTTCTCCGTTTTTATATAGCACTATGGTCCTCGTTGAAAAGATAATAAAACGCTCGTTGATTGGGTGTAATGTTTTTCTTTAAAAATCTCGTATATAAAAGATATTAACGTTTAAAATTTTTGGGAGGAAATATGAGAGAGAAAAATCTAATTTTGTTTTTAAGTAATTTTTTTTCCTAAAAACACTCATTGCCACATGGGATCCTATGGTTTTTTAATAATAAAAACAAAATAATTCAAAAATAATAAAGTATTCACCTCATTATGCCACGTGACACATTCAAGGAGGCCACCATTAAACGCCACATCAACAGCTATCAATTCTTTTATATATATTAATAGAAAATAGGAAATCTATAATTTAAAAATAATAATTAGGTGTAATGGTTACCAATAATAACTTAAACTAATATATTTAAAAAAATTTAAAAGATTCAATTCATTCAAAATTTTGAATTAAATGTATAAAAATTTTTAATTAAGTCTAACTTTTACCATTATTATCTTAAATTCAAATTTTCAAAAGTTTATTATATTAACCAAAATTTAAAAATTAAAATTATATTTGTTATAATTTGAAATTAAATAGTTAAATAGAACATTTAATATTTGAATATCTTTATAGTTTAACCGAAATGTATAATTTAGTATTTAAAATTTGAATATTAACTTGTAACTGATTTGAGGAATTTATAACCGAAAGTATTAGATAATTAATTTTAAATATATTAGAAAAATCTCTAATTTAAAAGTAAAAGTAGGTATAATTGTTACCATTATTAACTTAAATTCAAAAATTTGATTTTTTTAAAAAATCAGATGATTCAAAATTTTAAATTAAATTTAATAAATGTATTAATTAACTTTAACTGTTACCATTATTATATTAAATTCAAAAATTAAAATTTTATAATATTAACCAAAAATAAAAAATTAAAATTATAGATATTAAAATTTGAAATTAAATACTTAAATAGAACATTTAGTATTCAAATATTTTTAAAGGTTAACCGAAATTTAAAATGTAAAAAAATTTGGTCGAACTAAACCAACTAAATCAATTTTAAATTCGAATTTAAAAAAAACTGGTCAAACTAAATCAATTAGAATTAATGCTATAATTTTGGTAACCAACTAAACAATTCCTACAAACATCTAATCCATTATTAAGCATAAAAAGTAAGATCAAACATATAATTCAAAGAAAAATATCATGATCCGTATGAACATGATGAACACCAACATAATAATAGGGGTTTTTATTAACTATGAGCATATTTATATGTATCCTCGCTTTTCTGGATGGATAGTTGTACTTCAATCTAATGTTTTTAGTTATACGTCAATATCTGTAAGATGAGGATACATAGAAATAATTTATTGAAGATTTATGGTTAAAAAATAGAAAAAGTAAATCACTTACATTAAATTCACATGGAGATTTGATAGGAAGCGTGTAAAACAATAAACCATGGTAGGCGATGATTATACCTATTAACAAAAAAATATATAAATCAAAACACATTATATATAACATAAAAATACCGAAATCATAACACGATATATAAAACATGAAAGTTTTTTTAACCACAAATCGACAATGAACCAACAAATAAACATAATGAGAAGAACATGTATATGTAACTCTAATATACTTATCCAACCGGGAATTATTTTAGCAAACTGAATTAATAACGAAATTTAATGACTTCGTAATTTATATTATTATTACCAAAATAATACGGCGTAAAAAAACCTTTCTGGCGTAATAAAGGTAATAATATAAAAATACCTATTTAATACTTCCTAATTTATGTAACTTTCATTTCCAATTCTCATTTATTAATTTTTGTTTTTATTTAAAGAGATAGAAATTCTATGGTTGTGCCACTTGTCCAAATGAGGATTTGTATAAAATTGAATTTGGAATAAGAAATTGACAAGTGTCCATAAAGAGTTTTATTTATTAGTATGTATAGATATGTATAGATATAGATATTAGTAGGGTGTCCGCGCATTGCGACGGAGACCACAACACTTCAATTGGTGATTTTAATGGTGTGTACAAGTTGTTGTTCAGTTCACTTAGGTTTTGAGCCATAACCAAAACCAAAACCAAAACTTTCGATTAAGATATTTCAAAAACCGATTGGTTTCAATATTCATTTGTTCCCGTGTGGTTAATCAGCAAGGAACATCAGTCCAAATGGTTTTCAATCAATAACCGAAAATTTTACTTAGCTAGAAATGTGGACATGAGTTGAAGTAATCAAGAAGACGAACCCTTATTAATTAATTAATTATTTTTTTTGTTATTGTCCACTCCTTTATATGAATATTTCTTAATACCTTCGTTCGAAATTCATTATAAACATAATTTTTCTTCTCCGATCATAGAATCTGGTGACTGTATAGTTTAGATTAGATTAGCCATACGTAGTAATTTTATAATTCAAATTGATACCACGTGACTAAAAACACGGCTTTCGTTATTGATTTCTCGATTTCTATATAAATGATTATAACAAAACATGTAGTATTATGAATTATTTTTTATATGTGTTCTATTTAATATTTTAAAATAATTGTAGAATTGAATGCCATGAGGTCTCATAAACATCTCATGACTCTTGATTACCTTTTGATTAAATATGGTATTTAAAAGACAATTTTACCCTCAAAAGGTAGTTATTATATGCATTGTGTGTTGTACCATAAGGAATCAAAATTGTACCTCTTAAATTTTAAGAAGTCCTTGGGAAATGCTTTATAATATAGTATAGATATAGATATAGATATAGATAGATATAGATATAGATATAGATACATTTACTATAGAAAACAAAATGACTAGGGAAAAAAACTACAAAATGGTGATCATGAACTAGCTGGTATGTCGGGCATTAGCTACGGGAGCTATCTTGCATTTTATATTTTTTGATCGGCAAAAAAATTTTCATTCCACCAAAAAGTCAGGTAGAAGCAGCGAAATACTTGTGAAGGGATAGGGAGCCCACTCACTTGTGGAAAGTACGCGCGGACTAGTTAACATTATAACATTCCCAGGTACGAGGTACGTGTCACACCCTCAAATTTCCACTACGGAATTCTACCGTGAGGCGCATGACAAACCAGGATCCAAATCAACGGTCACAATAAACAACACTATATGAAATACGTAAACTCAAAAACATAGTTTCCATAAAGTGACAACCATAGCGGAAGCATTTAAAGAATTTAATCATCTACAAAACTGTGTTCCAAAGTATTCAAGACACTTATTTAAAAACGTGCAACTAAGCCTAGACGCCAATGCAGACCCGTGCGCCTAGTCCAATCAGTGCTACCTTATGTTACCAAAAAGACGTCAACATATATAATTCTGGTGAGTTCACAGGTTTGTTCAATATGTTACCAAAATGTTACCAAATGTTACCACAGTGTTACCAAAGTGTTACAATGTCCATACTATATCAATGTTACCAAGTACGCTAGCTAGGCATATGTTTTGTTACTACTACGATTGGAAAACCATTACTGGACACGTTTAGCAATGTTCAGCCCGAAATGTTCTGCATGTTTAGCAAAGTTCGAGACAATATGCACCCGCCCGGCCCTCTAAGCCGTCGAGTGGGGCAGGTCACGCCCAATAGATCTACCCACATTTCCCCCGTTGTGCATCCCCGCACATTCATGGTTTCCCCGGGACTTTCAAAGATCGCATAGCAACGCAAAGTTTAAACCATAGTATGACATATGTTACCAAAATAAGTTTAACGCATGTTTTCTCCCCCAAAAGTTAAAGCAGTAAAAGTGGGGCCGTGAACTCACCTTAAGTTGTGTTCTTCAATAATATAAGAAAGCCAAGCCCTTGATGATCCCAACTACTGGAGATCTATCAAAATGTTAACATAAGTGTTCCGACTAATAACCATAAGGTTATCTAGTCCCCGATTGTCCAGATCGTGACTAAGTATGTTTTAAAACGTGTTTTGAATGTTCAATCGACACACTAGACCGACCCGACATCCCGTTGTTGACTCATTACCCTAACTAATCAAGTATACATAGATTACAACCAAGGTTCAAGCACAAAACACTTAGTTTGCATCAAAAATCTCATTTTTGAATGTATAGGGTCGAACCAGGGTTTACAGTTCCACCTTCGCCTTTTTTCTTCCACGTTCGACCCTTTTAGAGTCACCTTCGACCCTTTTAAGACAGATTCGACCACCCTGGGATTCCACCTTCGACCCCACGACTGGTCGAAGGTGCCCAGGTTCGACCCTGGCAGAGTGTTTTTCCACAAAACGCTTCAAAAACATCCGAAAACATCCCGAAACATCATCAATCACAACAGTCAAGTATGAATAACATATCCCCAAAAAACCCCACCAATTTTGCCCCAAAACCTGTTCGTTTTAGCCCTTTCCCAAAATGGCAAAAATTATGTAAGTGTCACATCATGCATGAAATCTTTACTCAATTTGGAAACTTTTCGAAATCTTCTCATAATCATCCCAAAATGCTCAGTTTATCATGTATATGAAAACCCCCAATAGTTCTATTGATAATACTAGCATGCAACAAGCCCTAGATTTATTAAAATCCCCAAATTAGACATGATATCATCATCCATCTAATTGTAACCTTAAACAATCCTAAAGTAACATCAATAGCAGCCCTAGATCATGTTTCTAGCATTATTATAGCAGCAAATCATTTAAACAACACATAATATCACATAACACATAATTAACATATGTTTATTGATATGAAAACCTATGATTAATGATAAGATTTAGGTTTAGGAAGATGTTTAAAAGGTTTTTAATGGTGAAAACATCCTTAGAACAGATCTGGACATTAGGGTTAGATGAAAACGAATTAAAATGCTTTAAAAAGGGTTTAGGATTAAGAACACACCTTGGATTCTTGATTAGATGTTGTTTGTAGGTTAGATTATGAAAATTGAGAGCAAAAACTCCTTCCTCAGTGATTAAAATCGTTTGAGAGTGTTTAGAAACGGCTAGGGTTTGTGAAAGGGGGAAAAATGACAAAGTGTGGTATTTATACTAACTCCACATGCGCCCCTTGCATGGGGTCGAAGGTCCCACCTTCGCTCCTTTGTAAGGTCGAATGAACTTGTTCTGTGGTTTGTTCCAGGTTCGCCCCTTATCCAAGGGTCGAACCAAGGCTTATTTCCAGGTTCGCCCCCACGCCATGGGTCGAACCTGAACTTGTGTTTTCCAGTTTTTCCAGTTTTGTCGTTTTAACGTATTTAAACACATTCTAATGTATGATCATGCAATTCTAGCACATGTTAAGCACATATAGGCACGTATGATCATGTTCACACCTTGTAGCACATATTATCATGTTATGTTGCACGTGCGTTAATAATCTACCTGTCCTACTTGATTTAGTTCATGTAACTTCACCAACAACGGGACCCGGTACTAGTGTATTCCAAAAACGACTCCCAATGATCCTCCAGATCATTCAACCCTGGACAATCCTATCATAACCCGACTCAACTAACCTAGTTAAGTCCGTTTATAAATGTTTCTCGCTAAGGTAGACTTATGTTTTACCAAAATGAAAGAATTTTCTTCCTGAAAATTGCACAAAGCCCCAAAAATGAAAGAGACGAAATGAAGAAAACGAAAAGAAAATTTACCGGTTGTCACATCATCCCCACGTTGAAAGGAATCTCGCCCCGAGATTCATTCAGCTTCAGCAGTAACATGCCTAGACTCAAACGCACGCTTCGGAAAAAGATGAGGATACTTAGATTTCATCTGATCATCCTGTTCCTACGTGAACTCCGGTCCACGATCCGAGTTCCAACGAACTTTAACGATGCGGATCTTACTCCGGCGAAGGCTACAAATCTTATAGTCGAGAATCTCAACAGGTTCCTCCACAATGCGAAGACGGTCATCCACCTTGATCTCTTCCAGTGGTACTATAAGATATTCATCAGCCAAACACTTCTTCCAGTGGTACCATTGCTTCCTCTTTCTTATCCACATCCATGTCTGTCATTAAAGCTTGAGCACTTGTTCCCTCACATGATTTATCTTGTTGATCTGGCACTAACACCTTTGGGCTCTCACTGCTTTTCGAAGAATGACTACTTGAGCTCTGTCCCGAAGGGCTCGGATGAATGTAACCATTTACTGTGAGATATCTTTTCACAGTGTCCCACAACGCTTTTGAACTGTCTTGCCTCTTAAACGTAAAATCATGTTGAAGCTTATCTGGTAGAGATTTGTACAAAGTTGCAAAAGCTTTGCCCTCAGCATCATACATTTGTTTATCAGACTCTTGCATTTCGCTGTACGTTGGTACTCGATTGATGCCGTCAATTCCTTCATAGGCCGGTTTGAAATACCCATAGATGATACAGTCCCACATTCTTTCATCCTCACATTTGATGAATGATTCGAATTTGGTTCGCCAGTCCTCAAAATCCTCAATTTTTACCAGTTTGGGAGCAGTTTTAATTGCAAGTCTAATGTCCATTTTAATTCCTTTAAAGTACGCAGCCGAAAGTTTCAAATAGATTTTGGTATACCTGAGTCAAAATCTGAGTCAAAATCTAAGTCTAACTTGCCTAAATAAAAACCCTCGGATTGTTCAATATTAACGTTCCGGTCAAGTAAAATCGCTCGAAAACTTTCGAAAAGAAAAAAAAAATATTTTCACCAAATATTTTCCCGAGTATAATTTTCGAATCCTTAATCCCCAGAAAATTTTTCACGAAAGATATTTTTTTACGGTTTCTAGAATTTTTTTTTTTTTTAATAAATGGCGAAGATGCTAAAAAGAAATGGAGAAGATGCTTGTAGGAGAAGATGCTTGAAGGAGAAGATGCTTGAAGGAGAAGATGCTGTAGGAGAAGATGCTTGTAGGAGAAGATGGTTGTAGGAGAAGATGATTCAAAAGGAGAAGTTAACTTATTGTTTCAGGAGAAGTTAAGAGGGAAGATGCTTGGAGAAGATGCTTGGAGGAGAAGTTAACTTATTGTTTCAGGAGAAGTTAAGATGGCGAAGATAAACTTTAGATTCCTATATGACGTCGCTGAGATTTAATATGTTCTGAACAAAAACAATCTAACCAAAAGTCCGACGATTATCAAGATAAAATTAAACCAAAATTAATTATTTTAATATCGCTCATAATCATTTAGTTTAATTTGTATTTTGATAGTTTTAACAGATTAGCAAGAATAAATAATCCAGATGATTGCAGATGAATGACCACAGAAGATTCAATTTTTGCAACAATCAAGCTTGAACCGTACAATCGAGCGTAATTGCTCTGATACCAATTGTCGGTCCTTTGAATGGATCGATTACAAGCTGGATCAGATCTATCAAGGTGCGGAATCCCTTGATAGATGTTTATGCAAACAATGAATCAAACGTAGAACAAGATGAATACTTTAAACTGTCTTCTATTGATTATAAACGAATTACAATCAATCCAAGACAACGTTGCAGACACGCTGATAACTCTCTACTCAACAATTTCTCCAAAAACTCTCTAAAACTCACAACCCTAGCCTACACCCCATGCACCTATATATAGTGCATGGGCTTGAACGAAGAAGCCCACCAAAGATTCCCTTTGTCCATCTTCTCCTTGAGGAGAAGATGACTATCTTCTCCTTCAGGAGAAGATGGAAAAGATTCCTTTTTCTATCTTCTCCTTCAGGAGAAGATGACTATCTTCTCCTTCAGGAGAAGATGACTATCTTCTCCTTCAGGAGAAGATACTCAAATGTATCTTTTCCTAAACTATCTTCGTTCATCAACTATGTTAGCTAGGATTCAAACAAAAGACTATCATACTTGACTTATAACTCCGTCAAGTATGTTACAATAATACTATCCACTAGCTATTCTATCTAGTAAGCTGTTGTCACACAGAAATGCACCAACACCTTACGGTAGCACCGTAAAGTACGGTAGAAAGTAAAAACCCAACGGTGGTTCACCACTGTAGAACGGTGGAAAATTGCACACAGAGGCCACCGTAAGCTACGGTGGCCACCGTAGCTTACGGTGGAAGCCTTCAAAAACTGATTTTTTTCTTCTTTCATATCTTCCTCACTCCGATCCATTCTGGCCCGTTCCAAAACTCGTATTTCTTCATTTTAAGCTCCTTAATACTCCTGCAACCAAAGTACTCGTAGTCACCCAATTCCAAGCAATATCATAATCAAATGTGGTTAATATAAACGTTTTAACATTATAAAGGGTTTTTCCTTGAACCACCCGTCAGCACCTCAGATGGCGTCTTTGGTGCTTCCCAGTCTTTAATAGCTTCGATCTTAGTCGGATCGACATGAATTCCCAGTTCATTAACCACATGCCCTAGGAATTGAACTTCACGTAGTGAGAAATCACACTTTGAGAACTTAGCATACAATTGCTCCCGTCTCAAAAGTTCCAAGACCAACCGCAAGTGTTCCTCGTGGTCCGTCTTATTCTTAGAATAGACCAGAATGTCATCAATAAACACGATGACGAATTTGTCAAGATAAGGCTTGCAAACGCGGTTCATCAAGTCCATGAACACCGCCGGTGTGTTAGTGAGACCAAAAGGCATGACCAAGAACTCAAATGGCCATAACGAGTACGAAAAGCAGTTTTCGGAACATCGGTTTCCTGAACACGCAACTAGTGATAACCAGATCGCAAATCAATCTTCGAATAATAACTAGAGCCCTGGAGCTGGTCAAAGAGATGATAAATACGAGGGAGAGGATAAGGATTCTTGATGGTCACTTTGTTCAGCTCACGATAATCGATACACATGCGAAGACTTTCGTCCTTCTTCTTCACGAACAAGACAGGAGCTCCCCAACGGGAAGAACTCAGTCTGATGAAACCCTTTTCTAAGAGTTCCTACAACTGGCTGGAAAACTCTTGCATCTCAGGAGGTGCAAGACAGTACGGGGCTCGTGCAATAGGAGCTGCACTAGGTGCAAGATCAATACCAAACTCAACCTGACGATGAGGAGGAAGAGCAGGTAAATCATCGGGGAACATCAGGAAAGTCACGAACTACAGGGAAATCCTCAATCCTCTTCTCATCATCAGTTGAAATAGAAACAAGTGCCATAATGGCCGAATAACCCTTCCGAAGATACTTAATGGCTTTCATACTAGAAATGATACTCAGCGGAGCACCGCTCTTCTCACCATGAATCGAAAGAGTCTATCCATTAGGGAGAGGGATCCGAATGACCTTATCGAAACAAACGATCTCTGCAAGATACAACGATAACCAATCCATGCCTACAACGACATCAAAACTACCCAAAAATACCGGCATAAGGTCAATGGGAAATGACAAACCCAACAGTTCCAAGCGACATTCCCTAAGAATATGCGTCGCTTCAATGTTCTTACCATCAGCCAATTCTATCGAGTACTTAGCCTCTAAAGGTGTGGTTACTATATCAAGCAATCGACTAATGTCCACAGATATGAAACTCTTATCGGCACCAGAATCAAACAAGACAGAAACATAGCGATCATTAAGAAGTAACTGTGTCAGGATCCTGCTTGGTCTCTGCAGAGCCAATAACGAAAGCACGCGCATTCCTGCCGCCGCCTCTGTTGTTCCCGTTACCGTTCCCGCCCTTCGCATTCTCGCCCTGTTTCAACTTGGGACAATCACGTTTGAAGTGCCCCGTGTCACCACAGTTGTAGCACCCCTGCTTTCCTGGAGTCCCCTGAGCAGCAGGAGCAAGAGCAGCAGTAAGAGCTTGAGTCGAGGAAAGTGACACCCTACAATCCTTAGCAAGATTCCCCAACTGATGGCACCAATGACAACGAGCCCGCTCACAACTCCCAGAGTGATGATAACCACATTTGTTACACTTGGGATGCTTCCCAACATACCCACCCGACTTCTGCCCCGATGACGACCCAGATGAATCAAACTTCTTCACCGGCTGAGACGGTGCTGGCACGACACTTTTCCCCACATTATCCCATTTCCTCTTGTTACCCTTAGAACCCTTCACAGCAGTACCCTTAGGAGGCAAAACACCCTCCGCCATCTTCATATTAGTCATCTTGTGAGCCGAACGGACGACCTCAGCAAGTGTGGGAAGATTCCCGGCAGCCACCAACCCTGCTATCTCTGGCACCAACCCAAAAGTGTAATGCTCAATCCTCATATACTCCGATGTGTGTAGATCAGGACACAACACAGCTAACTCGTTTCGCCTCACAGTGTACTCCTCTATCTCAGACCCAACCATCTTCTAGTTCCAGACCTCATGTTCCAACCTCTGCACTTCTTCTCTTGGACAGTACTCACTCTTCAAACGCTGCACGAAATCCGCCCAAAGGATTCCATGAGCTTCCCCCAATCCCATGTTCTGAGTCGTAGCATTCCACCACGACAACGCAAGACCCTCGAATGTCGCAGTAGCATACTTAACCCGGTCCTCAGCAGGACAGTTACACATTAAAAACACACACTCGACCTTCTCCATGTAACACCCCAACCGATGGCGGAAACATCGAGGTGTCACGTATTGATGATTGTTCAGTAGCTCATGGTAAATAATAAATTTCAATAATTGATTTAAATAAATTACATACAATTGTTCTAAAGAATTTTGTACATCAAAATGAAAAATACTAGATACACATCTTCAAGCATTAACTCAAATCTTCAAGCACGCTATAATCTGAAACATGTTAAGTTGGAAAGATGGGGGGGTCAACTATAAATAGTTGGTGAGAATACATAGGTGATGCATATAGTTGAAAACAATATGATGTATAGCAATCATAGTTGAAGTATAATAATGAGTAATGATAGAATATGAGTCCGACATGTAACAATGCGTCTTTTGTACAATCAAACCTTGTGTCGACTGAGACCTAACTCGCAAGTTAGTAAAAGTGTAACTGTTATCGATCATCCCTGAATTTATGCGGGGGGGTGGGTTTGTCAGACCTATAGCGCTATAATCTAAACAGGCGGCTTGATCAATGTTAATGATTGTACTGTGTCTTTTTGTTACAGTCAAATGATAGAATGAGTAAATGATAGTGTAATTAAATCACAAGTTTCAACAATGTAAGAATGAGTAAATGATAGTGTAAAAATGTTTAAACATGTTTCACCCCAAAAAGTAAAACAATAAAAAGGGGCTATGTAAACTCACCTTAGGTGCATAATAAGTTCGTGCGTTTTATTGAGCGTGCAAACACTTAGTAATAATGCCTTGGAAAACTCGAAACTAGCTAGAGGAGATAATGACTGATGAAAACTTTATTATATGGGAGATGGGATAATAATGGTTTTTTTTTTTTTTTTTGAATGGTATAAAGAGTTGAATGGTAGACTAGTGTATTTATAGTGTAAAATTTAGAGTTGTAATTAGGGACTACTTTGACTAGGCTAGAATTTAGGAACAACTTTGACTTGACTAGAAGACCATATTTACTAACACTTTGACTTGACTAGGAGACCATATTTACTAACACTTTGACTTGACTTGACTAGGAGACTACGTTTGACTTTTCAAGTTTGACTAAGGGACCTTGAAAGGGTTTAAGTTTAATTGGTTTTAATTAACATCACAAAACACCAAATGGTGTAGTGGTTTGTGTGGTGTGGTTAAGGTTTAGCCCGCCACGGACTCGGGTTCGAATCCTGGCACAGGCAACATTTTTTTAACGTTTTTAAATTAGAATTTTTAATACAATCCAATTTAATATTTATTATAAGTCATTTTTTAAAATGGATGGTAAAGATACTGTAAACATGAATCGGATGAATAAACGAGGGAGTTCTATATATATATATATATATATATATATAAAGAAAATTTGTGTGATGTTACAGTCTCGCCTACTTTTAGGAACTTCGTCCCGAAGTTTATTTTAAAAAGAAACATTTGACTAGTGTTGAGGATAGTTAGGGTGACTATGGTTCAGAGTAGGGCAAGAGTTTAAGGAATATATAAGATAACCATAAATGCTAGATGGACTACTAAATAACTAGGGTTTGTTATTGGTCTGACCCTACAGTATCCCTTTCCACGTATCATTAGTGTTTATATATAGGGTGTACTACAGCTAACCCATCACACCTCTGATACTTCGAAAACATACGGGGTATCTCCCAAAACCTTAATAGAATTTCACACTACCTTAATGTACCTGTAAATTCATAATTACGTTCCGGACCGCAATCACCAATTTACCTTACATTAGGGTTTTGTGTCCTTCTATGACTCTAAACACACATGTAAGTAATGCAAAATAGCCTTGTGATTGAATCGTATACAATGTATCAAAAAATAAGTCCAACTGTTGAGCAGGAAAAAGACCTCTACCAGGGTGGCCTCGTCGGCCCGGGCTTTCAAAAGGGCCTCAGCCTTAGAGGCTTCATCAGCCTTGGCCTTCTCATCTGCCAAAATGGCCTCCCGACGGAGACGCCCTTCCTCCTTTTTCCTCTTCGCCTCCGCTATCTCTTCAGCAGTAGCAACCGGCGGAGGAGAAGGACTGGGCGTTACTTTTGGCGCCATAACTGAAAAACAAATGATGATTAGGAAAATGAAATAGCTTGACAATAAAAAGCGCCGCTATCTACCAGCAGACGCTCTTAAAACAAGCAAAAAAGAAGGGTAAGACCCTCACTTACAATTCCTCACCAAAAAGGAACCATAAGAGAAAAGAGAATGCTAACCGTCTTGGCGGTCGGGCCGGGGAGCTCGGCGGAAACGCTGGAGCTTGGGGCCGCACCAGTCTACACGACAAATCGGACGGGTTACGAGTCATCGAGCACAGACTCTGACCGCAACGGAAGGGCTCACACCCGCCGTACACACCACAAGGATGTGGACGACGATCTGGTCAAGCCCTTCCGGCCAAAATCTTTTGTAGAAAAATCAAAATTCGTCGCTCGCATAGTGACGGCGGCAATCCCCAGGACAGCCAAACTTCCCAGCAGCATCGGCAAGTACGATGTCCTGCGTGACCCAGACGACCACATCCATGATTTTGAATGTGCAGGAAGTTCAGTTAACTGGCCGGTCCAGGTTTGGTGCCATCTCTTTGCCCAAACACTGACCGGCGCGGCAAGAGTTTGGTTTGACAATCTCCCCGCGGGGAGCATTGTGGACTTCGATGACCTGACCGACAAGTTCGGTAACCATTTCTCGCATCTTAGAAAACACAAGCGAGACAAGGAGCACATACTCTTGTGCCGCCGGCATGACCACGAGTCCATCGAGGGCTTCATCGTTCGTTTCAACAAGGCGTGCCCCAAGGATTGTTTCCCACTGCCAGAAATTGATCTAAAGGTGGACTCCCTGGCCCCTAACCGCTTCAACTGTTTCCTCGACGCGTATAAGGGATATCACCAAATACAGATAGCAAAGGACGAAGAGGGTAAAACTGTTTTCCGCACTGATATGGGTACATTCTGCTACACAAAAATGTTATTCGGGTTGAAGAACGCCTCATGGACACCGCTTTTGTCGATGAAATCGGCCTGCGCTTAGAGGTATATGTCGATGACCTTGTCATAAAAAGCAAGGAAGAAGGGGACATGCTGAGAAAGTCCAAGCAATTGAAAGAATGCCTTCCCCCGCTTCAATCAAAGAGGTCCAGACGTTGATGGGTCGCCTAGTGGCCCTCAACCGATTCTTATCCAACTACGCCTCAAAGTCATTCCCATTTGTGGATACTTTGAAGAATTGTTTAAAGAAAAGCAACTTCCGCTGGACAGCGGATGCGGAAATAGCTTTCAGGCAATGAAGCAATGCCTCAAGAATCTACCAACTCTGACTGCACCAACACCTAAGGAGCCGCTCATGCTCTACCTCTCCGTCATGGAACGGGCCGTAGGCGCAGTCCTCTTGGTGGATCGCAAAGGGGTACAGACGCCAATTTATTACATTAGCCGCACCCTACTCGATGCGGAGACAAGGTACACCATCATGGAAAAGCTGGTCCTGGCTCTTGTACACGCATCTCGAAGAATGCGGAGGTATTTCCAAGAACACTCGATTAACGTCCTCACAGACTACAAGATTAGTGATGTCTTGCGCAAATCGGAACTTTCGGGTCATCTGGCAAAATGGGCCATCGAGCTCGGAGAACACACCATATATTACAAGCCCCGACCCGCAATCAAAGGACAAGTCCTTGCTGATTTTGCCACTAAAATACCAGCCGACAAGGTTGAAGAATGCAATGCCGAACAATCTCCCACGCCAACCCAAAGCCCATCGCTGAAATGGTCCTTTTTCACAGATGGGGCCTCTAACGATGACGGCTCTGGCGCAAGTCTACGTCTTATCAGCCTAGATAAACATGAGTTCACATACGCCATCCGCCTCGACTTTAAAAGCACGAACAACGAGGCGGAGGCACACGAGGACTTATTACTTGTTGCTCGACAGATAAACGGGATCTACGACGCAAAGGACAAAACCATGGCACTTTACTTGGAACAGGCCAAACAACTCATGCGCAAATTTGACTCCTGCACTGTGGAACACATCAGCCACAGTGAAAACAAACCAGCGGACGCATTGAGCAAAATGGCCTCCACGGTCTTCGAACACATGGCGAAGGAAGTCCGCATCGAAGTCCTCATTACCCATCTATCCCACCGCGACAAGTCAATGTCATCCAAACAGGCAACACGTCTTGGATGACTCCCATCAAGGAAGCAAAATACAAAACCCAATTAGAGCGATACTACAACAAACGCGTAAAAAAGTGTGCATTCAAGATCGGTGACTGTCTTCTGCAACAATGAAGCTTCCAACGCCGAGAAGCCAGGGAAACTGGCACCAACTTGGGAGGGCCCGTACAAGATCCAAGAAATTTTTGGCAAAGGTGCATACACACTAGAGAAATTAGATGGCACGCCCATTCCACGATCTTGGAATGTGGCCTAATTGCGCCCATGCTAGTTGTAATTCTACTAGTACGCCTAGCTACACACACCGCGGCACTTATTAATAATGAAAACTTGTTTCCTTTACCTGTTATTCTACTTGTTTTTTCCGTGCCCAAGTCTGCAAGACAACGCTGCAAACTATGTCGGGCTAAAGCAGCCTCGTGCTATGGTTAGGATGTGAACGAGTCTTCAAGGAATGCTTCGCGCATCCTAGACTCGCACATACACCCAACCAAATGTGCTGCAGTCTTCAAAACATAGTTTACTTGTCGGACTTAAACATTTACGTCGCGGCATCATGCCAGTCCCAAAGTATTCTAGACTTGTTCAAAGGACAAGTTGGACTTTAAGGGCCGCATGCAATCCCGCGACGCGAATACAAGTCATCAAGACAAGACCTCTCTGGTACACTTGTCGGGCCCAAGGCACAAGTTGTGTCACGCTATAGTCTTCTAGGCAAAAGTACTAACACTTAAATGCCGGACTACCTAGCTAAACACACGCGCTAACTCCTACTTACGCACCGGGTGACGACTTGGTTAAATAAGTACATCAGTTGTTAATGCGAGATAACACAGGATAACAAACAAAAAAAAATTCATTAATATTGGTGATTAAAAACCCAAGTGATATTTACAGAGAACAAAAGAAAGATAACAAAAGTCTTAAATATCTGAGCCGCTGAAGTCTACCAGTTGCTCCTCATTCTCCGGCAATGACCCAGAGAAACCCTCACCGGTGGCTTTCCGCCTCTCCTCCTCCATAACGCACTCTTTCGCCTCTTCCTCAAGCTTATCAGACTTCTCTATAAAGTAGCGAAGAGCAGCCGCGGGGTCTACGTGGCGGTTACAGTCGGCCACAACCTGAAGGACGGGGAACTTAAGTTTATCAAACTTGGCGAGTACCGCCAAATACTTGTCCTTCAGGGGCTTCCCATAATGCTCCGCATCAGCCAGTTGACGTTTATTCTGGGCATGGAGGAAGCCGTGCTCAAAACCCTCGCCATACCCATAGACATTGGCGGCGGCGGCTATGTTAGCAACCTGGTCGCCAACTTTGGGCTCTTGCCAGAACCGCTTAAAAATCTATGCAAACAAAGAAGGCGTTAGTAATGTTTCAGAAAGAAAAAACAAACAAAGCAAAAGGAATGCAAGGAAAGGTGAGGCTTAACCCCTCAATCCCGTTGGTCATCAACCAGTGGAGGGATTCCCGCATCTGTTCCTGTTCCACTACAGAGGCATCCAGCAAGGCTTTGGCTGCCTCAGCCTCTGTCACAGCAGTCTCGCGGTCCTTCAGGGCCGCATCCCTCTCCTGCTGGAGCATCTCTTTCGCCTCCAACATGCTAAACCGCTCTTCTTCAAGAGCGTTGAGGCGGGAGTTGGCCTTATCCAGATCGGCAGTTTTAGACTCTAGATCATTGCGCATGGCAACGAACTTGACAGTGCAGTCAGAAAGGGCCTTGCACTTCTTCTCCAGCTCAGCTAGATCCGCCCCACTGGTTTCTTTCAGTTGCTGAATGCGGTCCTTCAGCTGCCGCTTCTCCTCGTTCGTCCGGTTGCAAGCCTCGATCCATTGCCTCTTGTCCGCCGCCGACTCAGATTGAAGCTTTTTCACTTCATCTTCATCCTTCTGAGCACGGCGGCGGTACTCATCAATCCTAGACATTACGGCCGCCTCTTTTTCAGAAAGGGCGGCCTTCTCGGACTTCATGCGGGCCAAATCCCGCTGCATGGCGGCATCACGCCGCCTTAGCGAGTCCATCATGGCCAGCTGACTCGCCTGGTTGACGTACATATTGGCGATCAAGTCAGAACGACTTAGGCTGTCCTGATAAGCCTACTCATAAGGGGGCACCACCCCACCAATAAACTCCTCGGCGGCTAGGGAGTTGGACAACAAAGTATTCTCCCGGACCGCCCAACGGGTTCCCTACCCCCTGCACCAGAACCAAATCATGTCGCCCTCAACCCAACTGGAGCCATAATAACCTCCAGCTGGTTCCCTACCCCCCGCACCGGGCGATGCCCTCCCCGCACAGCGTAAATCCTAGTCACCATCGGCGCCTCCCACCGAGGTGACCATTTACAGACTTAAAGCATCATCAGCCTGTTTTTTGGCCTCCGCTTCCTTCTCTCGCTCCGCCTGCTCCCTAGCAGGCGAGCCTTATTAGCAAGGAACGTCTATTCCTCAAGGCAAAGTTGCTCTGCTTCAGCCTTTTTGCGACATCCTCAGCAGCCGCCTTGTTCAGCGCCTCTTCCCGGGTGGCCTCGTCGGCCCGGGCTTTCAAAAGGGCCTCAGCCTTAGAGGCTTCATCAGCCTTGGCCTTCTCATCTGCCAAAATGGCCTCCCGACGAAGACACTCTTCCTCCTTTTTCCTCTTCGCCTCCGCTATCTCTTCAGCAGTAGCAACCGGCGGAGGAGAAGGACTGGGCATCACTTTTGGCGCCACAACTGAAACACAAATGATGATTAGGAAAATGAAATAGCTTGACAATAAAAAACGAAGGGAAAGAAAAACTACGTACCAAAAATCTTCTTCACCCTCTTTTGAAGAAGAGGTTGGCGCACAGGCGGAGCGCCAATGTCAAAAGAAAACACAGGACCGTCAGGCTCCTGCAGCTGAGTAACTTTAACAGGGGAGTTACCTTTGTCCCCTGCCCCTCCAACATCTTTGGAGCCTCCAGCACTCCCACTCGCGCCCCCGCGGGTGCTCGCCTCACGGCGGCTCTTCTTCCACGTCTTCAGCTTTGAAGAATCGTCATCATCATCATCATCATCACCGGAAGGCGGTCCGTCCTTCCGCTTATGATAACTCTTCACATACTCCCCGGCCGGATCCAAAGAACCTGCGTCAGAAGGGGAGGTTACTTGTTTGGCCACATAATCATGCCCGCGTAGAGCATGCTTCTCACGCCTCTGAGAATGCCGCGACAAGCACGCTACACTCCCAGAGGAGCCTGTGGACTCAGACTCAGTAAACTCATTTAAAGAACGCGGAAAAAGAGTTAGAAGACTCACGAGTGATGTAATGATGGTTGGGCGGATTTTCCAGGTTGGGGTAGTAGAATCTACCCGCAAACTCCTCCAAGTATGAGACTTGCCCTTCCGGGATGCGCCTCCACTTTAACTTGATCGTCCTGCGGAACTCAAACACATCAAACTTTCTAACACCTGCGCATAGCACAACACTGTTAGTACAAAATCACAAAGGGAACGAAGCGGAAATAAATACCTTCTTGGGTGATGTAAGGCTCCTTCCCATCACGAATCCCGGTGCGGATGGTACCTAACATGTTGTAGGTACCCTCAAACAATCCTTCAACTTCATATTGGTCTTATGAGTTGTAAGGGCAATGAACCACGCTTCCTCTTTATAATTCCACATCACCTCGCGGTCCTTCACCCGCTCTTTGGACGCCACCACATTCCAAGGCATCGCCACAGGGATCACCACCTTCTTCAGGTAAAAATACTTATCCTTCCATCCATGGAGGGATTTGGGAACCTCACTTACTATCACCGGGGCCTTGGGCTGTGGCTTGAAAGTAAACCACGACTCATCCTGGGCCATAAAATAGAATACATTGAACCGATCAATGGTCGGTTCAATATCCAATGCTCGGCACTGGTTCTCAAAATGCCCCAACTGGAACATCTTGACCCCCTCACCTGTGACACTGCTATCCCATATTCTATCAACGTATCAAGTTTAAAGCGGGTACAGGGCAACCAGAAGCTGCACTTGGAGAAGTGGGCTTCATAGAAAACAAGTTTGCCCTCTGGTGGGGTCAGGATCGTCTGGCCTTGCCCAGGTAACTCTGGCTCCCATTCCGGCTGTGACAACATGCACCCTTCACTTTTGATAAATGTGCATAATTGCTCCCTCAACTATTTCAAAATTTTCATTTTTAACCCTCCTATTTTAATAGGACCAAAAGTCACAATTTAATAAAACTTATAATTTTTATAAGTAAAAGTATTGCACGTTTTATACTCACATCTACACCCAAGCACGTATGTTTCAGACCTTGATACTCAAAACCCTTAATTTTCGGTCCTAAAACAACTTAGAAACCGAATGAAACAAGTCCGGAACTTAAAATTGATTAAATTAGAAAATTTTATTTTTTTTAGTTCTCGCGGTCCGCGAAGACGGTCAAACAGTCAAAGTCCTAGTCAAAGTCCTAGTCAAAGTCCCAGTCAAAGTCCTAGTTTAAGTCTTAGTCAAACAGTCAAAGTCCTAGTCAAATAGTCAATTCATCATGAAACCTTACTTTATGGTGTTGACCAATTTTAATGGCTAATTGAATCCAAAACTAGTATAAAAACCCACCTATGACCCATTACATTGGGCACCTCTAAATCGATTGTTTCAATCCGATTAAACTTTCCCTCATACCTTTCTTCTATAGTCTATTACTTCTACAATTGAAGCTTTGATTATAACCTCTTGTAATTGGCGAATTAGAAGCTTGATATTCTTTCTTTTTCGGTTTTTATTTCAAATTGGACTAGCTACGTTGTTGAGTCTTTGGGATTCGCCTCACATACATTCACAACGCTTAGAGGATAATTCAGCTTAGCAAATGTGAGTATATCTTTCCCCTTTTTTCATGTTTACACTTTTGGGGTGACTCATGTACGCTTATTACTTCACTCACTTAATCAAGCTTTAGTCTATATTCACAATCGCAATTCTTGTATGTGTTTTACTTGTTGATCGCTGATAGTGTGTACTTATGACCTTAATCGTTAACCCGGTGTGGGCCTAGCATAGCAATAAATAGTACTTGACTATTGTTATGTGTAAACTACTTGTTTTGTCGCATACTATATATAATCATACTATTGGGCGACTACTATACATATATACTAGATATCCCAATATTCTTAGATATCATTTCTACTCTAAGGCTTAATTTTAGGTGACATTTGTACATAGCTTGAACACTAAATTATAGACAGTATAACACGTGAATTGCGAAACTCTTTTCCTACTATATTTATTCAAACAGGGTATGCTCACCAATACATTTTGTATTGACAAAATTATTTTCGTACATGTTTCAAGTTGTTATGAGATCACTGTTAAGCTTTTGGAACTTAGACTTAGACTTGAGATTTACTAAATTTTATTTTAGATTGTTAGTTCTTAAATGTTGTATTCTTGTAACTTCATATCAATGTAATAAATTACTTAGTCAATGTATCAATATTTACATTTCTAGTCCATGAGCTATTGAACAATCGTTACCTCGTGACACCTCGATGTTTCCGCCGGTTGGGGTGTTACACCGGCAATATACCATGGTCATCACAAAACAAAGAGAAGGCAGCAGAAGTCCATTTACACGGAGTGTTGGTCATCAACTTCCTTTCCTTCACCTTTGTCTACGGGACCGCCGTCTCTATTTCTTGGCTGCTTGCTTCAGACTCATCATGGTTAATCTCGCCGACCGGAGAAACACCAGTAAAAAGATCAGACATACTTGAAAGAAGAAGAAAACTTTAATGAGAGGAAAAAACTAGCAACTCCTTTGGAAATTTCAAGGAAATCTCCAGTCGTCACCGGAAGGATACGCCGGGAAACTTGAAGATTGCTCGGAAACTTCAAGGGATGGATGGAAAAGATGAAGATCGGCCGGGGAATGGAATGAATTTGTGAGAGAAGTTTGAAAGCATAACCGATCTCCAAAGCCCTCCGAGGTATATATACCCATTGCATTTATGGCAATGGGACCCACAAGGGAAAGGAAACCGCCACACCTTTTCGTCTGGAGGCAGGAGATGAGGACACGTGTCACATGCATCATCGGACGGCTCACAACGGCGCGTGTGCATGCTCTACACCTGGAAACCGTTCAGTCTCCAGACATGTGTCAACAAACCTCCCCATCTCACACATTCAGACGCGTGCCCCCTCACGCGCCTGACACGACACACGTGACATATGACACGTGGCAACACCCTGGTCTCTCGTTTAAACAACGGACGCACGTGGCAACCACGCGCACGCGCGTGGCACCCACGCACCTGACACCAGACGAAAAGCCTCCTGCAAACGTCTGGGGAGACATAAAGCAGACAACATGTCAGACAGCTGTCTAACACGCGTGCTAAACTTCTCCATGACGTTATCCACATTAGAATTCTAGGCACCATAAATTCAAATGATTGGCGACAAATTAAATACGTTACCTTGCATTTACTACAACTATGGAAACGCATTTATCACAAAACACACGCATGACACGTCCCGGTTCGCGGAACTCTGACGTAAAAGCGGATAAAGACGTTCTCCGCCTTCTCTCTGTCAAGACAAGACATGACACGTCACGGTTCGCGGAACTCTGACGTAAAAGCGGATAAAGACGTTCTCCGCCTTCTCTCTATCAAGACAAGGAATGACACGTCACGGTTCGCGGAACTCTGACGTAAAAGCGGATAATGACGTTCTCTGCCTTCTCTCCATCAAGACAAGGCATGACACGTCACGGTCCGCAAAACTCTGACGTAGAAGAGGATAAAGACGTTCTCCGCCTTCTCTCCGTCAAAGACTGGACAGGACACGTCATGGTTTGGGGCACTTGACGCGAATAAGAAGAAACGCTCTCGGCACTGCTCTCCCCAGCCCATTCAGGGATAACTCACCATAAGCAGACGAGCTATCATCCGCAACTCATTTTTAATTTAGTCTAGCGCTCCACCTAACCTCAAATCAAGAACAGGAGATGCCCAAGACTAGGGGGACTTGAAGGAATAGGGAGCCCAGTCCGGGCGGACGCGGCATCCCTATCCCCGCTTCACGAAGACGCGCGGAAATACTCCCGCAGAACCAGTTTTGCGGAGAAGACTTGATTCACAAGACCTCACCCACTTGTGGAAAGCACGCGCGCGTCTGCCAACGCGCGGACTAGTTCACATCATAACATTCCCCGTTACGAGGTACGGAAGATCAAGACTCAGGAAGATCCACCTGCAAGGGATCACTGTCACCACCAACAGGGTAATGACGCGTGTCCGCGGTTGCCCAACAACCACTAATGTTCAACAGTGACGTGCCTAGTTCCATGCTTCCCCCATGCTGCCTCTACTGCTTTGACCAGGCATGCTTACCTGCTGTCAGGGGTCGCATCAGACTCCGGCAGGTAAGTCAACCATACTGGCTCAGAACAACATACCGCCGATAGCCAGACACACGCTGCCACGTGTCCGCCTGGCAACTCGCCGCTGACGTCATCTACAGTGGACGTCCTTTTCCCGCCTTTTCCAGAAACCAAAGACAGTTGGTCTGGGCCAAGTCCCAAAGTTTACAAGACTCGTTGTGGGCTTCTCATCAAGCCCACGACCTCCACTATAAATAGAAGACATGAGCTCCTTGCAAATGATCCAAAATTATTCACTTGTAACATAGAGCTAGGTTTACTTGTATGCTTTGTACTCTCCAAAGTAATAATACTCCCGACTCTTTACAGTGGACGTAGGTCATACTCGACCGAACCACTTACATCTTTGTGTTCTTACATTTACTAACACACACTCTCACTCACATTCACTCTCTCGGGTTAAATCCAATGTTTGGGTAAAGGAATGTATTTGTAGTAGCATAAGTATACACTACTCGAAGATTAGCCATAATCTCCAGGATACTTATTGTTTCTTCAAATTGGAACCAACTAAAACACCAAAATAAAAAAAATACCTTACAGCTTACATACACAACTCGGATAAATTAAAACTCTCCCAATTCTCCCAAGTTAGTCTTGTCTGCTTTAATCGTTGCTTAACCCAAAGGAAAGGTAAAGCTTTAACCTCTCCAAAAATGGCCTCAATATGCACTTGCTTCTCTGAAAAAATGAGATCGTTGCTAGCTTTCCATAGGAGCCAACAACCGGCAAGAATTACCTCTCTTCAAACATTACTTTTCTTGTCATTTGGTTCAAAATCATTAAAAACGGATAGAAGATCACGCACAGTAAACGCATAAATTTGTGGCACATTTCACCACAAACTCACCATTTGCCATATAACCGAGATAACATAGCAAGCCGTAAACAAATGATCCGCATCCTCCTCTTTTTCCCCGCAGAATTTGCACATAACTGAGCCATAAATATCATATCTTCTCGGGAGCCCCTTTAATCTATCTTGTTCGCCTCTCCATCCAAAAATACAAACTTTCCTCGCAACCCCTTTAACCCACTCAAATGGATAATAAGGAATAGTTTGTTGCGATAGATAAATACGACAAGATGCCACTGAAAAACCGCATCAGCATTGACCTCCCACCTCCACGAATCACGAACCGAATTTAGAGAAAAAGGAGCTATAAGAGCTGAGCAGACCTACAGGTCTTGATTCTTAGCATCGGTTAGCAAACTCCTCTTTCAATCCCACCCCTGCAGCCGCATATGAACATATACATTTTTATTCTTTTCAATGGCAAACAAACTAAGGGGCTCTTGATATTAGACATCTTTCCTACAAGAGTAAACATTTATGATTTTCTTCAAGATACATCACAAATTATTTCTTCATCCTTATTCGCATATTATAAATAACTTAATAGTTCATGAAGTTGAATAGTAACCACAATTAATGCACATTGACTTTTGTTTTTTTTTTCTTAAACACTTATTTATTAATAAATATATATGATTTCATAATAAATCTTAAAATAGCTTGGTGGTGGAGTGGTTTGTGGTGCATTTGAATTGCCTAAGGTCTCAAGTTCAAAAATGGGAAGGACAAGTTTTTTTTATTTTTAGTTTTTAAAGGTCCAAACACTTTTTTAATATATGATTTCATAATAAATAACAACACGGTTTAGTGGTGCAGTTGTTTGTGGTGCATTTCTATTGTTTGAGGTCTTAGGTTCGAAACATGGGAAGGGCAAGAGGCGACTCCATTTTTTTTCATTCACAACATGTTATTAAGTAATAAATACAAATATACCCATGCTTGTGTGAGATGTCGTTTTTAGATTATGATACGAAAATTGTAAGACGTGCAACGCTCGCCCTGAAACACACTAGTTACATTAAAAGTTACTATACTTTTTTTTTCTTTTCAATTATCGAGAAAGGCCGATTCGAAGAAAGTGGATAAGCATGCTAAACTTTGTGCACAGGACCAACATGTTTTTGTACTCTTGACCTTTGATACCTTTGGCTCCTTAGCACCAAAAACTATTCGTTTATTTACCAGGGTCCAACGGGTTATTCACAGTCATAGTTCATGTCCAATAGGGGCAAGGGTTTGTGTTTGGTCGATTAGGGTTCGCAGTTCAAAAAAGGGTGGCGACACAGCTTGTTGCCCCACTACCTTCTATTTTGATGTAACATGGCAAGTTTTAAGAAATGAAATTTAAAAAAATAAACAAAAAAAAATTAAATAATATTTTTTATATCTTTATTATTACATTTTCTCTCTTTTCCCTCACTACTGCTTGAGAAAATAATTAAAAATAGAGTCAGGAAAATATTGTTCTCCCAGATATAATGATGAAAAGTCTATTTTCTCTTTCCTCAACTCAAAACCTAATCTTAGAATATGGATGGTTCACTCACTAACATATGGGGAACCTACTATGAATGCTCTAAGAGCATTCACAATAGTTTCCCCATCTTCCATCAACTCACATCCACATATTACACTAAACCCTATTACAGTTTCTCTTTCCTCCACTCACAACCACTTTTAACAAATATTAAAAAAATAAATACAGTTTTCCCGTTTCCTCAAAAGATTCCTAAAGAACCCAAAATTTACCGATAAACAACAGATTCCCCATTTTTTCCACTCACAACTACTTCTAACCCCATAAAAAATTTTAAGATTTTGTCTCACACAAATATGAGGGCTCTATTGTGAATGCTCTAAGAGCATTCAAGTGTTCTATCCCCATCCACATATTACACTAAAAATTGTTACATTTTATCTCTTTTTTTCAATTAACTAATACTTTTTTATACATTATCATTATCATTATCATTATCTATTGTCTCTCATTCATCACAACCACTTTCAACAAATTTAAAAAAATGTGCACAAAATGTGCACAAAACTATATAGGTTAACCATAGGTTACTCATCTTCTTCACTCATAACATCATCTTAAAATATGAAGGATTAACTCATAAAAATATGGATAACATAATGTGAATGCTTTAATGAAAAATAAATAAATAATATTCGTGGATAAATAATAATATTCGTGGTGAAATATCCCTAAAATCTCCATGCACCCGCATAAAATTATTGACCAATAAAAACTAATTTAAATTATTAAAAATTAATTAAATAATTACTTTTAGTTTGAGTTTGAGAAGATAAAAAAATTACTTGTCCAAAACTAGTGGCGGATCTAAAAATGAATTTCAGTGCTAACGTTTTTCATTTTTTTTCAAATTAGTAGCAACGTTTTCAAAATTTCGTAAAAAAAACCAAATTTTGCACTACGTACGCGAAGTTGAGTAGCAACGAACGCGACACCTAGTTATACACTAGGTCCGCCCCTGTCCAAAACCCTTTGGATTTGAAAATTAAATTAATGATAATCCCTAAGTTTGAAATCAAAACCCGTTTTGAGTTCCCGTGGCATTTTACGATTTAAAGGGCCGGCTCACTTGAGAACTAAAAAGGCCTAGCTTTGGGCCTTATTTTAAAATTTTATTTGTGTATATATATGCAAGCAATTAAAGGTGCAAATGAATTTCTTAAAGGTTTGATGCTATACCCTAGTGATCAAGTCTTGCGCTTGTATTGGATATGATAGTAGTGGGATTCTTGGCGTAATCGGTGGGGATTCGGTTGGTATGCTTGGTTACGACACTCGGGGGATGTATGAAGTGTCCATGCACCATAATCTAAAGACGCATGTCCGTTTTTAATGGCTATCTGTTTATATTATAAAAGGTTTTTACTCGGGCGATAGCTAGTACATTTGTTATTTTAATATCTTGTGATAAGTTTCACCATTTAGGGTTGATTTTCTTTTACTGAATATGTAATTTACTAGTTTTTATCCCGGGAGCGTCCCGGGTTGAAATATCTAATATAACATAATAAGTTTCACCTTTTGGATCCTTAGCCCCTGAGGCAGTTCGCTTTTTGGAGCGGGTGCAGAAGGTGGTCCACAGTGATTCGCAAAGCCCGAGGAACCAAGGGTTTGTATTCAGTAGAATAGGCTTTGCGATTCAAAAGGGGATAGCGGCGCAGCTTGTTGCTCGCTTACCCATTATCCAGATGTAACTTGGTTTATTTTGTAATTTTAATGAAAAAATTTGTCTTCAAAAAAAAAATTATTTTAAACAAATCTCTGCCATAAGTTATCATATTCAAATATTAAAAAAAAAAAAACTAATCTCTGCGTCGGGGTATAAATCTAGTGCCATTACAAATGAATTCGGAAGTTTGTAATCGATCATTCTAAAAAGAACTAACATGAAGTAAGAAAAAAAAAAGTTAATTATTGAAATATTGAACGCATTAGTCTAAGGGTTATGTGATGCGTTAAAAAATTCATGAGTATATGATCGGGTATGTAGTTCGGGTATTTGGGTATGTTGTTTCGGGTAATCAGGTCGGGTATCACCTAATCCCAGACCCGACCCAAACCCACATTTTTTTTAAACTAATCCCAAACCCGACACAATACCTGTCAGGTTACAAAAAGTAGTCATTTTTTTCTCCGATTTTTATATAGCACTATGGTACTCGTTGGAAAGATAATAAAACGCTCGTTAATTTGGTGTAATTGTTTTCTTTAAAAAATCTCGTATATAAAAGATATTAACGTTTAAAAGTTATGGGAGGAAACACAAGAAATAAAATAATAAAGGTTTAATATTTAGATTTAGTATATTAAGTATTTAATAGATTAAGTTAAACATTATAATAGATTAGGTTAAATCATATTTATTTCTTTTTTTAATTGGTTTAGAGTTGCCACATTATATCCTATGTGGCATCTCTAAAAGAAGAGATTGCATAAGAGTATGACATGTAGGATTAATCCCTTTACAATAGATATAGATATAGATATAGATATAGATATAGATATAGATATAGATTTACCATAAATTAGGAATCTTGTATTCAGATCGACTTGAACACTAGGAGGGTCTTAGGCATCCCCTTAACTTCTTAAATTTAATGTATTTTTGTGGTAAATAGAGGCCCAAAACCAATAGGGACCGTTTTTAATTTTATCAGGCACCAATTCAATTTCTTAATCATGATTTTGAAGAAATTAACATGGTTTAAAGTTAGTTTGGATTAAATTAGCCGTAATGAGTACTACGATGTCTTTCTCGAAGTTCGGTGACGTCTTGATGCTTTTAAAGAAGGACTTGCACGTATTTAACGTTACAAACTGACATAAGTAAAAATTTGTCAAACTGGATAGGTTAATAAATGTAAATACGACACATATTTGCTATTGAAGCGATCAGACATGAAATCGGCACGATACACGGCAAAAAACGCAGCGTTTTGGAAAAGCGGAAATGAACTGATGTGGGAATCGGATGTCAAAATGTGTGGTTTTAACCGAAAGCGTACTTTCAGAATAACTATTTATTATAAAAAAATTTATTTATTAAATTTCGGAAGTTATCGGATCGACTAAATGAAGGAACCCGTGACTGATTCAGTTAACGCAATTTAAACGCGTGTGACGAACGCACGCGTCGGGTACCGAGAATAATATGTAAATTGCTCGGTTTAGTTATACTTTTAATTTTGAATAAACCAATTAATCATTGTGACTATTATCCGAACCAAAATAGAAGCCGAGACACAAGACAAATAACGAGTTCGTATACGCGGTACAACCTACCAACCCTAACTATAAAACCCACATAATCCTCTCCTCCTCTTCATTTTGCAGCCACCACCCATACTAACCCTACTCTCTCTCTCTCTCTCTAACCCGATCTTCCTCTCTCTCTACAGTTTCCTTCACTTTCTTGACTCCTCCTTTCTCTCCAGACGAAAGCCAACCACCAACGTTCTTGGTGGTGGCGGCGTGGTGGTTTTTGTAACACCCCAACCGATGGCGGAAATATCGGGATGTCACGTATTGATGATTGTTCAGTAGCTCATGGTAAATAATAAGTTTCAATAATTGATTAAAGTACATTACATACAATTGTTCTACAAAAAATTTGTACATCAAAATGAAAAAATAAAAATAAAAATACTAGATACACATCTTCACGCATTAACTCTAATCTTCAAGCAAGCAATAACCTGAAACATGTTAAGTTTGAAAATATTTTGGGTCAACATAAGTTGGTGAGAATTACATAGGTTTGTATAAAAATTTGTACAATTCGAGTGCCATGGCAAGTCTAGTCCATATGTGAAAACAATACTATCAGGTAAATCGAATGCATAATCAACCCTTGTGACTAGAATATTGTGGTCCATCCCATACGCATATGGTTCACTCGATTATGTTATGTGTTCGATAACAATCACCCACGCTACCTATGTAGGAGGTACACGTATCCGGGTGGGATTGTCAGTCCAATAGATCTATCATTGTATACCGTCGACTGATCAATATTAATGATTATGCTAGAATAATGTGCTTACCCTAGTAATGTTTAAGACATAATGCAACATAAAATAACACATAGGCACTTATGATTGAATTGTAAATTGAATGTTGTAACATGTTTCACCCCAAAATAGTGAATGGAAAAAGAGGCTATGTAAACTCACCTTGATTGCTAGTCTTGATTACGCTAAAATGTTGCGAAGTAAATAGGCAAGTTCCTGAGATATTATCCTATTCAAATAAAGGACAATTTAGATTGGGACCTAATTTGGTCCATGTTATCTAGATCTAAGGCATTCTAGTTTTGAGGAGTACACTTTAAATGTTTGATTTTATGAAATTTAGTTCAACAATCTATTTAAAAAAAAAATAATAAATACGACCACCAAATAAGTTTAAAAAAATTTTAAAATTTAAAATATATTATCTAGGAATTTAGGATTTGATTAATAAAATAGAAATAAAAAGTCAGTATATAAATAGATTTTTAATGATCTAATATAAAGTTAAATAAGATTTAAATAATAATATTTAGAATATTATAATATTCCTCGCGACGGGTTTCATGGCAGTAAGGATTTAGTTTTGTTTTTCAAGTCGAGGTGACGACTACGATAAGCAATGTTAACATATTTATAAAGGGATTGATGGTGGCTGGTCACGTTCCACAATGTCGGCCGATTTGTTCTAAGTGATCACGCCAATAATTATGAAAGTTGAATTGGTGATGACTCCAAATTTTATGGATGGTAAATTGGTGCTAATGCCTATATTTATGGAAGTTGGAATGCTATTAAGTTTGACCCAGTTAAATTAGGCGAAGTCAAAATAAAGGAAATTCAAATTATTTGTGGTGAGCATACGTAAAGAAATATTGGTTTGCATAGGTCACATGGCTTCAACCAACTAGCATCACATTATGATTATTATTATTATTATTATTATTATTATTATTATTATTATTATTATTATTATTATTATTATTATTATTAACAACAAAAGGATATAGTTTGTTTGGGACTTTAAAATTTGTATATTTAGAATTTGTATAAACTTTAAAATTTCTAACATCCATGTGATACGAAAATACTTTGAAATATAATTTTTTTTTTGACATAAATATAATTGTATATAATCAATGAGCGTCTGGGACATAAAAAAATGGACCTTTTATTAATTAAAATAAAACGGAAAAATTTAAGGAGGTTACAGTCTCCCCTACTTTTAAAAATTTCGTCCCGAAATTTATTAAAACAGTCATTTAATAGGGTCAGGGGGTGCTGGGAAAATGTTAGGGTGATTGTGGTTTAGTTAAACGTATGATAAATGTTTATGGGCATTAGGATAAAGTGTTTTGAATTGTTTCGGATAAGAGGAATGGTATGTATGGGTTCTGAGGGTTGGATTTCGTTGGTTTAAAATAGCCGAAAGAAATAAGAGTCTTGCAGAACACCAAACCTAAGTTTTTGGAATGTGAAAGGGGAATACATGAGATGATTGACTACAAAATGACTAAATGAACTATCAAATAAATAGGGTTTGTTATTGGCCTATCCCCCTGTCCACTTTCGTTGTATCATTAGTGTTTATAGGGTGTACCGCAGCTAACCCACCTGTGAGCGAAAGATTTTAGCTAAAAACAGGATTATACGATCATACAAGTCACAAAACTAGGTGCGGAAACCCTAGTTCTGAACAAATTGATAAAACACAAGTCAAAACACAATCAAGATCATTTTCAACATCATTTCATAGATTAACTTCTTTCAAATAAGCTTTTACAATCAGTTTATGTTAATCTAGAACACACACACAATATCTCAAAAACACCTCTGAACCTGATCTGAACCTGGACACAACTGACAACTCTATTTGCATCACAAATACTCAAAATCTATTTATAGGCTCTGCAGGTTCGCCCCTTTTCATGGTGCGAATGTGGACAGATTCCACATTCGCCCAGTGTGAATGGTCGAATGTGGAAACTTTCCACATTCGCCCCTTTTCATTCTACATTCGCCCATTATGTCCAATATATTTCCACCTTCGCCCACTTTTTCCACTTTCAGGTCATCGGCACTTTTTAACACATGTAATCAGCACTTTTTAACACATGTTAAAGTGTTGGTCATTTTCTAATTATCTGAACCTTCGACATTCTGTACCGGATCACTAGCTAGGGACATACATGAATAATGCACTAACAATCTCCCCCTTGGACCTAGCTAGTGATGTACCAAAGCAGAAAGTTATCAATTCTTCAAGTCTTGATTGAAAACTTTCCATCTTTCATGCACGTTTGTGTCGAAGTTCCTATCTATCTCTCCAGTAAGCTTTGAAATCTCAGACAGACTCAAGAAATCTTGGCTTTGTCATTTGTTCAATCAGAGATGAAAATAGACGATAGTCTTGATTTCTTTAACTTCTTACTAACCTCTGTTGTTCTGGTAATCTTGATGTTCAGGTTTGGGTCTTGTTCGGTTACACAATTTGTTGATGAATCTTGAGTAGTGCACCTGTTGTATTTGATTCTGCAGAAAAATTTACTAAAAACTGCACAAACTACAACCGGCGTTAAACACGACAAAAATCTCGGAAGTACTCTTCACATTCCTTTTGACCCTCAATAGTTCTCCCCCTGAACTATACAACATTTTCAATATGTACCAGAAACTTGAAAATTTGAAATCTTTTTCAACTTTTTAAGTATCTGAGCATTCTCATTCAGTATCCCAACATCGGTTATCGAAAATAAAGTTGAAACAAAACTTTTTTTTTTTTGATTTTTCAAAGTTTAAGCTAAAACACACCAAAAATCTTTTTGAATTTTCCAATGTAATTGCATAAAAGTAAATTCAACCTATTTTTGTGAATTTTCCGGTTAAGAGGATCATATCAGTATTGAAACAGTCAGTCATAACTCTTTTTGATCAATTTTCTGTTTTTGACATTGAGCATCCTACAACCATTACCAGTATGTTTGTCCATTTAAACTCAAAATCATCATTCATTGCTCAGCACTTTAGATACATTATAGTAATATTAGATACTGAAAAATCTATGGTCCCCGCATTCGCGACACATTCCCGTATCAAGAATTGCGCAAAGTTTCATTGTAACGCGTGATTATACTGTAGTTATCTGTTAGTTACAAGGTATGAGGCACAGTGGTGACATGTCAGCAAATTAATGCTTCAAAGCGACTTATGCACTCAACCAGGGTGAGGACTAATATCAATCATGATTTGCATCAATGATTGGATACGATGTATTAGATAATCTTTGATTATCTTCACACATATTAAGTTCCTCATTCGGTAACTTAAGGTTTTGTCATTAAAGATCTTTTAATAAGATACCCTGACTGATCTAGGTCCGTAAATCAATACGACAAAAGATCAGTTAGGCTATCCCCAGATAACTTTCAATATAACGACCCGAAACCTCCGATTTTGGCAATCTATCAAACGAAATTTCGGTACTAAGACCATATGCCAACGATACGTTGATCCACGTGATTATCAGTTATTGATTTTAAGTTTATATCACCATGCTGAACTTTAAATTTTGATTTCAAGCCTACCAATATATAATTGTAGTGGCTACTCAATGTTTATCAAATTATTTTTGTTTTTAGAGTAGTCTGACAGTCCACTGATGTACTATCATCTCCTCTTTTTCTCCAGGAAAAACTCATTTTTGATTTTCTAATTTTTATTTTGATTTTTCTGAAATTTTTTTTCTCCCCCTAAAAACCTAAAAATAAGCATATTTTTGGATTTTTAAACTTTTGAAGAAAAACAAAATAAAATGATATCCGATGCGGTTTACCCACTGAGTTTTTTTAAAAACCATTTACCACTTAGATTACTAAAATCATTAAGATTTTTCAATTAGCAAACCATTTTGTCGTATCTGTTATTGAAATCCAACACCTGAGAACAATTGCAAGAGATTGCACTTTTTCCGGCTTCACAGGTTGGAATCAAACTACAAACACTCTCCTCTCTATTGAAATCATGTTTTCCTTCTTCAATAACTCTTCCTTGACCTTCACCTCTCCAATAAATAGTGTGTATACAGATGCTCCACTATCAACTTATCAAAGAATAGCTAATAGGTCTGTCTGGAACAATCTGCACACTTATTAAACAATTAGCATAAGAGAGGCACCCATCCCTTCACAATGATGGGTCGTCCAAGGTCATCAATTCTTGGAACATCAATCCATTCTCCTTTTGAAAAATCAATTGGTTTTTCAATGGATTGATTTGAAGTAGAAATTGCTATTGACTTAGAAAGTGATTTGGGTTTCCAAACACGTTCAGAGTTTATTTTAGATTTTGTTGAAATCGTTTTGATTTTTAACTTTTCAGGTTTCATGTTTGACACCTGCTTCTGAACTTTGTTTGGAATCTTCTCAGACTTAACTGATGAAGACCCAGGTTTAGAGTTATTCTTAGACTTAGCCTGAGAACTCCCCCTTACCTTAGTAACCCTATCACAATCTCCATTTTTATTCAAGGCAATTTTGTTACGATTGTCATACACAACCTGTTTCCCCTTTTGCTTCTTGATTGGTTTTGGGGATACAGGCTTTCTGACATTGCCTGAATTTCTAGCAAATTTCACTTCTGTCTTTTTCTGTTTAACATACGGACAGTAAGCAACTAAATGCCCACACTCTCCGCAGTTATAACAAGACCTATACTCTTCAAAATCACATGCATACCCGTCATCCCAATACCAATAGGGACAATGAGCTGCAATATGACCAACTTCACCACATTCAAAACAATTTCTCCATTCAACATAACCATAAGAATACTGTGGTGAGTTATTTCCCCAATAACCATCAAATCGAGATTTATATGAATAATCATAATAGTCATATGATCTAGATGAAAAATTTCTTGAATTCTTTTGATGAGAATTTTTCATCTGATCATTTCCTTTCGATTTGTTTGGTTTTGATCCCTTTACTTTAGGACCATTCTCATTTTCAACATTTTTCTTTTGATCCTCTTTTATTCTCATGTTGGTTAGGACTGAGTTCAAAATGAAGATGATCAAATTGATTTCTAAATTGATTTAACAAATCAAGATTATCAACAAAAATACATTTAAGTAGAGATTGTTCGATATTCTCGATTAGAAAATCTTTGTTTAAAATCAATTTGTCATGTCCTTCCAACATGTAGGATCCTTCAACTCCTTCAGGAAAACTGAATATGGGTTTTTCTTCAGATTCAGATTCTGAAGTTGTTTCAACATTTTCAGTTTTCTGTTCAAACACTTGTTTCACTTCAGAATCAGAATTAACAACGCAAGGTGTTGTGATTTCCAACTCTGATGTGGAAGTATTCTTTGAAACACTTTTATTTATTTCTAACATTTCTTTCTTTAAAGATTCAATTTTATTTAACAAATCTTTTTCATTCTTTTCAAAAACTTTAATTTGGTTTTTACAATTTTCTAGTTCATTTGCTAGTTTCTGTTTGTCCTCAATAAGTGTCATCAATTCACAATTCAACTTGACACATTTAAAACAACTAGCACTTACCTCATCATCTGATTTATTACCATTATCAGATTTTGCATCACCATTTGAACTATCATTCTGTTCTGATGTACTTTGTTCTGAACTCGTATCAGAACTCAAATCACTCTTTGACACTTCACTGGAATCATCATGTCTCATTTGTTTGACTAAACATACACCATTCCAAAGAACACCTTCTCTGTTAACACACTTGTTAACATGTACCATTTCATCGATTGGTTTCGGTGTCATTGGAACTCCCCAAATGTTGTCAACTTGAGAATTTTGTCTCAGTAAACGTTGTTGCTTTCTTTCAGCTTCTACTAGAGCTTGGATCTCCTCTTCCGTTCTATATTTCCACATGATCACGAACTTCGAAAAATTCAACACTTAGAAAATTTACAAAAATCAGGTCGAAATTTTTAGGCACTAAATTCTACGTTCGCCCCTGGTAATTCTACGTTCGCCCCTTTTGATTCCACGTTTGTCCAAAAGTATCAGCCGAATGTAAAATAATCACCAGAATGTAGAATATCAAAATTCAAATTCCACGTTCGCCCAAAAATGTCTACGTTCGACCACTTCTATTCCACGTTCGCCCAAAAATTCCAGGTTCGCCCATTTTTGATTCCAGGTTCGCCCATTTTATCAGATGAAGATTCCAGGTTCGCCCCAAAATGTACAGGTTCGCCCAGTTCAGTAATTTTCAGATTTTGAAAAACGGTTACACTTTGAAAAACGGTTATTTTGATCTCTGATTATCAAAAGTTTGTGGATTTGAATGATCTTAATCAGGTTATGATTCAGAATTGATTTGGAGCAAGTTTAATTCTTGGAAAACTTGAATTCGACCACAAATTCTCCTTTAAATCGATCAAAAACACTTAAAAAACAATGTTTATGTAAAAACAGATGAATTTAGGTCAAAAACATATCCAAATCAGCTCTGATTTTATCAAATTTGTTATTGTATGATCCTCTATGCTCTGATACCACTTTGTAAGCGAAAGATTTTAGCTAAAAACAGGATTATACGATCATACAAGTCACAAAACTAGGTGCGGAAACCCTAGTTCTGAACAAATTGATAAAACACAAGTCAAAACACAATCAAGGTCATTTTCAACATCATTTCATAGATTAACTTCTTTCAAATAAGCTTTTACAATCAGTTTATGTTAATCTAGAACACACACACAATATCTCAAAAACACCTCTGAACCTGATCTGAACCTGGACACAACTGACAACTCTATTTGCATCACAAATACTCAAAATCTATTTATAGGCTCTGCAGGTTCGCCCCTTTTCATGGTGCGAATGTGGACAGATTCCACATTCGCCCAGTGTGAATGGTCGAATGTGGAAACTTTCCACATTCGCCCCTTTTCATTCTACATTCGCCCATTATGTCCAATATATTTCCACCTTCGCCCACTTTTTCCACTTTCAGGTCATCAGCACTTTTTAACACATGTAATCAGCACTTTTTAACACATGTTAAAGTCTTGGTCATTTTCTAATTATCTGAACCTTCGACATTCTGTACCGGATCACTAGCTAGTTAAATTAGGCGAAGTCAAAATAAAGGAAATTCAAATTATTTGTGGTGAGCATACGTAAAGAAATATTGGTTTGCATAGGTCACATGGCTTCAACCAACTAGCATCACATTATTATGATTATTATTATTATTATTATTATTATTATTATTATTATTATTATTATTATTATTATTAACAACAAAAGGATATAGTTTGTTTGGGACTTTAAAATTTGTATATTTAGAATTTGTATAAACTTTAAAATTTCTAACATCCATGTGATACGAAAATACTTTGAAATATAATTTTTTTTTTTGACATAAATATAATTGTATATAATCAATGAGCGTCTGGGACATAAAAAAATGGACCTTTTATTAATTAAAATAAAACGGAAAAATTTAAGGAGGTTACAGTCTCCCCTACTTTTAAAAATTTCGTCCCGAAATTTATTAAAACAGACATTTAATAGGGTCAGGGGGTGCTGGGAAAATGTTAGGGTGATTGTGGTTTAGTTAAACGTATGATAAATGTTTATGGGCATTAGGATAAAGTGTTTTGAATTGTTTCGGATAAGAGGAATGGTATGTATGGGTTCTGAGGGTTGGATTTCGTTGGTTTAAAATAGCCGAAAGAAATAAGAGTCTTGTAGAACACCAAACCTAAGTTTTTGGAATGTGAAAGGGGAATACATGAGATGATTGACTACAAAATGACTAAATGAACTATCAAATAATTAGGGTTTGTTATTGGCCTATCCCCCTGTCCACTTTCGTTGTATCATTAGTGTTTATAGGGTGTACCGCAGCTAACCCACCACACCTTTGATACCTCGAAAACGTACTAGGCATCTACCAAAAACTATAATAGAATTTCACACTACCTTAACGTACCTATAAATTCATGATTACGTTCCGAATCGCAATCAGCAATTTACCTTACATTAGGGTTTTGTGTCCTTCTATGACCCTAAATACACATGTAAAACAAACAATGCAAAATCACCTTGTGATTGAATCTTTGTATCAATGAGTCTAATTGTTGAGCAGGAAAAAGACCTCTAAAAGTCAGTGAGTAGGAACCTCTACCGATTGTTGAGCAGGCATGATGACCTCTACCAATCGTTGAGTAGGTTATTTGGTACTCTACTAATTGTTGAGCAAGTACTTCATCCTCTACCAGTTGTTGATTAAGTGTAACAATTATTTTTGGTTTAACACATAAGTTGCAAATTGATAATACGTACAGGTAAGCAAGTTTGTAAGTGCATCAAGTATCAAGTATGGCATGCGAGTTGTAATAGAGTTGGCCTAGACAAGGTTAATGACTCTAGGTGTGTTTATAGCAAATAGTTTATATTCCATGCTTTCAAGTATCATGAATAATCAAATGTTCAAGTAGATAATCAAATCCTCATGTATCAAGAAAGATCAAGTTTCACGCAACAAACAACCATTTTTTTTAATAAGATTTTTTTTTTCAAAATCGAAATTTAATTGAGTATTTGGTGCAAGAACCCTGATCATTTGATTCGAAAATAATTTGGTTAATATCTTGGTTTGTATGCCAAATAAAACATCAAAAGGCCATTTGAAAAGGGAGGTGGGTTTGTAAAACTAGATGAGATCTTTATTAAAACGATGGTTGTTTACCGAACTGGTGAAAAATAAATAAATAATTGCTTGTTTTGGAATCAGGGTCAATCCTGTACAAAAATATGGTATGGATATTTATGGTTAAATCAATAGTTTTTCAAATCAATAAGATCAAGTACTTGAAGCTTAATCAACGGGTTTTCAAACAAAATGAACACAAGAAGTACGAAGGTTATGAAGTACATGTAATCACATAGCGTGTTGTAACAAGTACAAGGTCAATCATGAGTTTTGAATCAATGTTAGAATTAAGCGTATGCGAAAACAACGGATCTTCACAGAATAAAGCATGATTGTGGCAAATGCAATAATCGTGATAGTTCAAACAAGCTGGAAGCAAATAGAAATCAATGAGAATTCAAAGGACTAAATTTTTCCGTGATTAAAAAGATTTTATTTTCAAAATTGGTTTTGGGAAAAAGTAAGTGTGGTTAATTTTTTTTTTTAGGATAAATAGTACAGGCTATATGGATTTAGATCGGAATGTCAGAGATTTTAAACACGATGTCGGGTTTCAAAAATCAAGAATTTTTTTTTTGGTGTTTTGTATAGTAAACTTTTTTGACAAAATATTTATTTGCTATAGTTTGTGAAATCCACAGATGATGAAAGTTTGACAAAATTTAGTACTCTTTAGTGTTGGTGCTAGATTATCTCCTATACACAGGTTATGAGATTATAATTTGAACAAGTATTTTAAAATCTTGAATATGATGAAATTTAATGGTTGAGGGTACCTAAAAAATGTAGGAGGACGTTTAAAATAAAATAGGATAGAAACATCAAAGGTTATATATATATATATATATATATGCAACACGTTGTAAAGAGAAACATATTATTTGGGTTAGACGTTGAAAATAATTAAACATAGAGGTAATATTATAAGTTTGTAAAATGAAGTGTGGTTGTGAAATCCACAAATAATTTATGAAATTTAGGCTAATAGGGGAATTATACAAGAAAGAAAATAGATTTGAATAAAACTTAGAATTTAAAAGGAAGCAAGGAGGTATAAATGAAAATGAAACTCAAAGATTGTAAATATTTAACAACGAATAAGCGAAAATGTTGACTTATCCAAATAGATTAGATCTAAGCTCAAGGAGTTCGCCCTAATAATCTAGAAGTACGTTAGGATTGCAACAAGTAAGTGAAAGAGAGTAGGCAACTCGTAGGACTAGGGTAGCATAGGGTGTGGGATAGGGATAAGGATAAGGAAGCAAATAGGGTTGCAAGTAAGAGAAGCAAGTACTGGTTTAAAATTCGTAAGGTTATAGTCTAGATTATTTTTCTAATAACCTAATTCCCTATAACCAAGGCTCTGATACCAATCTGGAACACCCCAACCGACGGCGGAAACATCGGGATGTCACGTATTGATGATTGTTCAGTAGCTCATGGTAAATAATAAGTTTCAATAATTGATTTAAATACATTACATACAATTGTTCTACAAAAAATTTGTACATCAAAATGAAAAAATAAAATAAAATACTAGATACACATCTTCACGCATTAACTCTAATCTTCAAGCAAGCTATAACCTGAAACATGTTAAGTTTGAAAATATTTTGGGTCAACATAAGTTGGTGAGAATTACATAGGTTTGAATAAAAATTTGTACAATTCGAGTGCCATGGCAAGTCTAGTCCATATGTGAAAACAATACTATCAGGTAAATCGAGTGCATAATCAACCCTTGTGGCCATAATATTGTGCTCCATCCCATACGCATATGGTTCACTCGATTATGTTATGTGTTCGATAACAATCACCCACGCTACCTATGTAGGAGGTACACGTATCCGGGTGGGATTGTCAGTCCAATAGATCTATCATTGTATACCGTCGATTGATCAATGTTAATGATTATGCTAGAATAATGTGCTTACCCTAGTAATGTTTAAGACATAATGCAACATAGAATAACACATAGGCACTTATGATTGAATTGTAAATTGAATGTTGTAACATGTTTCACCCCAAAATAGTGAATGGAAAAAGGGGCTATGTAAACTCACCTTGATTGCTAGTCTTGATTACGCTAAAATGTTGCGAAGTAAATAGGCAAGTTCCCGAGATATTATCCTATTCAAATAAAGGACAATTTAGATTGGGACCTAATTGGGTCCATGTTGTCTAGATCTAAGGCATTCTAGTTTTGAGGAGTACACTTTAAATGCTTGATTTTATGAAATTTAGTTCAACAATCTATTTAAAAAAAAAATACGACCACCTAATAAGTTTAATAAAATTTTAAAATTTAAAATATATTATCTAGGAATTTAGGATTTGATTAATAAAATAAAATAGAAATAAAAAGTCAGTATATAAATAGACTTTTAATGATCTAATATAAAGTTAAATAAGGTTTAAATAATAATATTTAGAATATTATAATATTCCCCGTGATGGGTTTCATGGCAGTAAGGATTTAGTTTTTTTTTTAATCAAGTCGAGATGACGAATACGATAAGCAATGTTAACATATTTATAAAGGGATTGATGGTGGGTAGTCGCGTTCCACAATGTCGGCCGATTTGTTTTAAGTGATCACGCCAATAATTATGAAAGTTGAATTGGTGATGACTCCAAATTTTATGGATGGTAAATTGGTGCTAATGCCTATATTTATGGAAGGTGGAACGCTATTAAGTTTGACCCAGTTAAATTAGGTGAAGTCAAAATAAAGGAAATTCAAATTACATGTGGTGAGCATACGTAAAGAAATATTGGTTTGCATAGGTCACATGGCTTCAACCAACTAGCATCACATTATTATTATTATTATTAACAACAAAAGGATATAGTTTGTTTGGGACTTTAAAATTTGTATATTTAGAATTTGTATAAACTTTAAAATTTCTAACATCCATGTGTTACGAAAATACTTTGTAATATATATTTTTTTTGACATAAATATAATTGTATATAATGAATCAGTGTCTATGACATAAAAAAAAATAGACCTTTTATTAATTAAAATAAAGGGGAAAAATTTAAGGAGGTTACAGTTTTAAACCCAAAAATAGGTGTGTCGTGAGTTGGGTGGCCATTCGAAATTGGGTTCCAGGTCCGGAAACTAGCGAAGAGGTGGGTTATCTCATGTAAATGGTGCTCAGTTGTGGTGGTTTTGACTCGATCGAGGTCCTGTAATATGGCCATGGCGGCAATGCTATGTTAGTGACTGATATGCCTGGTTTTAATAATTAGAAAAGTTATCATTTTTCTCGGTGCCAAAAACTTAGGCAGAGAACCTGATGTGTATAGTATAGGTTTCTAGGGTAAATACTGTAACACCCCAACCGATGGCGGAATCATTGAGGTGCCACGTAGTGACGATTGTTTAATAGCTCATGGACTAAAAGTGTAAATTTGAATACATTAAATTAAATAGTTTATTACATTGGAAGGAAAATTACAGAATACAATAATTCTAAAGCGTAAAGTCTAACTAAAATACAATCAAGTCAAAGCTTAAATATAAACCCATAAGCTTAAGAGAAGCGTCACAAAATAACCTGAAACATGTCCTAAAATAGTATAGGTCAATACAAAAATGTATTGGTGAGCATACCCGGTTTTGAATAAATATACTATAAAAACGTTTCGCAATTCATGTGTTGTATACTCTTTGTGTGACACCCCGAAATCTGCCTTCGGTCGTGACCCATTGTTACCTTTACTACGCAGCGGAATCTAAGACTTCAAAAGTTAATGAACGTCATCTATAAGTTTGCTAGGGTAACGAATTTCAATAATTCCACTTAATCCAACCGTGCCGTGCCAAATGATACCTGAGAAAAACATGCTTAAAAAGTCAACATAAAGTTGGTGAGTTCACGGTTTTATATTTGTTTCTTGTAAAACTATTTTTCTTTAGATCATGGAAAATAATAGTAAAGCATTGTGAGAAAGTTCAGCTTCGTTACTCAAAACTAAATTGAAGAATTTCTTGTAAAAAGTCCCCATGGAATCCTCATCAGGCATTCCATAATAACTTTGGAAAACTGTTCATTTGGAACGGTTAAAAACATAAAACGTTAGTTTGGATTATAAATGAAAATCCTTGCATGAGCCTATAACCAACCCCAGGCTAGTATGTGCCTCACGAATATCGCGCTCTCGCTACGATGCCAACTAGCAGCTGGTTATAGTAGCGAATAGTCGTGAGGACTTGACTGTACAGTTGAACGATGACAAAGGACCCTATAATCCTTAAATGTGTGTGTTTAAAGACAATTCGATCCTATGAAGCGTAAGAGGACAATCCAGCCCTCTGAGATAAACAAGGACAACCCGCCCTCTGAAATGAACAAGGATAACCCCATCCTTAGCGATAACTCATGCATGTTTGCATTACTAGTTTAATTGTATATAAAACTAGTGTATTTCGACTGTGAACTTTGCATAAATCGTTGTGAAAATTCAATATCCGTTTGTTAAAATGGTTTAAGAAATGCATAAAATATTTATTGAAATATCAAATGCCTTTGTGAAACTTGCATACTTTTCCACCCCGAAAACATTTGCAAAAATAGTAAAAAGTGGGGTCATGAACTCACCTGAAACCACTGTTTGAAATCGACGAACCGATCATGACTTATCTTAATTATGTTTAACACACGACATAGTATCCAAGTTGCGCACTTGTTACTTATCATGTGTAAACCATGTTGGACCAGTATTACGAAACGTATAACTTATCCTAAACCGTAGTTTGTCTCGTAGTTCGGATGCATGTGTTTGCCTTGCGTTGAGGAAATACCAATATAGTTGTTACGACGAGTAATAATATTTGTCACTTCTTTCAAAATACAAGTATTTTAAGGTTTCCAAAACATTATTTTTCATAAAATTGTTCCTAATGATTAAATATATGTATTTTAAATCCGAACAATAAACATTATTTAATTATTGAAAACCTTTTATAAACGACACATTTGACGCTCGCTAGATATCGTATAAATGGTTTGAAAACATTGTCCGAGACTCATCGTTGGTGTTTTAAAAAAAGTTTTGCGAAAACGTTCCGATTTGTACACAACATACTTGTCAAAACATTTGGGAGAAATTATTTATAAAAATAGTAACAAAATTGCTTTTGTCGCGCTTAGGATTTTATAAAAATCCGGCAGAGTTTCCTCTGTTTTTGTACGAACCAGACAACACCAGTTATCTACAATTTTCCCCAAAATCAATACACAACCTCAAGGCAATAACTTTCATATCTCTTATGAAAATCCATCCTCTCATTATATAAAACCTAGCCCACTCTTCGAACATGTCCTTCCACCAATAATAATCGTTAACTGAAATCATCTTAGGTGGAGAGTTTGACTTTCCAACCTCGTGGCCCATTTCTAAAAACCTATTCAAACTTGACATTTTAATTATTGTTTAGTATGATTTTAATTAATTTTAAATGTCCAAGGTTCAAATATAAGTTCATTGTTCAAAGTCCGAATCAAAGTTCAAGTTCAAAGATCAAGTCCAAATCATAGTTTAAATTAATAAATCTTTGAACAAAGATGTTAAATTAATAAAAAAAAAACTACTTTGACTTGAAGTTAACAAAGCGAAGATGGGTCAACAAGGAGAAGAGGTCACATGTAGATGCCTAATAATACGTAGCGAAGATGACCTTTCAATTATACTAAGCGAAGATGATCTTCACAAAATTCCCTATCTTTGTTTTTGACACTGATCGATTCACAAAGTTTATTATCAATCAAAATACCACCAAATCAACACAAAACTTTCTGTAAAGCAATATTTTTTTTTTTTTTTTGAGAATGGTCTTTTGACACGAAAAAAAAGAAGATTTTAAATCAAAAAACACGTTTCAATCGAATCAATATTTGCAACAATCAGGCTTGAACCGTACAATCGAGCGTAATATGCTTTGATACCAATTGTAGGTCCTTGGAATAGATCGATACAAGCCAGATCAGATCTATCAAGGTGCGGAATCCCTTGATAGATGTTTATGCAAATCGATGAATTGACTTAAACGATTATGAACACGAGAATACTAAAAACCGGCTTGTCTATTGATAAACTTTCAGTGGGAATAATATCAATTACAAGCATCAAAGAACTTAACCCTAGCCTACACCCCTATACATGTATTTATAGTGCATGGGCCTGCAAACAAAGAAAACTAGTTTTATACCCGTCCGTTGGACGGGTTGTACAATAAAATGTTCGTTGGTTTGTATAATAAAATAGTACAAAAACTTATAAAATTTTCATTTCTTTATTTTTTGTTTGCTACCACTCTAATTTAAAACAACTTTTGTATATAAAACTATATACAAAAGCGTAAAAAACATACATTTGGTTTCATTAATATAACTTATCTAATATTTGTATGTTGTAGATAACAATTTTTTAATATAGAATGTGAACATTGTATATATTTTATTTGTTTGTGTGTTACCTACATATATAAAAACATTATTACAATAAAACTGATATATTAAAAAACAAAAAAAATACCTCAAAAACAACTGATAATTTATAAAATACTCCCAAAAGTAAACAGCTTAATTTGTAATAACAACTACTAACCAAACAAATGAAACTAAACAACTGACAGTTACTCTACCTTGCATCACATATTAATAATGTAAATAACCTTGTATGACATATTAATAATGTAAATAAGAACATGTTCGAATTGTAACACATCGTTTTACCTTAGAATCCACTATCATCTCTTCCTTGTAAGGGCAAATTATAAAACGCTTCTCGAAATACAACATTCATGGTACGTTTGTCAGGTCTATCAGATGTTAACTGACCAGGAATATTCTGCCGCACATGCCTCTCAATTTCAGACCACCGTGGATTACAAGTGATCGTTATGGATAGATCTGGAGTACCAGCCCAACGACAAATTGCCATCGCATTCTGATACTGTTGTACCATATACACATTATAATTTTTTTCTTTTAGTCACACATATATAACAGTAAAAAAATATAATATATTTCCCTTTAAAAAATATTGTAAAAAAAACTTACCTAAACACAATGTTCATAGTACGCGTACATATAATATATATGGGTAAAGTGTGTGTATATATATATAATTAGGGGTGGCAAAATGGGTAGGTTGGGTTGGGTTGAGTTGGTTGTTGGGTCATGATGGGTTTAGCTTATAATGGGTTTGGGTAAAGATGGGTATATTAAAAAAATAGGTTATGATGGGTTGGGTCAGGATGGATTTGGGTTATAGTAGTTCGGATCAAGATGGTTAAAAGAATTAAAAAAAATAACAAAAATTTTAAAAATAATAAAAGGTTTATTTGTACAGTGAAGTATGAAGACAAGTGGAATCATTACTTATCACAACATTCAAACCACATGTAGATCTTAACTCAAATTTTGTTATTTAATAGGCACAATTTAACATCTTTGTTTTGTTGTATATACACCACGATAAATTTTTAAGGATGACAACAAATGGAGAAAGGGGAAGGGGTTGTCGTTCTAAAAAACGATCTAAAACATCCGATTTGGAAAATTGTACACCAACTAATGGGTTGTCAAGCAACTATCCCGATATCAATTTGAATATGCACACAAATTTACTAATTGAAAGATACAAAGTTCAATGTGGGTCAGTTAGGATAAACAGACCCAGGGGCGAAGCTTGGTTCGCCAATTGGCAGGGGCCGAACTCGAATTTTTTCGATCGGTAGTGGTAAATCGGCGAGGGCCGGACTCAACCCGGACTAAATTTACCTATAAAAATCGCAAATTTCCACTACTGCGCCAAAAAATAGGGGGGGCCAGGGCCACCCCTGGCCCTCACAATCCTTCGTCCATGAACAGACCAACTTCCATCTAAAAGAAACAAAATTCCATACTCTTCGGTTTGGATAAAATGACCCACTTACATTTAAAAGATACAAAATTCCATACGGTTCGGTTTGGATAAAACTACCAACTTACATCTAAAAGATGCAAAATTCCATACGGTTCGGTTTGAACAAAATGACTAACTTACATCTAAAACATACAAAATTCCATACGGGTCGGTTCGGATAAAACGACCAACTTACATTTAGAACATACAAAATTCCATACGGGTCGGTTTGGATTTAATTATAGAGCAGGTCATGAAATACACCAAACAACAAATTCGGATCAAATAATTTTCAAATAAATTATTAAAGCGGTTAACAACATTTGGTAATCTTTAGGTTTAAACAAATCTTCGTGGTGAATGGTTTATGTGCTTAAAAAACATGTTTAACATAATTCAAATGATAAAGCAGTTTGTTTTTTAGTTACTGGTGTCCCAAATGAACTTTAGAGTAATGGCAATAAAATTTCATAACCCATTAGTGATCACATTGAGGTTAAAAAAATAAGCTACAAAACAGGAAACCTTTGAATGGTTTGCAGGAACCAAGCATTTGAAAAAGTTTGAAGTCACTAAAGAACTGGATAACCTGAAGCAAATGTTTTAAACAACACATCTGATGTAACTTTCCGAAACAAAACAAAACATGACAAAATCAGTGAAGTTTTTTAACGACTTACATTACACCAAATCTGCCTTTCACAGGGCTCAATTCCTTGACCTCAAAAAGAGCAACACCTTAACTCAAATGATTTTGCCAATTGGAGTTAAACCTCCACCCAAATGAGTGAAGTTATTAGGCTTGTTTTCAGTCAGTTTTGGTGCAGGTTCCTCCCTACTGTCGCAACTTGTGTCATACAGAACCTTTGTGCATTTCCATTTAAATCAAAAGCGATATGTGCACGTCTCCATATGGGTTATATTCTAGATCTAAATGGTCGAACACGTAAAAGTACAATAAAAATATTAAATGGGTCGAAAGTCGCACCAAGTGTATTTTTAATGCATAAAACCTACCAATATATTTTTATTAAAAAATTAAGATTATTATTAAGATAATGTAATTTGTATTACATACCGTATTGGACGCTAATTACTTTATAAATAGATCAACTAAAGGTTTTCAAGCCAACCAAACTTCACCTCTACAAATATTTACCCGTTCTGACCCACTACCCAAATTGCCTGACCCATCACATGGACTGGCCTGCGCATCCGCCATTTAAACTGCATCAGCGAAAGCTCAGAATCCAAACTTACAATTGCTTTGATGCAAAGAATATGGAGAAAGTATTCTATCAAGTGTATTATCTGCACAAGTTATGTGAGGTAAATGGATTAAACGCCAGTCACACTTAAATGACTGGATAATGTTTTACATTAAGAATGTTTTTCGCTAACCCAACCCGCTAAATATCCTTTACACCCCCATTCATTTTGCCACCTCTAGTAAACATGAACCATACCTCAGTGTAGTCTTTAATCCGATTGTTTTTTTGTTTGACCAGTTCAAATTGCTTCGCCATCTCTAGTAATGATTCCGGTGTCATGTTTGGTAGTAGATTTTTGACATGAATTGCTTTAACTTTAATAGTTCGTTTACTGAGAAATGCAACAGTTTAGTAATTATTGCAAGAAATTGATTAAAATAACCTTAGTCACCTTACCATCATAAATATCTTCTAATTGACCGCTGTTTAGAGCATTAGGAGTTGTTGATGATCCCTCATGAACAACCTAGGATTTTGGTACAACAGAAGATACACTCGTCTGGTGTAGTGGATGACTAGAACGCTTATTTGCCAACCATAACCCAAAAAACAATAAAAAAAAAAAACTTAGTTAACATATAATTTGAGGCTACAAATTTGATGGGGAAAAACGATATGCTGGTAGTCTCTAAAACTTCTCTAAACTATTGGGAGTCTGCATTCCATCATGAGTTCAAAAAAAGTATATATTGTCTAAAGGGTGGGTTGAAGAGGGTTCATTTTCGTCTCTCTATTTTCGTACGGGTTTAAACGGGTCGGGTCTTGTTGACCCGAAACAACTTTTGTCAAGACACTTTTACTCTTTCATAACTTAAAAGTGTGTTCAAATATATACCAAAAACTATATCACTTTAAAAATTAGTGATTGTTTTAATAACATGATTTAAAAGCTTATATGCATTAAAATAGCCTTTCAACTTAATGTTTTGTCTAGTAGAAGATCCGTGTAACCCAATCATGGTTGTTCAAAACCTGGTTCTAAAATAAGTTACGACCCGAATATGTTGTGACAGGAACTCGTTTCAAACCACTATTTGGTTTGATTGTTTACCACATTTTATAAGATGCACAATAAAATGAATGTTGTTGATGCACACAAATTTCAAAATGAAATATGAATATTTAAGCACTAAGAAGAAAGATATGGAGTGTTTACCATGAAGGCAAGAAGCAGAGTAATCGTCAGTTATTTTAATAGAACCTGCAACCAACAACTTGCACCAACAAATCAACAATTTTGATTTTGAAACAGAGTAATCGACCTGCAAAATCTAACATTTGAAACCATTACATGTAATGGCATGAGGAAAAGAGGGTTTGAGTAGACATACGGCAGAAAATCGATGATTTGATTGAAACCTTAAATATGTAGAGACTAATTTCATGAATATAGACATACTATAATTAACAATATTAAAAGGCTGAGCACTTGAATAATTTAGTATGAATATAGACTTGCGACACAACTTGATAAGCTTCATTTCATCTGTTGAATAAGATCATATTAAACCTTAAATATGCAGAGACTAATTTCATGTAGATTACCTTAAAATTGGGGATTACTTAACTTGAATTCGTATCTTCTCCTTGAATTGAACTTAAAGATTGAAACGGATACTCAACATCTGAAATCGGAAACTGAAATGGGAAAGTAAGATTAGTATAAAATCAAAGGAAAATCATAAGACGAACTGATGAATAAGAACAATATGATTGCTTCAGTGATACTAACAAATGTAGTAGGCGGTTATCGCAAAGAAACTACCTTCAAAGTACATGAAAACACCGTCATTTCGACGCCATGGTTTGTGTTGACTAATTGCTTCTCCGGCAACAGGACTCCCACGCTCACCTTCTTTTAACACCACCACTCCCGTTGTCTCCGGCTGAATAGCAAGAAAACTAAAATCGATAAGCCAAATCACCCCACCTCCCCCTAAAGTTAGGGTTTTTCACTTTAGAACACAAGCAATAGAAGTCAGACCACCTGAATCCATGATGCAACGACGATGTTAACCTAAACAATCGACATAAACGATATTATAACTTTTTTTTTACACACCATTTACCCCACTCTTTGTGTTGAGATCCACATAACTTTTTTTCTTAACTCGCCATAATAATATCTAAATAACACAAACATGTCGTCTTCTACCCTTGTATAGTCATTCATGAACCCATATTTCTTATCTTTTTTTTTCCTTAATAAAAGTATTCAGAATTATTAAGAAAAAAATAAATGTCACACAATTTTTTTTAGAGATACAATATAATTCAACTCATAGCAAAACAATACCTCATATCTCAACATTAAGCAACTCTGAAAATAACAATGTGAGACAACACATCAAATTAACAAAATGACAAGTATAATTAATTGGACTTGCCTCAAGATTGCCAGTAATTGCAAAAGGGCCAACAATAAATTCTAAGATCAGAAGCTTGTGATCAGCACACTCTCATCTTTTATAACATTGAACTGTTGTCGTACATGCCTTCCATAGCTCCTTTATACAACACAGGCAATGCAAAATCTGAAAAAAAAAACATAAAATCAATGAAATTAAACCACTAAGAATTGAGTATGATTGGATGATTTAAATTCTCAGTGAAGCCGTTAGTGTATTGCCTGTAAAAGAAAACCCAAAAATTAGGGCAATTGGAAGTTTAGGGAATAATAAGGTTCGTCTTTGGATTTTAGTCTTGTTTAATCATTTTGAGTGTACATAAACTAATTCAAAGTGATTGATTCTAAATTAAGAACCGGTAAAACGAATAACCTGATGAAATCGAAGAACAGACATAATAAAGTTGAATAAATAAACAAAACCAATAATCTGATGAAATCACTTCGTAGCCTGAAGACCTGTATACGATCGAGTTTGGTGAGCAATTTCATGCATTCTCTGCCTAATTAGAGAATATCGAGTGTATGAAACTAAAAGCCATCATGAAAATGAAGCCCTAATTCAATAAATCGAAGGAAAACCTAACACTTACCTTTGCATTTTTTACCAAATCAAAGGATAGATGACTGAACACTTATTTTAGTGTAAATAAGATGAGAGTGGTAGCAGGGATTGATTTGGACGAACATCGAACCTCGTCGGACATGCAGAATAAGGTAGGGCGATGATGATCAACATTCAACGCGCCCATGAGGCGATGAGAGATTTTAGTCTTTTCTTTAAATCCCAACCGGTAGATAGTATTTAACCTTCACAAACCCAAAAGGGGGAAATGTGGAGCGAGGAATTCGGGAGAACGTGGAGCAATAATAGGTAACTGCTGCTGGCAACATTCCAGAAAATTCTGAGGAACGGTTATAGATAGTGGATCGAGACTTTCCTGAAATTTCGGCTGCTCAACTTTGAGATCGTGGGTAAAGAATCAGGCGGGAACAACTTTGAGATAACTGCTCCGAAAATCGTGGATTTGTAATTTAAACGGCCATGATCATTCCTTTTTTCAATCTGACGGTCAGATTTAAACGCAAAGCGGTTACCAAATAGCCGGCGTCAATATTATATTTAATGATAACACATAATAAACAAAGAAGATGATTATTTTCTTTGTTTGCTAACTTCTTTGTTTGCTAGGGTAAAACATAAAAGATTATCATTCTTGACTTATAACAGCGTAAAACATGTTACAATAAACCAATCAACCAAAAACAAAAACGATACTAATCTAGAGAAGCGTTTGTCACACAAACATGCACTAACATTCGCTTCATCATTAGAATCCTCAGACACTCACTCTTCCTCAGCCTCGGTGTCCTCGTCCATCAACAACGTCTTCTTCTTTCCCTCTTTCTTTGCACTGGCAGATGAACCTTCAATTTGTTTTCCTTTCTTCTTAGACTTCGCAACCTTCTGCATAAGTTGGCGCTTAACTTTCTCACCCTTCAAAACATGAACAAGAGGTGAAGCAGAATCTGAATCACTCTCCTTGTGTCTCCATCAATCATGATCTGGAGCTTCAAATCCAGAATGAACAAGATGTCCAAACAATCTCCTCGTTGGATGTTCCTCTTCTTTTCCCTTGTAGGTTCTCATCCTGTTCAGTGTCATAACATCCATGTGTTCTTGATTCAGAATCTGCTTTGAATCTTTGACCAGATTGGGTAACTTTTCATAAAAAATCATCTGTAAGAATCTGGGGTACATGAGGAACTTATCAGTCTTGGTTCCATCAAAGAATTCCTTCATGTGCTTAAACAACATTCTAGACACATTGAAAGGCTTTTTCAATATCAAAGTTACCATCATAGAACATGTAGTGTCCCTAAGCATGTCAAAACCACCTCTAATAAGATAAAACACATGTAGAATCACATGAATCAAATATTTGAATGCTAGACACACATTCACCTTAAACAATTGACAATCTGAGATCTTTCCTAAGTACTACATTCTGGGAAAGCATCCATGTTGAACAGTCAACGGTAAAGTTACTGGATCTGTTTCAACATGAGTAAACTTTAACGCTCTCCTGAAGTCATCTTCACCAACAAGAATAACACTTCCTTGAATCTTCCTGTGAATAACTGTTTTGCCGTCAAAGAAATGCATTACCGCATTCTCTCAAAACTCCTTCTGATGATCCTTGTAAATAGTGTAGGGTTGGGCAATAGTATAAACTATCCGGGATCTTTGTAAAAACTCAACTATCCCTCGGAATTCTTCGTATTTGTCTTCTAATTCCCTGATGTATGCACAACAGTTATGTTTCTTCTGAAAAACAAGCTCTTTCGGTTCTTTAGACTCTGCCATTTCTTATCTGTTCAAAACAAACAATCAAACACATTAGACATTTAAACAAAAACGACAATTTTCAAAAATTTGGTCATTTCAATTTTGGTTCGACCTATCGAGGTCCCAAACAAAAACTTTTTGGCACGAGTCAAAATTAAAATCATCATTCAACCTTATTGAGGGGTCGAATGAATCTGTTTAATTTCAATTTTTGAAAACTTTGATTAAATCTGTTTTTGTCCAAAATTCTGATCGCATTAGCTTCTAATAACACCGAATAGACCTAATTAACCATCAATTTCAACAAACACATCCTAATCGATTGTTTTCATATAAACTTGGGGTTCTAAAGCTTCAAATTGTTAATTAAATAATTTAAACCCTAATTTTTGATTGATTCTCCCCCTAAAACAAACGATTAGGTGTTATCAATGATCAAAACAAGTTATCATTCATCCATGATGGTTCAAATTGTCCAGTTAGGGTTTGGTCATAAAAACCCTAAAATCTGATTGAAATCACGGTAAAAATCCTTCAAATTATATGAATGAGTACCTGTGAATACAAGGAATAAGAGAATCAAGTCTAGAAAACAAATTTGAAATATCCTTTTTAGAGAAATGAAGTCTGATTAACAGTGTGTTCGAATGAAAGTGAGAGATCGAATGGAACATCAGGTTATTTATAAGGTCACTAGTTCGACCCTTAATCAATGAATATCACAAAAGTTGGTTCATGCTAACAAATGCCTAAATAAAAAATTGTGTTGGTTCGAATGAATTGTTGAAATCACCAGATTTCATTCGACCTAAACAAAGAGCACGAATCAATGAAAAATATTTCATTCGACCTAACGAAAGGGCGAATGAAAATTTAAAAAATTTGATTTTTACCAAAATGTCCAATTTGGTCCATATTTTGTCATTTTCAAACATTTAAACCTTCAATCCTTCAAACTCTTAATTGTGTGATACAAAACTCTGATTGGTTTGTCAAACTTCCAGTAAATGATCATCATCCAACATCGGTTATCGAAAATAACACCGAAACGTAAAATCTTTTGGATTTTCTGAAATTTATGTTAAAAAACACCAAAAATCTTTTTCAGTTTTACATATATGAAAAAAATCAAACAGAAAGCAATAAACTTTTTGTGATTTTCTGGTAAGAGGATCATATCAGTTTACGAGAAATCTAATCACACTATTGTTCTGTTTCATTTTAACTTTACTGACTGTGTGATTTGGCAACTGCTGGTATTGTTGTCCACATAAGCTCACATGCAGACCGTTATGCAATGCTTTAAAATGATACGCTTAAGGTGTATTAATAACTAACTCACCTGTGGTTCCCACACACACGACATACTCCCGTATCAAGGAATTTGCACAAAGATTCATTGTAACGCTTGATTATGCCGTTGTTATCCGTATGTTACAAGGTATGAGGCACAGAGGTATACAAGTCAGCAAATCAATGCTACAGAGTAACATGTGCACTCTACCAGGGTGAGGCTTATATCAATCATGATTTTCATCATAGATATGATACAATGCATTAGATAATCTTTGATCATCTTCATACTTTTTAAGTTCCTCATTCGGTAACTTGGGTTTTGGCATTTAAGCTCTTGTAAGATACCTTGACTGAATCTAGGTCCGTAAATCAATACGACAAAAGATCAGTCAAGCCATCCCGAGATAACAATCAGCATAACGACCCAAAACCTCCAATTTTGGCAACCCTATTAAACGAAATTACGGTACCAAGACCATATGCCCATGAGGTGTTTGGCCACATAGCAAGCAGTTTGTTATGTTTGTATCACTAAGGCATGTATTAATAGGTCTACGAAGCCTACCAACACATCACACAAAATCATCACATGTCAAATTTGACGTTTCAATTCTTTAGCATGTGAAAGATCCTCACTGATGTACTATCATTTCCACTTTTTCTCCAGAAAAATCATTTTGGGTTTTTCTAATTTTTATGGCTTCTCAAAATTTTCAACGTTTTTGGTTTTTCTGAAAGAAAATACCCCTAAAATTAAAATCATATTTTTGGATTTTTTTTTTTTTGAAAAGAGAAGAACAAAAGAATATTTGATAAACTGATGAGGAGTCTAATCTTGTTTTTCTTTAATACCATAAGCTTTTAGTAAAAATTCAAATCGTGATTTGTCAATAGTTTGGGTAAAAATATCGGCTCTTTGATAGTCGGTGTGGATTTTAACCATCTCAATCAAACCTTTGGCATAGCAATCCCGTATAAAGTGATAACAGATTCGAATATGCTTAGCCATGGAATGATGAACGGTGTCTTTTGTGAGTGCAATGGCTTCTTCATTATCACAATGAATGGGGGTTTTAAGAAATTGCAAACCGTAGTCGCGCATTTATTGTTGAATCCAAAGCACTCGTGAACAGTAACTCGAGGCCGCAACATATTCAGATTCACACGTTGAAAGAGTAACTGACGTCTGCTTCTTGCATTGCCAGGTGATTAGCCTGCTCCCCATAAATTGACATCCAACCATTGTGGATTTAGCGTTATTATCACAGCCTCCGAAATCTACATCACTAAAAGCAATGAGATCAAAGTGTTCATCATTAGGATACCATAAACCTCGTGATGGACAACCCTTCATATAAAGTAGGATTCGTTTAACTGCAGTGAGGTGAATTTGTTTCGACTTTGATTAAAATCGGGTACAGAGACAAGTAGCAAACATTATATCTGGGCGGGAAGCGGTCAGATAAATCAATGATCCAACGATGGCTCGATACATGTAGGGGTCAATAAGCTCCCCCTTAGCATGAACTCCAATCATGTGATTAGGTTGTATGGGAGTGGCAATCGGTGTAGAATCCTCTATTTAGAATCAGCTCAAGACTTCGGAAACAAACTTCGTCTGGTGGATAAAGATCCCCGAGGGCAATTGGTTCACTTGCAATACAAAAAAGAACTGCATTTTCCCATAAAGCTCATTTCAAACTTTTTCTGTATGACCTTTTCAAATTCCCTGCACTAACTTTAGTTAGTTGAACCAAATATAATATCATCAACATATATATGTACCAGAAGCAAATCACCCTCTGTTCTTTTCGTGAACAGGGTACAGTCAACTTGTCCTCGCTTGAAACCTCCTGAAAGTAAGTGTGTGCTGAGCTCTCGGTACCATTGTCGAGGGGCTTGGTGCAAACCGTAAAACGCTTTATTCAGTTTGTAGACCTTATCACGGTGGATAGGATCCTCAAAACCTGGTGGTTTCCCTACATATACTTCTTCATTGACCACACCGTAAAGAAAAGCACTTTTTACATCCATCTGATACACCTTAAACTTCATATAAGATGTGTACACAAGAAACATTCAGATTTCTTTTATACGTGCGACCGGTGCATAGACTTCGTTATAGTCAATTCCTTCAGTTTGACAAAAACCATGCACAGCCAATCAAGTCTAGTGTGTTACTTTCTACATTCGAGTCTGTCACAGGGTCGAACCAAGGAGTTTTCTTCTTTCGAACCCACGATAGTGTTTTAGAGGTCGAACCTGAGTGATATTTGGAGATTTTTTTAAGTGTTTACATTTCTATCAACATGGATAACATTTGGGGATATTCTTCTACACCGAGACCAGCAACAACTCAACAACAACATGTTCCAATGAATCCATGGGCGGTAGCTTCTCAAAACAACAACACAATGCCATCACAACCGATCAACTACATTGCTATGACTAGTTCAACACCATCATCTGTTACTCAACCTCCACAACAACCAATGAATGATCTTTGGGGTGTTGCAGCAACAGCGGTGCAGTCTCAGACTACTAATGCGATTACCACACTCATTAATGATTTATCTTCGGGTAGTGGGAATCGTCCTCCTAAGTTGTTGGATATGTCGAATTATTATCAGTGGAAGAAGAATTTCAAGATTCATCTTGAAGGATTGGGATTAGAAGGCGGAGAAGCATGGCAAATGATCATGAAGGGATATGTTACTCCGATTGTTGAAAACACGAACATCCCGATTCCACTTGAAGATTTAAAAGACGATGAAAAGAAGAAGTTCACGCTTGAGAAGAAAGCTATGTCCAGTTGTCTCAAGCATTATCTACAAATTTATTAAATCAGTTCAGATCTTGTACTACTTCCCAACAACTTTGGGATTGATTGCAGGTTAGACATGATGGCAATGAGAAGACCAGAAGACTTCGTGTTGAAGAATTGAAGAAAGAGTTTGAGAATTTCAGCTACGTGGGAAATGAGACGTTGAAGGAGCTTATTCCCAGATACTGTCACTTATTAACTGAATTATTGAATTATGAAATTAAGATTCCTATGTAGGAATTGGTGGATAAGTTTGCAGATTCCTTGCCTCCGTATTGGAGTCAACATGTTGAGGTGTTAAAGGAGAAAGATGCGTACCAATATTGGTCCATCAATGAGTTTATTCGGTAGATGGAAAAGAAGAAGATGGAAGAGAAGAGGAAAGCTAAAAGATCTCAGTTTCCACAAAATCCGGAGTTGTATCATGCTACTTCATCTGCTTCTATGTCTACATCATCCATAGGTGGAACTGTTGCACCACATATTGCTTGTATCTCAAATGTTACTGAACCACAAAGAGTACCAATCAACTATCTTGCACCAGGACCATCCTATACACCAGCTTCATACACCTCAACACAACCACAGATGTCAGCAGCTTGCTATACCTCATCAATGCCTCAACAACAACAGTACATTCCTCAGATGATGCCTCAAGCATCTTCAAGCCAAAGTCCAATCGTGTTGGAAACTTCCAACATGAATAATGTGATAGTTGAAGTGGCACAACAATACATTGCATTAGTCTCAGCAATGGTCGCTTCTTATAATGGACTTGTGGCGAGTCATATTGGAAACAATAATTTGACCAATGAGGATTATGCCTAGATTGGCAAAGAAGAAATGGAGTTGATCGATATTCAGTGGGCGTTTGCTAGATTGATGAGGAGAGCGACTGAATTTAATGAAAATACTGGTAGAACTGACCTTGCCACCTCACCGAATACTACCTATGGCTTCAACAAAGCCAAGGTAACTTGTTTTAACTGTGGCACTCGAGGTCATTTCAAGCGAGAATGTACTCAACCGATGCAACAAGGTAATCGAAATCCTTTCAGTTCCAACAACCAGAATCGCCAATCACAAAACCATGTCACTTATCAAAGCCAAAAAAACAACACCTATCCACAACAAAACAATTACCAAAACCGACAAAACACCTCTCAAAATACCACACAAAGACAAACATCTACATCTAACCAAAACCAAACCACACTTAACTCTAATCCAACGAGAACCATTGTTCCATTTACTACACCGAATACTTAACCTCAAAATGATAACCAGGCGTTGGTGATTCAAAAGGATGAAGGTTTTGATTGGAATTGCATGCAATTGGGTGTTGAGGAGGTTACTGGTGGAAATGCAGCATGCTTTGCGCAAGAAATGGTGTTAGGGGAGTCGGTGATACATCATGTTGAGTTTGTTTCTGAGAAAGATTGTGAGAATGTGACTGAGAAGGATTCTGAGGTAGTGATTGAGGAGATTGTTGAAGAGATTGCTGAAGAGGTTCCAGATCATGTTACCGAGAAGATTGATGAACCGGTTACTGATACGGTTTCAGGGACTATAATCGATTCTGTTGCTGATGTCTCTGATGAACTGGAATCTGTCTATTCGGACTCAGAAAGCGAATCTGATTCGGAAGCTAGCGTTAATTCACTGGATGATGACATTGACCAGTTGCTAGCCGAAGCTGACTTTCTGATGACGAAAAAGTCGTGCATGGTTGATGATGCTTTCACAAAGATTGACTATTCAAGGTTCTTCCCTGAGAAGGAAACACATTTTGCATTAATGGCCATGACAGATCTACCAAGACCGGTAAGTCCTAACTCTGCTACTAGTGAAAATCCATATTGTGGAACTTGTGATAGATTAAATGACGAAGTTAGCAACTTAAGCATCAGCTTGAGAGTGCTAAAATAGTCATTCAATCTTATCGTAAGGATGAACATGATTTCTACAAAACACTTGAAGGGTATAAAAAGGATGTTTCAGAACTGACAAAAACATTATCTTTGAAACAAATTGCCATTAACAATTACATTAATGAAATTGAGGAAACAAAACTGGAAATGGCTAAAATAAGTGTTTTGCTGAAAAAGTGAACAAGAAGTTAGAGAGTTATAAACATGTGGCTTATGTTTTGGACCACATTGTTGAAGAACCATCTCAATCCAATGATGCCAACTATAAGGCTGTTCCTGATCCAGTGTTATTTGAAAATCACAACTTGAATTCAATAACATCTGAGAGTTCAGTGAAATCTGACTCTTTATCGGACAATGAATCCAATACTTCTAGTATTGGCGATCCAAACTCCGATGTAAGACTGATACTTAGATTGAATGATGAAGGAGTGATTGTAGTAACTGATGATTCAGATACTGAAGAAGAGGAACCTAAGAAACCTGATGATATTCCTTTGGAAAATCATTTTAGAACAAATGAGATAATCTCACCATCTTAGGTTTCTCCTCTTAAGAAAACTGTTACCAAAATGAATCAATCAGTTAAGAGTGTTGAGCAAAATGAACCGGTTGAAAAACCAGTTAAAGTTTTCTATCGGATGGAAGGATCCGATAAGATAATTGCAGATGAAGATTATCCGATACAGTTTGTTAATTATTCAAAAATTGATAAAACCTGGCAAGAGAGTACCATTTGGTTCCCGAAACATGAAAGGACCAATGATATTCCTCCAGAACTGATTCACAGACTGTATGATGATAATTGTTCACAACCGAAGGTTCATGTTTCTGAATTCATTAAGCGAAAAGAGAATGTTAACGTATTTGTTGAGCTGGCTTACTCAAAGGAGCAAGTTCCTAAGAGTTTAAGGCGAAAGTGTGTTAATGATCAACACCCGGTCAACACTTTCACAAAACCGAATGCTAAGAATGTGTTTGAAGAATACCGTGCATGTTTCACTACCCATAAGTAAGACATAAGAGGCACGAGGTTGAGAGAAAATAGAATGTGAGGAATCAGGTTGATAATCATAGACAATATTATCCACAACAACAGTTTTTCCCTCAGAGGCAACAATCTTATAACCAAAATCGTTTTTATCAACAAAGGGAAAACTTTCCAATTGTCTATGATAATCGTAACCGGATTGCCATGGAGAAAAAGTTGAAGAAACCGATGGTGAACACAACCAATGATAAACAAAAGGTTTTTCCAAAACCGGCTGTTAAGTCATCGGTTGGACCTTCATCTGTTAAATCAGATAAGGTTGCCAAGAAAGTTTCATTCACGGCACGTACCATGCTTGGAGATTCTAACCTCCTAGTAATGTAATGGAGTGAATCCGTTCGTGCAGCATGATACACATTGAATCGTGTGTTAACGGTGAAGAAGTTTGGCAAAACTTCTTATGAACTAATTAACAGACGGAAGCTGAATCTAGAGTTTCTAGAACCTTTCGGGGCACCATGCACTATGTTGAATCCTACTGAGAAGTTCGGGCCTAAAGCTGAAGAAGGTTACTCTGACGGATACGCGACACCTTTAAAACGTGTATTCAACAAAAGAACCAAACAGGTTGAAGAGTGGGCAAATGTTGAAGTCCAGCGCTACACTCAGAACTCTCAAGGAAATGGGCTTGATTGGATGTTCGATTATAAAGAATTATTTGATTCTTTCAATCTAGAAAGTCTGGTTGAAGAAGTTGTTTTACATTTATATTACGAGTGTGAGAATGCAGTAACTTCACCGTTAGTGCGTCCGATCACCGTAACTCCTCCAGCAGCAACTTCTAATGATGCTAGTGCTCCTGTTATTGAAGAAGAAGTTTTCCAAGAAGCATCTACAACTCTTGATTCATCTGAGTCTGAAGACAATGATGATGATTTTAGTGATGCTATTTTAGACCAAGCTACGGGTATACCACCAATGAACCCAAATCCAGATGGTGCATCTTCGTCTAATACGCGTAATGATCTGGAGACGGCAGAGAATCTCAATGTTCCAACAGTTATTACTGTTCCTGATCATCCGGAATCTCGGATTCATCATATTCATCCACTTGAACAAGCTATTGGTGATCCCGGTAGCAGTGTCATGACGAGAGGTCAATTGAGAAGAGAAAATTCACATGACAATATTGGAGCCCTAGCCCTGTATGCTAAAATATAGAAATCTGGTTGTCAAAATGACTGGTCGTTTTCTTGTTATGTTTCGCAGGTTGAGCCGCGGACATACAAGGATGCTTTACAAGATGATTTGTGGGTTGAAGCTATGCAGCAGGAACTTTTACAGTTTCAAAAACTTGGAGTCTGGACGCTGACAGATTTACCACCAGACCGAAAGAAAATTGGTACCAAGTGGGTATTTAAGTGTAAGAAGGATGATCGAGGCGTGATTGTTAGAAACAAAGCTCGATCGGTGGTACACGGTTTTCGTCAAATAGAAGGAATTGACTACAATGAAGTCTATGCACCTGTTGTGCGCATTGAAGCAATCCGAATGTTTCTTGCGTATGCATCATACAAGAAATTCAAGGTGTATCAGATGGATGTCAAAAGTGCCTTTCTATATGGTGTGGTCAAGGGAGAAGTGTATGTTGGGCAACCACCAGGTTTTGAGGACCCAATGCACCGGGATAAGGTCTATATGCTTAACAAAGCATTGTACGGGCCGCACCAAGCTCCAAGACAATGGTATGAAGAGCTCAGTACATATCTTCTTTCCAAAGGATTCAAACGAGGTTTGGTAGACTGTTCCCTATTCACGAAACGAACAGAGGGTGATTTTCTTCTTATTTAGATTTACGTTGATGACATTATATTTGGTTCTACTAACAAACTTTTATGCAGAGAGTTTGAACGAGTAATGCAGGAAAAGTTCGAGATGAGCGCCATGGGTGAAATGCAATTCTTTTTGGGATTGCAGGTGGCCCAATTGCCAACGGGCATTTTCATCCATTAGACGAAATATGTTTCTGAAGTCTTGAGCCGATTCCAGATGGAAGATTCAAAGCCTATGGATACTCCCATTCCAACCAATCACAGGATTGGAGTTGACGCTAAGGGGGAGCTCATCGATCCATTTACATATAGAGCCATCATCGGTTATTTAATGTACCTGACTGCATCTCGTCCGGATATAATGTTTGCAACGTGTCTCTGTGCTAGATATCAATCGAAGCCGAAACAGAGTCACCTGGCAGCTGTCAAACGAATCCACAGATATCTGAAGGGTTGTCCCTCGCGTGGACTATGGTACCGTAATGATGATAATTTTGACTTTATTGCTTTTAGTGATGCAGATTTTGGCGGATACGACAAAGACGCAAAATCCACATCGGCTGGATGTCAATTTCTAGGTGCAAGCTCGTGACCTGGTAGTGCAAGAAACAAACAGCAGTTGTGTTATCTACATGTTAAGCAAAATATGTGGCAGCCTCTAGTTGTTGCTCACAAGTTTTGTGGATAAAACAACAAATGCGCGACTACGGTTTGCAATTTCTTAAAACCCCAATACACTGTGACAATGAAGCCGCTATCGCACTCACTAAAGACAATGTCAACCACTCTAAGGCTAAGCACATCCGGATAAAGTATCACTTTATCCGTGATTGCTATGCTAATGGTCTCATTGATATGGTCAAAATCCACACTGACTATTAGAGGGCTGATCTTTTTACCAAAGCTTTTGACAGATCAAGATTTGAGTTTTTATTAAAAGCTAACGGTATAAAAGAAAAACAAGACTAATCGTCACCTCGGTTTATCAGTTTTATTTTAATTTTTATTTTGCTTTCAGAAAATTAAAAAAAAAACACAAAAATATGTTTTTAATTTCAAGGGGAGCATTATCAGAAAATCCAAAAACATTGAAAATTTTCAAAAATCTATAAAAAACAGAAAATAAAAAATGATTTTTCCTAGAGAAAAAGAGGAGATGATGATAGTACATCAGTGAGGATCTATTGCATGATAAAAAATTGAAAATATCAAAATACTTGATAAATGTTAATTTTGTGTGATGTGCTGATAGGCTTCGTAGACTTATTACTGTGTGCCTGATACAAACATATCAAACTATTTGTTATGTGGATGAACACCTCACGGGCATATGGTCTTAGTACCATAATTTCGTTTGATAGTTATCTGGGGATAGCCTATCTGATCTTCTGTCGTAAGGTTTTATGGACCTAGATCAGACGAGGTATCTTTATAAAAGAGCTTTAATGCCAAAACCAAAAGTTACCGAATTGAGGAACTTTAAATGTGTGACGATAATCAAAGATTATCTAATGCATCGTATCTAATCATTGATGCAAATCATGATTGATATAAGACCTCAACCTGGTAGATTGCACAAGTTACTCTATAGCATTGAGTTGCTGACATGTACACCTCTATGCCTCATGCCTTGTAATTACAGATAACGAAAGCACAATCACGCGTTACAATGGGTATTTGTGCAAAATTCCTTGATACGGGAGTATGTCGTGCGTGTGGGAACCATAGGTGAATTAGTTTATAATATACATAACAGTATCAGTCTTACGCACTGCACAACAGTTTGCATGTAAGTTTATGTGGATAACAATATCAGCAATTGCCAAAATTACGTTGTCAGTTACAGTTTAAGTATAACAGAACAACGGTGCGATGTGATCTCTCAGAAACTGATATGATCCTCTTACCGGAAAATCACAAAAATTTTATTGCTTTATGTTGATTTAGTTCGAATATACAAAAACTCAAAAAGGTTTTTGGTGTGTTTTAACAAAAATTTCAGAAAATCCAAAAGATTTTGCATTTCTGCTTTATTTTAGATAACCGATGGTGATTGATGGTGATTTTCTGAAGTTTTGTAGGAGGATCGTTTTGTCAAAAACAAGTAGTTTGATCAAACCAGTCTACCAATTTAGGTGCGGAATCCCTAAATCAGTTATGAAATGATAATAATATGAACAAAACACGCAAATCACCTTTTAAACTCCATTTCATTAATAAACAATATTTATTAATCTTACAAAATGTTGTTTACAATGAAATAAACACTTTTAAGAAAAGCCTAGAACTCTAGAGAGAAATACAGGTCGAATGGGGAACACAAATGACAAAAGTTAACATTAAAATCAAATTTCAGTTTATATAGGCCTGCACATTCACCCCCCGTAAGGGTCGAATGTGCAGGTTCGCCCCTTTAAATGGGCGAATCAGCACACTTCAAATCAGTCTTCCATCTTCGACCAGTATATTCCACCTTCGACCATTATCAGCCACCTTCGACCCTTCTAAAGCCACTTTCGACCCCACGTTTTCACCAAAACATAAATGAATGTGCAATCCAATAGCACTAGTCGCAAAACGTGCATCAACAAACTCCCCCTCGACTATTGCTTGGATTGGCTTCTAGCTTCGTCCATCTGCTTATTCATCAGCTTGATGCGCAATAACGTCTTCTGCTCTTTGGTCATGACTGGTTCAAAAGTTTGTTTAGGTTTCTTCTTTTTTTCGGAATCTTCACAAACTTTCCCAGTTTCTTGTCATAGTCACATCTTGCATTAACATCCCAAGCGAAACACAAGCATACCACACGTTGGTATTTCAGAGCTTGTTCGCTATCCTTATCTTCACAGTAGATTGGGTTGTAATACAACATTATGATGTCTTCGTGTGAGAAATTTATCAACCACATTGGATAAAAAATGTGAATCTTCTTGAATTCATCTCTCCCATCTTTCAATAAGATAATAGCTTCCACGGTCTTCCAATCGTAGTACCACCACATGAAATCTTTAGAAAAATGTTGTGGAATCGGCATCAAAGGAATATGTTTCAGTACGGTCGGTGGTTTATACTTCAAAGTCACCTTGTTCATCCCAGTAATCGGATCAATATTCTTCTTATGAACAATCCTTTTAGGATACTGCGGAGTGAACACATCCCATCTCGTTCTGCTCTCTCTAGCCTTGCGATTTGCAAAATAGCCAACTGCATCATTGTTTACAGTTGCACCTGACAAAGTATTGTAGATACACGAAATTGCGACTAGTGCTATTGAATTGCAAATTCTAAGATGTTTTGTTGTAATCGGTTGGTCGAAGGTGGATATTGAATGGTCGAAGGTAGAAGTGCCTGGTCGAAGGAGGCTCTGAGATACGAATGATCGAACCTGCACATTCGACCAAGATATTTGGGCGAATGTGCAGGTCTATATAAGGCTGAATCATTTTTTGAATGTTTAACTTTTGGTCATTTTGTTTCCCTCTCAGAGTGTTTTATTATCATTTTGTGATCAATTCAGGGATTCCGCACCTGAATTGAACTTGTTTGATCATATTCTTTGTTGAATAGCCGATCCTATACGCATACAAAGTGGTATCAGAGCCATAAGGATCAAACAACCACGAATTGATAATATTACGATGATTTGGACCCAATTTTGATCAAAACTTTCTGTTTTTCATTGAACATTTGAAATTGGTGATAATTGATTGATTTGAACTTGTTTTCATGGATAAAATTCAAAATTCTCTTTGTTAAACTTGTTCCAAATCCAATCCGAAGCAAAACTTGCATAAGATCATCAAATTTCATCAACATTTGAAAATTTTAGATCAAAATAACTGATTTTCAAAGAATAACCGTTTTTCAAAATGAAAGGGTCGAACCTAGGGAGATTTGGCCGAGGGTGGAATTTTTAGGTCGAACCAGGGAGTTTTTGGTCGAACGTGGAGTGTTATTTGGTCGAACCTAGAATGTTTTAGTGTGTTGTTGTTCATTCGACCATAAGTGGTACATTCGACCAATCGGGTGGTCGAACGTGGGTTAAATTGGTCGAATGTGAAACGAGTCTGTTATTTTCTACATTCGAACCTTGTCAAACGGTCGAATCTGGATTCAATTTTACATTCGACCACACGATACTTCAAAAGGGTCGAACGTAGAAACTGTTGTTAAATTTTTCTAATCGTTTCGTGTTTTATCTTTTTCAGAAGCGATATGTGGAACTTTCCTACAACACCACGACCTAATACAACACCACAACAGCAGACAACTATGGATCCTTGATCGGTAGCTACTCAGAAGACTAGTCAACCATCCCAACCGATTAACTATTTGGCGATGACTAGTTCAATGCCCCAACAAGTTGCAAAACCTATAACTAAATTACTGGGGAGTTGCAGCAGCGGCGGTACATTCTCAGACTACCAATACGATTTCAACACTTATTCATGACTTATCTTCTCGTAATGGGAGCCGTCCACCAAAGTTGATGGAAATGGTAGACTACAACTAATGGAAGACCAAGTTCAAGATTCATCTAGCGGGAATGGGATTAGAAGGAACGGAAGCATGGCAAATGATTGCTAACGGGTATGTTGCTCCGGTTTTGCGAAACATAGAAGAGCCAATTCCATTAGAGAGTCTTGCTGAAGACGAGAAGAAGAAGTTTGCGGTGGAAAAGAAGGCGTTTTCCCAACTGTCCCAGGCCATTAATACTGATCTCTCACATCAGTTTGGATTGTGTACCACTTCTAAACAATTATGGGATATGTTAAGGAATCATCATGATGGGAATGAGAAGACGAGGAAGCTTAGAATGGAGGAGTTGAGAAAAGAGTTTGAGAATTTTAGCTATATAGGAAATGAGACGCTGAAGGAGTTGATTCCAAGGTACTGTCACTTATTGACTGAACTGTCAAGTTATGAGATCAATATACTGATGTCTGAGCTGGTGGACAAGTTTGCTGATGCATTGCCACCATACTGGAATCAACACATCGAGGTACTCAAGGAGAAGGATGCGTACCAATACTGGACCATCAATGAATTTATCTAGAAGCTTGAGAATAAGGAAATGGAAGAAAAGAGGAAGGAAAAAAGAGCACAAGTTCCTCAGAATCCAGAGTTATACCATGGCGGTACATCTTCATCTCTAGCTAGTTCAAGTTCTAGTACTACTGTTGCTCCACACATTGCTTGTGTATCAAGTATTGTTGAACCACCCAAAGCCCCCATAAACTATTTTGCTCAAACTTCATCTTATACACCACCATCATATCCTACTACTTACATCCCACCATTTTCACTGATGCAACAAGCTGCTTGCTATTCTGCAAATATAAACCAACCTCAACACAACCCTACATTCCTCAAGTGAATCAAAACCAAATGCACCCAAATCAACCTAATCAGAGCCCAATTGTGTTGGAGACTTCAAACTTGAACAATGTTACTGTTGAAGTTGCACAACAACATGTAGCATTGGTTTATGTTATGGTCGCTTCTTATAACGGGTTAGTCACTAGTCAAATTGGTAACAACAACCTAACAAGTGAGGACTATGCGCAAATTGACAAAGAGGAGATGGAGCTCATTGACATCCAGTGGGCATTTGCTAGTGTTATGAGGCGAGCGACTGAGTTCATTAAGAAGACGGGCATAACTGATCTTTCTACTTCTCTAAACACCACATATGGCTTCAACAAAGCCAAAGTGACATGTTTTAACTGTGGTGGGAAAGTTCACTTCAAGAGAGAATGCACACAGCCAGCACAGCAGGGGAACAGGAATCCTTTCAACACCAACTATCAGAACCGTCAAAATCAGGTATCATACCAAAGTCAAAACAACTCCAATTTTCAACAACAAAACAATTACCAACACCACCAAAACACCTCACCAAACAATACTGTTAGACAAAACACTACACAAAACCAGAACCAAAATGAAACACCACACAATCCAACCAGAACTATCATTCCTATTTCTACACCAAACAGCCAAACCCAACCAGATAACCAGAACGAGGCTTTGGTGATCCAGAAAGAAGAGGGATTTGATTGGACTGGTATGCAACTCGGTGTTGAGGAGATTACTGTTGGTAATGTGGAATGTGTTGCCCAGAAGAGGGATTTAGATGAGCCGGTGTCTGTTGAAGATGTTTTGGTGACTGAGAAGATGTCTGTGTCTGAAGTGAAGATTGAAGTGTTGAGTGAAGAAAGTGATGTTTGTGTTCAGAAGAAGTCGGGATTGATTCTTGACTCTGTTACTGATGTTCCTGAACATTGTGATTCAGCTTATTCTGATACGGAGAGCGATTCTGATTCTGAATCTAGTGTTAACTCACTAGATGATGATATCGATCAACTTCTTGCTGAAGCTGATTTTCTGATGATGCGCAAATCATGCATAGTGGATGATGCTTTTACCAGAATCGACTATTCTAAATTCTTTGCTTGAAAGGAAGCACACTTTGCATTGATGGCGATGACCGAGCCTCCTAAGCAGGTAAGTTCTGAATCTAATTTAGATATGAATAGTGAGAGGAATTGTGGTGCATGCGATAGATTGACAGAGGATAATAAGCAACTCAGGATTCAGCTTGAGAGTGCTAAGTTCAACTGTCAATCGCATCAGAAAGAAGCACGAGAATTCAATAAAGTGCTTGATGGTTACAAGAAAGACATTTCAGATCCTAAAAAGACTTTATCTTTGAAACAATTAGCCATTAGTAATTATATCAATGAATTAGAAAATACAAAACTTAAAATGGCTACCATCAAGTGCTTTGCTGAGAAAGTCAACAAGAAGCTTGAAAGCTATAAGCACATTGCATATGTTGTTGACCATATTATTAAGGAGCCTTCACAGTCAAGTAGTGCAAACTACAAGGCAATCCCATCTCCTGTGTTATTTGAAAACCATACTTTGCATTCAATAACATCGGAGAGCTTAGTTAAGTCTGACTCGACATCGGATGATGAGTCTAACACCTCCAGTGTGGGAGACCCTAATTCTGATGTTAGACCTATTTTGGGACTAAATGATGAAGGTGTGATTGCTGTAACTGATGATTCCAACTCTAAGGATGAAAAATCTGAGAAGGTGTGTGATATTCCTGCTGAAAATCACATAATTACAAATGAACCAGTGTCACCATCTCAGATTATGCATCCCATGGCTAACGCTCATCGAGCGAATCAATCAGTTAAGCCTGTTGAGAAAAATGAACAATGTGACAAACCCGTCAATGTTTTCTATCGGATGGAAGGATCCGATAAGATAATTTCTGACGAGGAATATCCAATCAAATTTGCCAACTACTCCAAGATTGAGAAAATTTGGCAGGAGAGTACCATTTGGTTCCCAAAACATGAGCAAACAAATGATGTACCTCCAGAGGTTTTAACGAAAATATATTTGGATATTCCAAAAGAACCAAAGGTTCATGTCACAGAGTTTATCAAGCCAAAGGAGAAGGCTAATAGTTTTCTTGAGCCGACTTACTCCAAGGACCCAGCTCCAGAGAGTCTTAGAAGAAGGTGCGTGGATGATCAATATCCTATCACTACATATTCTAAGTCGAATGCCAAGAACAACTTTGAGGAATACCGTGCGTGTTTTAAGTATGGGGAGAGAGGGCATTTACTTGCTCACTGCCCGTATGTTAGGCAAAAAAGGCACCAGGTTGAAGTGAAGCAGAAATACCAGAGTCCAGTCGATAATCATTGTTATTCACAAAGACGATTTGTTCCTCAACCTGCACCGTTTTATAACCAAAACAGATATTTTCAAAATTGGGAAAATCGTCAGATGACATATGACCATCATAACCGGATAGCCAGGGAAAAACCGCTTAAGAAACCTGTGGTGAACACAACTGTTAACAAGCAAAAGGTATCTGTAAAACCTGCAGTCAAACCAACAATTGGACCTGACTCTGTTAAATCAGAGAAGGTAACCAAGAAAGTTTCCTTTAAAGACGAAGTAAAGAAACCGGTTGAGACCCCCAAAATCTCAGATTCGGATCTTAAAACGTTTGGAACAGTATTGGTCACCAAAGGGTTCTCAAGGTGCTTCATCTTCACAAGTGAATGAGAAACCTGAAACTGAAAAAGATTTAATTGATCAGAAAAAGATCAATTCAAATCAATCTGTTTGTGAAAAAGAATCTTTGAAACTCAATGTTCAATGACCCAAGACCAAGCAGGCTTGGGTCCCCCGAAAAATCTAGTCTTTTTACTTGATATGTGCAGGGAGCTTCAGCTGGCCCTGTGAGCAGTCTTTGGATTGTTGACAGTGGAGCTTCTGGTCACATGACAGGGGATTTATCGCTATTGTTTGACATCAAAAATATAAATGGCGGATACGTAGCGTTTGCTGGGAATAAAGGAGGATACATTAATATGAAGGGTAGTGTAAGTAATGGGATAGTGAGTTTTGAGAAGATTTCGTACGTGAAGCAAATTGATTATAATCTGCTCAGTGTCAGTCAGATATGTGATAAATAGTTTTTGGTATTCTTTGATGAAAAATCTTGCTATATACTCAAGCCAGGATTCGTACTTCCAAAAGAGTGGGTTATGCTAAAAGCACCGAGAGTGAACAATCTGTACATTCTCGACATGTCAAAAGCTATGACTACGCAAGGCCAAGTCACGTGTTTCCTCTCCAAGGCTACTGAAAAAGAATCAATCATGTGGCATCGGAGGATGGGACACATTCACCTTAGAAAAATGAATCATTTCATGAAAAATGAACTTGTCGAAGGCGTGAATGTTAAACATTTTCATTTGAATGACAAGTGTGTGAGTTGCAAGAAAGGAAAGCAGCACAAGCAATCCCATAAACCAAAGAAAGTCAATTCGGTTGAACTACCACTTGAGCATTTGCACATGGATCTGTTTGGACCGGTCAAGCGTAAAAGTCATGCTGGTGAATTGTACTGTTTTGTGGTTACATATGACTATTCAAGATTTTCATGGGTTATGTGCTTGCATCATAAGAGCGACACGTTTAATAATCTGAAGGTTCTGTTCACTCGATTGGAAAATATCTATGGTCTAAAGATCAAGAGAATTAGGAGTGATAATGGGACGGAGTTCAAGAACGCACAGATGGATGCTCTTTGTGAAGACAAAGGAATTCATCATGAATATAGTGCTCCGTATACCCCTCAACAGAACGGTGTCGCAGAACGCAAAAACAGGACTCTAATTGAAGCGGCAAGGACAATGCTTGCGGATTCCAATCTTCCAGTAATGTTCTGGAACGAAGCAATTTACGCAACTTGTTAAACTCTCAATCATGTTTTAACGGTGAAAAAGTTTGGAAAAACTTCTTATGAAATGTTGAATCGACGAAAGCCAAACTTAGAGTATCTAGAACCGTTTGGAGCCCCGTGTACAATGCTTAATCCATCTGAGAAGTTCGCACCAAAGGCTGCAGAAGGTTTCTTTGTTGGATATGCAACCCCGCTCAAACGGGTATTCAACAAATGAACTCGTCAGGTCGAGGAGTGGGCTAACGTTGAAGTTCAGCGATATACTCAGAACGTATAGGGTAGCGGTCCAGACTGGATGTTTGATTACAAAGATTTCTTTGAATCATTCAATCTAGATAGCTTGGTTGAAGAGGCTGTATTACGATTATATTACGAGTGTGAAAACGCAGTGACATCACCGTTGGTGCGTCCAATCACCGTAAACCCCCAAACAGCTTCTACCAATGCTCCTGCAGCTGAGGAAGAGGTATTTCAAGAAGCTTCCACAACTCTCAATTCATCGGAATCTGAAATTGACGATGATGTTACAAGTGAAGCTATTCCAAATATTGCTACAGAGAATTTGACTACTCAGAAGGGAGTGCAAGTACCTGCTTATCCGGAATCTCGGATACATCGGATTCACCTGCTCGAGCAGGTTATTGGTGATCCTGGTAGCAGTGTCATGACGAGAGGTCAACTACGGAATGCTAACTCACCAGAAAACCTTGGTGCTCTTTCTTTATATGCAAAATTCAAAAATCAGGTTTTCAAAATGACTGGTCGTTTGCTTGTTATGTTTCGCAGGTTGAGCCACGGACATACAAGGATGCTCTTTTGGATGACGCTTGGGTAGAGGCTATGCAAGAGGAGTTATTACAATTTCAGAAACTAGGAGTGTGGACACTGACAGATTTACCTCCAGGACGGAAAAAGATAGGAACTAAATGAGTGTTTAAATGTAAGAAGGATGACAGAGGAGTGATTGTTAGGAACAAAGCTCGATTGGTCGTACAAGGCTTTCATCAAGTTGAAGGAATCGATTATAACGAGATTTATGCACCGGTTGCACACTTAGAAGCTATTCGCTTGTTTCTGGAGTTTGCATCTTACAAGAAATTCAAGGTGTATCAAATGGACGTTAAAAGCACGTTTCTTTATGGTGTGGTCAAGGAAGAAGTTTACGTAGGTCAACCACCAGGCTTTGAGGATCCTATTCATCGGGATAAGGTCTACGTTCTAAACAAAGCTCTCTATGGGTTGCACCAGGCTCCAAGGAAATGGTATGAGGAGCTGAGCACGTATCTTCTATCCAAAGGATTTAAACGAGGTTTGGTAGATTGCACACTGTTCACAAAATGAACAGGAGATGACTTTCTTCTTGTGCAAATTTATGTTGATGACATTATTTTTGGTTCTACTAATGAACTTTTGTGTAGAGAATTTGAACGTGTGATGCAGGAAAAGTTCGAAATGAGTGCGATGGGAGAGATGCAGTTTTTCCTAGGCCTGCAGGTGTACCAAAGATCAACGGGAATCTTTATTCACCAGACTATATATGTTTCTGAAGTCTTGAGCCGATTCCAGATGGATGATTCGAAGCCGATGGATACCCCAATACAACCTATTCACGGGATTGGTGTTGACGCTAAGGGGAGCTAACTGATCCTTTTACATACAGAGCAATCGTCAGATCTCTGATGTACCTCACCGCATCCAGACCAGACATAATGTTCGCCACATGTCTTTGTGTACGTTATCAATCGAAGCCGAAACAGAGTCATCTTGCAGCTGCCAAACGTATCCTTTGATATCTGAAGGGTTGTCCGTCGAGAGGACTATGGTACCCTAATGATGATAATTTTGACCTAATTGCTTTTAGTGATGCAGATTGGGGAGGCTGTGACAAAGACAGCAAATCCACAATGGCTGGATGCCTAGTTTACGGGAAGTAGGCTCGTGACCTGGCAATGCAAGAAACAAACTGCAATCGCCTTATCCACATGTGAATCAAATTACGTCTCAGCATCAAGCTTCTGCTCACAAGTTCTCTGTATACAACAAATGATGGTGGACTACGGTTTGCAATTTCTTAAAACCCCTATTTACTGTGATGATGAGGCCGCAATTGCATTAACAAAAGATTTAGTCAAATACTCGAAAGCTAAACATATCTGGATCAAATATCATTTTATCCGTGATTGTTACGCAAAAGAGTTGATCAATATGGTTAAAATCCACACTGACTATTAACGTGCAGATCTTTTTACCAAAGCTTTTGATAAATCAAGATTTGAATATCTTTTAAAAGCTAACGGTATAAAAGAAAAACAAGACTGATCACCACCTCGGTTTATCGCTTTTTAGGTTTAGTTTTTCTTGTTTTTTAGAAAAATAGAAAAACCCAAAAATATGTTTTATATTTTAGGTAGATTTTATTTTCAGAAAAATCAAAAACATTGAAAAATCCAAAAAATTCCATATAAAAAATAGAAAACCCAAAATGATCTCCAGGAGAAAAAGGGGAAATGATAGTACATCAGTGGGGATCTGACACATGCTAAAGAAGTGTAATGCAATATAAGGCGTGTGTTTGAGTCTGTGTGATGTGTTGATAGGCTTCGTACACTTAATACTGCGTGCCTGATACATACATATCAAACGAAGTGGTGTGTGGATGAACTCCTCATGGACATCTGGTCTTAGTACCGTAAATTCATTTGATATGGTATTTGTACAAAATTTGGAGGTTTCGGGTCGTTATGTTATTAGTTATCTGGGGATAGCCTCTCTGATCTTCTGATGTAAGTCATTACGGACCTAAAGTTACCGAATTGAGGAACTTTCAATGTATGACAATAATCAAAGATTATTTAATGCATCGTATCCAATCATTGATACAAATCATGATTGATATCAGCCCTCAACCTGGTAGAGTGCACAAGTTACTTTGTAGCATTGATTTGTTGACCTGTATACCTCTGTAGCTCATACGTTGTAAAATTACAGATGACGAAAGCATAATCACGTGTTACAATGAGTCTTTATGCATTTACTTCTTGATACGGGAGTATGTCGTGTGCGTGGGAACCACAGACAATTGAGTCTATACTAGAAATAATAGTATCAGAGCACTGCACAACAGTCTGCATGTGAGCTTATGTGGATCACAATATCAGTAGTTGCCAGATCACACATTGTCTTTAATGATAATAAATCAAAAGATCAACGGTGTGATCAGATTTCTCAAAAACTGATATGATCCTCTTACCGGAAATTACAAAACATTTACTGCTTTATCTTTACATTTTTGCATTGTATATTTCTCGTCAAAAATATAAAACTCAAAAAGATTTTAGGCATGTTTTAACAAAAAGTTTAGAAAATCCAAAAGATTTTACATTTCTATCTTATTTTTGATAACCGATGGTGGTTGATGGTGATTTTCTAAAGCTTGATGGACCATTTGAGTTTTTTCATCTTGAAATGTGAAATAATGAATGTCGGATGCTTAAAAGTTGAGAAAAATATTGAACGAGACTCGATTTTGAGATTTGGTAAAAACTTAAAAAATTCCAACTTTCATTCGCCCCTTCGATGGGTCGAATGTGGAATTTTTGCTGCTCATTCAAAACTTTCAAACGGTCGAATGTGAGTGTTCTTATGATATTTTCACATTCGAACCATTTGTCTACATTCGAACCTTTAAATAGGGTCGAAGGTGGATGAATTTTCACATTCGCCCTAGTCGTTTGGTCGAATGTGGAGCATATAAAAGCCTGGTCTGCACATTCGTCTCTTATTCAATTTTTTTTTTAAATTTCTGAGATAAAGGAACCTTGTTGCTCGTGTTTTAAAAATCTAATCATTGTAATCTACGTTCCTTGCTGATCATTTCAACATATTATTTGCAGGTAATCATTCAGTAACAAAGATAGATTCATCGAATTTGTGTTCGAACCCTAACATGAATCAAAACCTGTTTTCTGACCATTAATAATGACAATTGATGTTAAGGATTTAGTTTTTAAGTGTTTGGGAAAAGTTCATCGGCCATATTAGTTGCTTTTCAAATCAAAATGGCATGTTAAAACAACTTGAATCAAAATCTGCAATTTGAGAAGATGAGCAGTCTCATTCGCCCAATTTAAAACGGTTGAAAGTGGCTTTTTGGTCGAATGTAGATGTTCAAACGGTCGAAAGTGGAACTAAATGGTCGAATGTACATTTTAATTACTGATTTTCACATTCAAACCCTAAATTCCACATTCGAACCCCATTTTTCACATTCGTACCTTCGATTGGTCGAATGTAGAGTTTCAAAATCAAAAATTTCTTATTTTGATTATTTTGTCCGTTTTTAACATGTTTTCTTGATTTGTTTTGCAGTTTAACTATGTCTGAACAACAAAGTACTGATGTTCCCGCATGATCTTCAAAAAAGGCAGCTGAAAAGAAACAAGTTGAAGAGTTACCATTTGAAGAAGCACACAACTGCTGTACTTATCTAGGAGATCTGAAGAAACATACCGAATTCACTGGTATTGTTGACTTTTTGAAGAGAAGCCATGTGATCGTTGCTATTGCTACTCCTGCCATCATATACAGAGATCATCAACAAGAATTTTGGACGAATGCCAGAATGGATTTTTAGGATAACGAATCTGCTATCATTAGTACGATTCAGGGGGAGTTAGTGATTATTTCTGAAGATGACATCAGACAAGCATTGAAGCTGAGAGATAAGAAGACAGATCCGAGAGTTCTTTCTTAGATTGAACAGAGAAAGTGTTTCCTTAGGATGAAGTACAATGGATCGATTACTGATGGTTCATTACACAAAGGGAAGCTATGTCCGCAGTTCAAGTACCTTGCTCACGTTATGCTACATGTTTTTGGATCAGTGAGTGGAGGTTATGATGTAATGAGAAAGAGTATTAGCACTTTGATGGTTGCCCTAATCTTGAACAAGCCTTTCAACGTATCTGGAATGATACTTCAACATATGTTGGAACCACTCAGAGGATTGAAGAATAAGATGTTTCTGTTATATCCAAGATTCCTGCAGATGATCTTTGATGAAAAGTACAAGAATGTTGAAAAGAAGAAACCAAAAAAACTCATGAACCAGTGATGACAAAAGAACAAAAGAAGCTATTGAATATCAAACTGATGAACAAGAGAATGGATGAAGAACGAAGGCTGAAGCAATTCAAGCAATAGTTGAGGGGGAGTTTGTAGATACACGAAAGTGCGACTAGTGCTATTGAATTGCAAATTCTAAGATGTTTTGTTGTAATCGGTTGGTCGAAGGAGGATATTGAATGGTCGAAGGTAGAAGTGTATGGTTGAAGGAGGCTCTAAGAGGTCAAAAGTAGATTTGTATGTACATATGTCCAGGTTCGCCCTATATGAATGGTCGAACTGCACATTCGACCAAGCTATTTGGGCGAATGTGCAAATCTATATAAGGCTGAATCATTTTTGAATGTTTAACTTTTGGTCATTTTGTTTCCCTCTCAGAGTGTGTCTCTCCCTAGGTTTTTTTGTGTCTCTCAGAGTGTGAAATTTATAGAAACCTCCCTGAATCTCAGTCTTCGGTCGGTTGGCTTCTTTTTCTTTCAATTTTCTCAACAAGCTTTTCAGATCGTCAAATTGTTCAACATTTGGTTTCTGACTTTCTGAATTCTTGAAGACATCATCAACGAATGTCTTACTCTTTTCACCTGCAAGTTTCTCAGTTTGACTTAACATTTCTACAGAAAATTCAGGAAATGCAGAATCCTGTTTGTCTTTGAAATACTCTGGATATTCCTCACTGGTAATATCCTCCATCTCAACATCTTCAAAAACTGGTGTATCTCTATCATTAGAGTGATTTCCTACTTCTTTCTCAGGAATATTAGGAATCCGATTCTCACTCATCAGCTCCTCAAGAGATTTACCGACTTGTCTAGCTAATCCTTCAAGTATCTCTTTAGAAATAGCTGCAGAAACTTCACCATCTTCAAGATCAGGATCGTTATACTCAAGCTCAAATCTCATATCATCCGATTCAAATATTTCTGGAAACTTTCCTGTCAGCTCAATCGTCCAGACTTTCTTTGTCAACATCTGACGATATAACTTTTTGTCTTCATCTGATAAAGATCTGATCTTTTCATTCCAAAAAAATATTATCATCATCAGTGTTACCACCAGGAGCTTTCGAACTTGATTCTCCTGCATCTTTACTAGCATCTCTCTTTTCATACTTATATTTATCAGTATCATCATCATCGTCATCATCATCATCATCTACAGAACTGTTATCTCCAGAATCATCTCCAGAACCATCTTTATCATCACCATCCTTCTTCTCAGGAGCATCACCGGCATCCTGGTCTAATTCCTCACCCTCTTCTTCTTCTTCAGATTCAGATGGTTCAAAATTAACAAGTTCTTCTTCACGCTCTTTATCTTCCTCTCCTTCTTTCAACTGAGGAGCTTTCTCATAAAGATCATCAATAAGATTCCTTAAGCTCTTATTGTCTTTCTTCACTTGTTTGTTCTCGAGTCTCAAAGAAATTTATCTTCTAGTATTTCTCTGTTCATGAGCTAACAACTTCTGATTTTCATCTTGAAGTTGTTTTATCTTTGCTTCTAACACTTCCTGACTCTCCTGTGAAGATTCAACAATATTCAACATCTTCTTATCATTCTTTCTCAACTGTTCAATCTCTTGCTATTGCTGGTTAATAATCTTCATCATATTTGCAAGCTTCTGGTTCACCGCATTCATCACATCACTTGATACAGTAACCTGTGGTGTTGAAGCCTCAGAAACAAGAGTCTTTTTCTTAAACTTGTTCAAGACTCTTTCCATAGCCTGATTAAAGTCTTCAGTTGGATCAACAGTTTTATTAGCAACAGATTTCTTCTGTTTCTTTGTTGCTGGGGATGTCACGGGAGTAGCAGATTTAGAACTAGATACATCAGGAACATTCTTTCCTGCAATCAGAATCTCAACTTCTTTTGCTCTCCTCTTCTTTGGATTTCTATCTCATCAGTCTTTGATTTCTTCTTGAACATGGGCTTCTTTTGTTTTTCACCAACCATCGGTGATCCACTAAAATCTTCTACACCCATACCAAGACTCACATCTATATCATCCATCACAATTGGACTCTTCAGTCTCTGTTCCTCTAAAGTCTTGTTGAGACTTTCCGACTCACCAGCCACAGTGGCCTTGGGCTTGGTTCGTTTTACAGTCTCGTCAGCAGAGTCCCATCTTTCATCTATTTGAGTCTCCTCAGAATCGGCAGACTCTTCATCGACTAACCTTGTACCTTTCTTTGCCATACTCTTCTTTGTAAGTTCAACGTCATCCTCCTTTTCCTTACCTTTTCCTTTCCCACTCTTAGCACCAACATTCACCACTTGTCTCTTTCTCTTTGCTTCCAGATTAACATGAAACAAAGGATCATCGTTGTCAGATTCATTGTTCGCATTTCTAGCCTTATCCACACCTGGATACTTATAATCAGGATTGATCAAATGCCACAGATTCTTTAGGGGTGGTCTTTCATTCTCAGGAACCCCTATGTAACCTTTCATTTTGATTAAAGTGTTCAAGCTCATATGATCTTGAACTAAAATCTGTGTAGGATCTTTTCTCAGCTTCTTGCATTTCTGATCAAATATCATCTGTAAAAACCTGGGATATAACAGAAACTTCTTGTGCTTCAAGCCTTTTAGTGGTTCAAGCATATTATCCAAAATCATCCCAGATACATTGAACGGCTTGTTCAGTATAAGAGCTACCATCAACGAGCTGATACTCTTCCTCATCACATCATATCCACCACTAACGGATCCAAAAACATGTAACATCACATGAGCTAAGTATTTGAATTGTGGGCACAATTTGCCTTTATGCAAAGCTCCATCTGTGATTGGTCCGTTGTACTTCATGCGTAAAAAGCATTTCCTCTGTTCAATCCATGATAAACTTCTTGGATCAATCGTCTCATCTTTCAATCTCAAGGCTTTACGAATATCACTCTTTGTAACTATTGCCAGCTGCCCTTGAATGTTGCTAACAATAACAGTTTGATTATCCCAAAAATCTATCTTTGCATTCTTCCAAAAATCTACTTGATGGTCTTTGTAGATAATGGCAGGTGTGGCTATCGCATCAACAACTCTGCTACGCTTTAAAAACTCTATAATTCTAGTGAATTTAGTATGCTTCTTGACATCGCCAAGAAAAGCACAGCAGTTATGAGCCTCTTCAAACGACAACTCTTCTTCCGACGTCTTTCCAGCAGCTTTTTCAGATGATCCAGCTGGAATATCTGTGTTCTGAGGTTCTGCCATTTGAAATTCTGCAAAAACGAAGCATGAAAATTCATTAAAAGCGGACAAAATTCGCAAAATTAAAATTTGGTTTTTTGGAAGTCCACATTCGACCCTTCGGTGGTTCGAATATGGAAAATTTAAGGTTCTAAAGTGAAAAACAAGGTTCGAATGTGAAAAATTTCTTTAGAAATGTACATACGACCTTTATTACACATTCGCCCCTATGAACAAGTCACCTTCGACCGGAAAAGCCCCATTCGACCTTTCTTAAATGGACGAACCTGAGTGTTTGTAACACCCCAACCGATGGCAGAAACATCGAGGTGTCACGTATGAATGATTGTTCAGTAGCTCATGGTAATACATAAGTTTAAATAATCCTTTGTTTCATTACAGTATTGAATTACATTAAATGTCTTGAATGAAGTCTAATACATCCAATAATCAAACAAAGCTTAAAACTTCAAATATCTTCTCATGCTAGCTCTAGACTTCAAGCATCAGTATTTCCTGTTGAGTTTGGAAAATATGGGGGGGGGGGTCAATTAGAAGTTGGTGAGAATACATAAGACAAGTCAAGAAATTAAGTTTTAGAATAAAAGTTTAGCAATTCATATGTCTATTGTAAGTTTAAGTCTACATGAATAAACAAGAAGTATAGTATGCACATAATCAATCCTCCGACAAAGTTTAGGTCCATTCCGCATCCACGGTTCTCCTTATAAAGTTTAGGTCCATCACGCATTCACGGTTCTCCTTATAAAGTTTAGGTCCATCCCGCATTCATGGTTCTCCTTATAAAGTTTAGGTCCATCCCGCATTCACGGTTCTCCTTATACAGTTTAGGTCCATCCCGCATTCACGGTTCTCCTTATAAAGTTTAGGTCCATCCCGCATTCACGGTTCTCCTTATAAAGTTTAGGTCCATCCCGCATTCACGGTTCTCCTTATAAAGTTTGGAACGATAACAATCACCCGCGCTCCCCATAGAATTGGTCAATGAATCTAGGTGGGGTTGTCAATCCAATAGATCTATCATTGTATATCGCCGGCTTGGCCATAGCTAATGATTATGTAAGTTGAAGTTTAAGTCTAATAGTCTTTGTCTAAGTCATGAGGCATTAATGTTTACAACTAGACATGTATGTAGAATTGCTTAAGTATAAAGTTTCAAGTATAAAGAATTGCATAAACAAGGTTACGTAAACTCACCTGAAATTCACTGTGTAAGTACTAGCAAGTAGCAACAAGTCTGAACTTGGATTAATTGAACTCTTGTATCCTATTACAAATAAATGATGCCTTCAATTCTAATGCAAGTAAGCTTGCTTCATTTCTTAGTTGTAAAGATAGTTGATTCAACTACCTAGATTCGTATTGTAAACAATACGTGTCTTAATGTGTGTATGACTTAACGAACCGATAGTACTTGGTTGAGATTCACGAAGCTTGCGCGTATGTATAGTTATATATAATGTATATGTATACTTTATAAATATTCAGATTCATGGCTTTAAACTAGTTAGAAAGGAATATCTAAGAGTGTTAAAATAATATGTGTAACTTGATTCGCGTTTTAGTTTATTTGAAGACCGGATGATATATGTATTATGTTTATATATATAATCATGTATTTATGTTCAGATATTTCTATAAAAAAAATAATAATAAAATAAGGTTTGGATAGAATTTGTATGTAAAACGTTACTTTTGAAGCAGAACATTATAGATTTGAACGTCCGATATTCTTTTTATATTTTTATAAAAATTTGGGTAGAGTCTCCTTTGTTTTTGTAAGAAACCGACAACTCATGTTGTCTATATTTTCCCAAAATCAATTGTCAACATTCTCAAAACACAATACAATTTAACTAAGTCTTTAAGCGTGACAAAATGTTTAATTTATTAAGACCATAAAGAGCGATACAAAGAGTTTTGATAAGTAATACATATACATATAATGCGATGTTTTGACAATTCGTATGAATCATAAGATAGTCGTTGTACTAATTTGTGAAGTATAGTTTAGTTAATAGTTAATGTTTCAAAAATAGAGTAGTAAAACGACTAGTTAAAATAAGCATTCAAAGTTATGTTTCGCCAACTAATGTATTTGTTCATGACATTCCAACATATGTTTCGTATTAACCCTCTCAACATTTTAATAGTTCGCAACATAACTACACAAGCGTACATACATAAATGTTAGCCATTTTCTTTTGTCGACTAAATAAAAGTGTTTTATAATTGCAAGTCGGTTCGGTTCGTTTAAGTTTTCAACAATATATTTATATAAAATTGTACACAAAATGAATAAGAGTCGTGGCGTGCGTTATACCTTCCCGCGAACAGACTCTTGAACTGACTCGTACTCGCCTCGAATCAAGAGTTGACCAGCTGTGACCATTGAATAAGATTGACCAGATCTTGGCTGGTTTGACTAAGGTTGACCGAGGAGAAGATGGACAAGAAACAAGATCTGACCTTCCCGAGCACAAGGAATACGCCTGAACCCAACGAGCATCTTGGCCCGAATGGAGACTGAACACGAACCAGAACAATACCACTTGAACCCAACTACTAGACCATGGTCTGCATCTCTTCGCGTCGCCCACACCGTGTCCATCACCTACCCCGAGAAAGACCAAATGGAACCCAACCTTCAGTCGACACCGCATCCCCACATTCAAGACCCAGTGGCGGCGCCGCTGTTCCTAATCCCCGTAACTATCACTGGAACCAACCATCAGAAAACTATCCTTAATCAGGCGTCGATGATACCCTTGTTCTCCTAGACCCTTACGTTGCCACCACCAAGCAAGGTGGTGGTGGCCGGTCGTTGCTTAGAGAGGGAAGGAGAGAGAGAGACTTAGATGAGAGAGGGTGCGAGAGAGAAGAGAGAGCAGATAAAGGTGGGAGTTCGGTGGTTCTTAGTCACTGCTGCTACTCAAATGGTGAGGGAAAGAATCTGAACAAGGGTGGTGGGTATGTGTAAAGTAGTGCAAGGAGATGTAAGAGGGATGGGGTGGTGGTTGGCAGCGGCTCGGTGGTGGTAGTTCTTATGGCTGCCGCCACTTATCTAGAGTGGGAAGATAGGATGGCTAAGAGTTGGAGTTGGAATTGGATGCTGCTTACAAGGTGCAGATCCATCGATTACCAGTTAATACTAGATTATAGATAATAGATAATAAATAGATAAAGTGAAAGGATTATGAAAGTAAGGAAGGAGGGTTTAATGGTGGTGGCTAGGGTTTTCTTGAAGAAGATAAGAAGGAGAAGGAGGTTTGTCTATATAGATAGGGTTTTGGTGTGGGTGAAGTGGTTGGGTACCGCGTATACGAGCCAGTTACTGACTCGGTCTCATTTAAATTACGTAACTTGTTTAACCGCTAAAAAGATATTTTGTTAAATTTTATTTATATAAACCGACTTAAAACGAGTGGTTGGACTATATGTTTGTTATAATATATTTTTAGTCGCGTTTAGAAATTTACAAGGATACAGGTCGGTTTACCAGTATGTTATTACTTACAAACGCGTTATTTGGGGAATTTAAATAATTAAATTTATTAATGAATAAGAATGTATTTCTTGTTAACGAATTTAAATCGTTTTATGAATAAAATATCAATATTATAATATTAGAGAAAAGCTGGGCGTTACAGTCTCCCCTACTTTTAGGAACTTCGTCCCGAAGTTATTGTTAGAGTATAGTAAAAGCTTATAAGTAACATGATCAAGGTTTTATTAAGTGATTTTTTTTAGTAGGTTAAAGCGTTATAGAGAAAATCGTTTGTTACGCAAATAAATAAACAATTGAATTTAAGTTCGAGGACATCTTTTGACAAAATTACCTATTTTGTAAAATTTCTAGGTATTGAAAATCCAACAAAATAGAAATCTTTAGTTTTGTACTAGGGTATACTCAGGTTATGAGGTTGCAGTTTAAAAATATGTAACATGTTGAAAAAAGGCAGTAATATGATTTGGGTAAGGCGTTGAAAATAATTAAACGTACGAGTAATATTATAAGTTTGTAAAATGAAGTGTGGTGGTGAAATCCATAGATGATTCATGAAATTTAGGCTAACAGGGGAAGTATATAAGGAAGAAAATAGATTTGAATTTCAAAAATTTTGAGATTCAAAACTTAAAATTTATACGGGAGTGAGGGGGTATAAATGAAAATGAAACACAAAGATTGTATTCATTTGTCCACGTATATACGAAAATGTTGACTTATCATGACAGATCGGATCAAAGCCTAGTGAATTCGCCCTATTAAACTAGCAGAACATTAGGATTGCAACAGGTGAAAGAGAGTGTAGGCAAGACCAAGCTAGGGTAAGAATAAGGAGGAGGATAGGGATAGAGATAAGGATAAGGTAGAGCTACAAGCAACTAAAGCAAGTACTGATTAAAGTCCTAAGGCTATAGACTAGATTATTTTTCAAATAACCTAATTCCCTATAACCAAGGCTCTGATACCAATCTGTAACACCCCAACCGATGGCGGAAACATCGAGGTGTCACATATGAATGATTGTTCAATAGCTCATGGTAATACATAAGTTTAAATAATCCTTTGTTTCATTACGGTATTGAATTACATTAAATGTCTTGAATGAAGTCTAATACATCCAATAATCAAACAAAGCTTAAAACTTCAAATATCTTCTCATGCTAGCTCTAGACTTCAAGCATCAGTATTTCCTGTTGAGTTTGGAAAATATGGGGGGGGGGGGGGTCAGCTAGAAGTTGGTGAGAATACATAAGCCAAGTCAAGCAATTAAGTTTTAGAATAAAAGCTTAGCAATTCATATGTCTATTGTAAGTTTAAGTCTACATGAATAAACAAGAAGTATAGTATGCACATAATCAATCCTCCGACAAAGTTTAGGTCCATCCCGCATCCACGGTTCTCCTTATAAAGTTTAGGTCCATCCCGCATTCACGATTCTCCTTATAAAGTTTAGGTCCATCCCGCATTCCCGGTTCTCCTTATAAAGTTTAGGTCCATCCCGCATTCACGGTTCTCCTTATAAAGTTTGGAACGATAACAATCACCCGCGCTCCCCATAGAAAAGGTCAACGAATCTAGGTGGGGTTGTCAATCCAATAGATCTATCATTGTATAGCGCCGGCTTGGCCACAACTAATGATTATGTAAGTTGAAGTTTAAGTCTAATAGTCTTTGTCTAAGTCATGAGGCATTAATGTTTACAACTAGACATGTATGTAGAATTGCTTAAGTATAAAGTTTCAAGTATAAAGAATTGCATAAACAAGGTTACGTAAACTCACCTGAAATTCATTGTGTAAGTACTAGCAAGTAGCAACAAGTCTGAACTTGGATTAATTGAACTCTTGTATCCTATTACAAATAAATGATGCCTTCAATTCTAATGCAAGTAAGCTTGCTTCATTTCTTAGTTGTAAAGATAGTTGATTCAACTACCTAGATTCGTATTGTAAACAATACGTCTCTTAATGTGTGTATGACTTAACGAACCGATAGTACTTGGTTTAGTTTCACAAAGCTTACGTGTATGCATAGTTATATATAATGTATATGTATACTTTATATAATATTCAGATTCATGGCTTTAAACTAGTTAGAAAGGAATATCTAAGATAGTTAAAATAATATGTGTAACTTGATTCGGGTTTTAGTTTATTTGAAGACCGGACGATATATGTATTATGTTTATATATATAATCATGTATTTATGTTCAGATATTTCTATAAAAAAATAATAATAAAATAAGGTTTGGATAGAATTTATATGTAAAACGTTACTTTTGAAGCAGAACATTATAGATTTGAACGTCCGATATTCTTCTTATATTTTTATAAAAATTTGGGCAGAGTCTTCTCCGTTTTTGTAAGAAACCGACAACTCATGTTGTCTATATTTTCCAAAAATCAATTGTCAACATTCTCAAAACACAATACAATTTAACTAAGTGTTTAAGCGTGACAAAATGTTTAATTTATTAGAGTTAATTGCCAATTTAGTCACTGAAGTTTGTCAAAAATTATCACTTTCATCCAAATCTTTTTATTTGGTCAATTTAGTCCTTGTGGTTTCATCTTTTTCTCATTTTAGTCCCTGTGGACTAACAAGATTTGGATGAAAGTGACAATTTTTAACAAACCTCAGGGACATATAATGCGATGTTTTGACAATTCGTATGAATCATAAGATAGTCGTTGTACTAATTTGTGAAGTATAGTTTAGTTAATAGTTAATGTTTCAAAAATAGAGTAGTAAAACGACTAGTTAAAATAAGCATTCAAAGTTATGTTTCGCCAACTAATGTATTTGTTCATGACATTCCAACATATGTTTCGTATTAACCCTCTCAACATTTTAATAGTTCGCAACATAACTACACAAGCGTACATACATAAATGTTAGCCATTTTCTTTTGTCGACTAAATAGAAGTGTTTTATAATTGCAAGTCGGTTCGGTTCGTTTAAGTTTTCAACAATATATTTATATAAAATTGTACACAAAATGAATAAGAGTCGTGGCGTGCGTTATACCTTCCCGCGAACAGACTCTTGAACTGACTCGTACTCGCCTCGAATCAAGAGTTGACCAGCTGTGACCATTGACTAAGATTGACCAGATCTTGGTTGGTTTGACTAAGGTTGACCGAGGAGAAGATGGACAAGAAACAAGATCTGACCTTCCCGAGCACAAGGAATACGCCAGAACCCAACGAGCATCTTGGCCCGAATGGAGACTGAACACGAACCAGAACAATACCACTTGAACCCAACTACTAGACCATGGTCTGCATCTCTTCGCGTCGCCCACACCGTGTCCATCACCTGATCCGAGAAAGACCAAATGGAACCCAACCTTCAGTCGACACCGCAGCCCCACATTCAAGACCCAACGGTGGCGCCGCTGTTTGATGCGCGGTTGAACGCATCTTGTTAATATATTAGTTTTGTATATATTTTAGTCTTTTATAGTGTACCTTTTGTCGGTCTGAGTTATTTATTAGTGCACATGTGTTTTGTAGGTGTTCATGAACGTTGTGGCGTAGACAAGAAATTTTGATCGAGCGAAGAACACCCGAGTCGAGAGCACGAAGCTATAATAATAAACTAGTAATAATAATATAATAAATAAATAAAAAAAAGTCAAAAAAATAATGTAAGACCATAAATGGCCTAAGCCCAATACGAGGGGTCCATGGATTGCATTAGGTTTTATAATTATTTTCTTGGATGGCAAGAATGAATTTTGGTGGGGTGAGTATATATTAGGGATAAAACGACAATTTATGGGGAGAGGAATATATTTTCCTTTGTGACGGCGCACAGAAGATACAATTGGAAGGCAGACTTTGGCACGTGAAGGAAACAGCAAGTATATTTGGATTCTTTTGTGACGCACGGAGGTTGAATGGCAATTTATTGAAGTGATTCTATAATTTTTCTTGACGCACACAAGAAACACAGCAGAGAAAGGTTGAATCGCACGAGAAAAATAAAAATAGAGGAGGCATGCACGCGACCAAGATGCAAGGCTAAATCCTTTGTGACTTTCCCCGGGTGAACGGTTTTAGTTTTCTTTTGCATTAGACTTGTTTATTTATGTTTGAACTGGTATGTCTTGACCACTTGTGTTTGAGTTGTTGAAACGTTTATTTATATTTGAATTATTTATCTTTTACCAAACGTACTGCCAATTTCTTGCATTGTTAGCGGGGTGGTAATTGGTGGGTAATTGATATTTTTGAGCGGACAATTAGGTTGTACGGTTATTATTAAAAACTGTCCTTAGTTGTTAAATCAACTCATAAATCCCAAGGCCATGTCTATGTGGTGTTCTAATAATTAAACTAAGTTTATGTCAAAGTCTATACCTGGATCCCGGGTGAAAGTTACTTTTCCTTAATTTGATATTACTTTAATTTTTATTTGTTTACTCATTTTTAATCAACCAAAAATTCCAACTCAAGATCAATATTTTATTAATTTACTTTTAAAACTTATACTGACCACGCGTTCCTTGTGGAGACGACCTTACTTACCCGTACTAGTATAGGTATTTAAGTTATAAATACTTGTTTTTGATTAGCCCACGACAGCTACATCAAAATGGCGCCGTTGCCGGGGAACACGTGCGCTTAGTTTAGTTTTCTTGTTACTTTCGTTTTTCTCACCAAAAATAAAAAAATAAAAAGTAAAATATTTACTTTCGTTTTTCTCAAAAAAAAATAAAAAAAAAATAAACAAAAAACAAAAAAAAAATTAATTAAAAGATAAAAACCCAAAAAAAAAAAATATTTTACTTTTCTAGTATTTTATTTTATTTTTCTTGTTTAGTTCGGTATTACGCAAAGTTCTTTGTTTGTCTGTGTGCAGGTGACTTAAAATTTTATGCATCATACACGCCGTTCAGGAAAGACTTCACCTCTGATTTTTGATCCCGAAATTGAGAAAACAGCTAGAAAGAACCGGACACTGCATCAGAAAAAAATTGGTCCAAGTGAGTTAGCAAAAATAGAGACATCATCAACAAATATGAGCAATCACAGTAATCTTGCCAACCAGGATAACCAGCAACCACCACAACAAAATCCCTTACCAAATATGCCAGTACCACCCTTTCCACAATTTAACCAACCTCCACCAGATCAACCACCAGCTCAACCATTTAACCCAGCACCACAAAATATTCCACCACAGCCTAACCCACTTCGGGTTGTTCATAGAGATCGTTCAGGAACCCAATCCACTCACCTGAACCGAGAGCCACATCCACATAGGGCGGACAGTATTTTCAATGAAGATAATTTTCGGGGCAGAGTAGATGAATGGGATGATGGGGAATATCAAGAAGGTGACGATAATGGTCAGGAGTGGACTGATGAGGAAGATTATGGGGAGAATCAAAGAGGTCAGTATGATCTACCACTGAACAGGGATCAAGGTGGACTCAGGTATCAAAACCCACATAGGATGAACAGGGCACCAATGAACCCTCCTCACAGGCAAAGACGTCCACGAGTACAGGATCATCACGCTAGAGGAGTGGACAGTCATTTCAGGCCTCAGATAGCACCGAGCTCGTCACCTATAGTTATGCCTGTAGCTCGTGGAGGTAGAACATTTGAAGCTAAGCCTCACCTTTTGAACATGCTTCCCACCTTTCACGGGAAGGGTAGTGAGGAGCCATATGCGCATATTGCGGATTTTGAGGCAGTTTGTGGAATGATTGGGGGTCATGGGTTTACACCAGATCAGGTAAAGTTGGTGTTGTTTCAGTTCTCATTGAAGGATGCTGCACGTAATTGGTTTACATCTTTACCATATGCAAGTATCTATGACTGGGAGGAGTTACAACAACAGTTTCTTGAAGAATATTACACTCCTCAGAGGACTTGTGAGGCCAGAGCAGCCATTAGAGAGTTCCAACAATTACCAGGTGAGTTGTTTTATGAAGCGTGGAAGAGATTTAATCAGCTGCTTAGAAATTGTCCTCATCACGGTATTCAAAGATGGGAGTTAATTACTGCGTTTCATGATGGGTTGTCTAGTGATGATATCAGGGATATTAAGGCTACCACTGGGGGTACCTTTTTAAGAAATCATGTTGATGTGGATTGGGATTATCTAGAGACAGTAGCTGTAGACTCCAAGAGACAAGCTCAGTCTGACCGGAAGAAAAAGCATTCAATAACGAAACCAGCCAGTACGAGTGTCACAAGTGCCAGGGTTGCTCAGTTAGAGAAAGAAAAAGAATCTTTAGAGCGCCAGTTGGCTAGTTTAAAAGGTATTGGTGGTAGGGACACGTTACATGCAGCTCAGTCTTACCCGGTTTGTGCGTCATGTGGAGAACTAGGCCATTCTACTAGAGATTGTTCAGGCCAGTACGAAGAAGTTGAAGAGGCAGTCAACATGGTTTATGGTGACCAGAAGAAATATGATATGAATTCCAATACATATCACCCAGGTTTACGTAATCATCCTAACTTTAGATATGGTGATACTACTAATCAGTCTAATCCTAATTTTCAGGTACCATCTCAAGGAGGAAAGTCATATCAGAACAGACAGATAGGTTACAGTAACCAGAGCTACAATCAAGGGAATTACAACAGAGGAAATCAAAGGAGTTATCAGCAGAATTCTGACCAGGGTAGAGCAAACACCCAGAATGAGGGAAGCAACAATGAAGTCTTGGAAATCCTAAAACAGATTAGGAATGATCAGGAGCTACAGTCCAAGGCTCATCAAGCCCTAGAAAAACAGGTGGCCCAGTTAGCAGCAGAGATGGCTCAAGGAAGAAAAGATTCAGGAAAGCTACCGAGTGATACCACAACTAATCCTCAACACCAGAGTAGCAGTTCTTCCAAAGCCAGAGTTAATCAGGTAAGTATTTTACGGTCAGGAAAAGTTTATGACAACAAAGTAGGCTCTCCTCCACCATTTGTTGAGGGTATTGTGGAGGAGGTAGATGAGGATGCTGAAACCGATATTGAGTCAGAACCTATTAGTCCTAAGCAGATTAAAAAAGTAAATTTTCAAGAATCAAATAATAGGGTAATAGGTGATGAATCGGTCACGGCTAAGGAAAAGGGTACGGAGGGTAATACCGTCCCGTTTCCTAAAGCCTTGTTGAACCCAGCAAACAAAGTTGTGAATAAACGGGGCCCGCAGCAGGATGAGATGTGGGAAGTTTTTAAACAGGTCAAAATAAACCTCCCCTTACTTGATGCAATTAAACAGGTTCCAGCTTATGCAAAATATTTAAAGGACCTGTGCACCCAAAAACGGCACAATAAAATTCCTAAGAAAATCTCTTTAACTGAAAATGTTAGTGCTGTTTTGTCGGGTTCTCTTCCACCAAAGCTCCGAGATCCAGGTGCTCCTTTAATTCCCATTCAAGTGGGTGAATTTAAGATGAGTCGAGCGCTTCTGGATTTGGGAGCCAGTGTCAGTATTCTTCCGGGGAGTCTTTATGACTAGTATGATTTTGGCCCATTGAAAAAGGCTGACACCACAGTGGTGTTAGCTGATTTGACTTTGAAGCTACCCCGGGGGATCTTGCATGATGTCATTGTCAAAGTAGAAGATTTTTATTACCTAGTAGACTTTTTGGTTTTGGATTACATGTCTGTTGAAAAATCTAAGCAACCTAATGTCATACTTGGTAGACCATTTTTAGCAACTGCTAATGCTTTGATAGACTGTAGGAATGGGACAGTTGACATCACTTTTGGTAATCGAAAAGTTAGATTAAATGTTTTTTCCAATGCATCTAACTCTCTGGTTGGTGATGAATGCTTCATGGCGGACATCATTGACGGGTGTCAAACCCATGAAAGTGGGGGAGCTACCACAGAGACATGTTTTGTTTGTGACAAGGAGCAGGTAGAAGTTGATGCAGAATTGGAAGCTGAAGAGAAGAAATTGGAAGTTATGGCAATTCGGGCCTCAAAGCCAACTTAGACAGTACAGGTAGAAAGCTTGCCCGAACATATTGATACACATCTGAAGCCATCACTAGAGTCACCTCCACAAGTTGAGTTGAAAGTACTGCCAAAGCATCTGAAGTATGCATTTGTGGGTGAGAATAACACCCTACCAGTGATCATAGCAGCAAATCTGTCACAGGAACAGGAAAAGGCTTTAATGGAAGTATTGGTAGCTAATCGAGCAGCTATCGGATGGACAATTGCAGACCTCAAAGGGATTAGTCCATCCGTTGTTATGCACAAAATTATAACAGATGAAGGTGCAAAGCCTACTAGAGATGCACAGAGAAGACTGAACCCGAACATGCGGGAGATTGTGAAGAAAGAGGTGCTTAAGTGGCTGGATGCAGGGATCATCTATCCTATTTCTGATAGCACTTGGGTGAGCCCAACTCAGACAGTACCAAAGAAAGTGGGCATCCAGATAGTCACAGGTGAGGATGGTAAAGAGGTAGCCACTCGGCCGGTAACCGGGTGGCGTATTTGTATTGATTACAGGAAATTAAATGCAGCAACTTCAAAGGATCACTTTCCTTTACCTTTTATCGATCAGATTGTTGAAAAGCTTGCAGGTCAGAAATTTTATTGTTTTCTAGATGGATATTCAGGCTATAACCAGATTGCAATTCATCCTGATGATCAACAAAAGACCACATTTACATGTCCTTATGGCACTTTCGCATTTAGGCGAATGCCATTTGGACTATGTAATGCCCCGGCCACCTTCCAAAGGTGTATGATGAGTATCTTTTCAGATATGGTCGGGGAGTCTATGGAGATCTTCATGGATGATTTCTCCATTTTTGGCACATCTTTCGAAGCTTGCTTAGATCAATTATCAAAAGTCTTAAAAAGATGTGTTGAAACTAATTTGGTACTGAGTTGGGAAAAGAGCCATTTTATGGTTCAAGAGGGTATTGTATTGGGCCACGTGGTTTCAAACAAGGGTATTGAAGTTGACCATGCAAAAATAAAAGTCATTTCCACGTTACCTCCACCCACAAGTGTCAAAGGCGTTCGTTCCTTTCTTGGACACGCCGGCTTTTACAGAAGGTTCATAAAAAGTTTTTCTGACATCACAAAACCGCTCTGTAACCTCTTGTTAAAAGATGTCCCTTTTGTTTTTGATGAACAATGTTTAAAAGCTTTTGAAACATTGAAACATAAATTAGTTGAAGCTCCTATTTTACAATCACCTGATTGGTCACTTCCTTTTGAAATTATGTGTGATGCAAGTGATTATGCAGTTGGGGATGTTTTGGGACAAAGGGTTGATACGAATCCGGTGGCTATTTACTATGCCAGCAAGACTCTTTCAGATGCTCAGTTAAATTACACCACTACTGAGAAAGAGTTGCTTGCAGTTGTCTATGCTTTAGACAAATTCCGGTCATATATTTGTGGTAGTAAGGTTATTGTGTATTCTGATCATTCTGCTGTCAGGTATCTTATGGATAAGAAGGATGCGAAGCCAAGGTTAATTAGATGGATTTTGTTGCTACAAGAGTTTAACCTTTAGATCAGAGATAAGAAAGGAAGTGAAAACGTTGTGGCAGATCATTTGTCACGCGTTGTTCAAGAAAAGGAAGGCCCAGAAGAAGATATCCTGGAAACCTTCCCGGATGAACAATTGTTATCTGTTGATACTGAACCATGGTATGCTAACTTTGCTAACTATGCTGCTTCAGGTACAATACCAGAACATTGGTCAAGAAAAAAGAGGGCACACTTCCTATCACAAGCCAAGCATTACATTTGGGATGAGCCGGATCTATTTAAAGTTGGAGCAGACCAGATTATCCGGAAGTGTGTTAATAATGAAGATATACCATTAGTTCTCTCAATGGTTAATGAATTTGTATGTGGAGGGCACTTCAGTGGTCAAAAGACGGGTCACAAAGTGCTGGCATGTGGGCTGTTCCGGCCTACAATTTTTAAGGATGCATTTGACTATGCTAAAAGTTGTCTTAGATGTCAACAGATTGGTAGCATCACAAAGCGGGATGAGATGCCCATGCAGCCAATCCTTGTAGTCGATATCTTCGACGTGTGGGGAATTGACTTCATGGGGCCCTTCCCAAATTCTTTTGGAAATCTCTACATTCTAGTGGCAGTGGATTATGTGTCTAAATGGGTAGAAGCCATTGCCACCAGAACGAATGACCATCAAGTTGTTTGCAAGTTTGTCAGATCGAACATTTTCTCGAGATTTGGAATTCCCTGTGTGATCATAAGTGATGGGGGGTCCCATTTCAAAAATTTAAACTTTGGCAAACTTCTTAGGAAATATGGTGTAGACCATCGAATTGCCACTCCATATCATCCTCAAACGAGTGGGCAAGTCGAAGTTTCCAATAGGCAGATTAAAGAGATTTTACAGAAAACTGTACGAGCTGACCGCAAGGATTGGTCGACCAAGCTGGATGACGCCTTGTGGGCATATCGTACAGCCTACAAAACGCCTATTGGAACTACACCATATCGGTTGGTTTATGGGAAGGGGTGTCACTTACCGGTCGAAGTCGCTCATCGTGCATATTGGGCTGTTAAGCAGGTTAATGTTGATTATGATACTGCAGGTAAGGCAAGAAAGTTGGCATTAGGGGAACTGGAGGAGATACGGAATGAGGCTTATGAGTGTGCATCGGCATACAAGGATAAGATGAAGAAGGTGCATGATGCAAAATTAAGACCGAAAAAGTTTGAATTAGGCCAATGGGTGTGGCTATACAATTCCAGGTTGAAACTGTTCCCTGGGAAACTGAAGAGCAAGTGGACGGGACCGTACCGTATCACTAAGATTGGAAGCCACAGAGACATTGAGATTGAAGATTTCGATGATCATATCCAACAGACGGTGAATGGTCATAGGTTAAAGCCGTATCTAGACGTGCGCAATGTAAACGGACCAGACAAGCATGTGGAGGTCCTGTATGTGAGCACTATGCTCACCGAGGAGTGATACGCATACCAGATATGGTTACTTGTAGAGTTTGTATAGTTGTGTGGAGTATTACAGGTACGTTTTTTTATTTTGTTTTTAGAGTTTGAGTCTGTTTTTGTTTTTTCTGGGAATGCTTGGAGTTTAACTTTGCAATCAGATAACTTCGTCTGTACTCAATCTCCATTCAGGCGGGGTAAAGCTGTACATCATCGATGTATCAGGCATCCTAGAATTTTATGTTTTTATTTTTCTTTTGAGTCTTATTTTCAGGTTTGTTTATCGGCCGCGAATGAAATGCTATACGGTTCGATTGGGAGGAACTGCAGGGACCCATACGCGCACTGCCTATATCCAGGGGAGTCTGTTCCTTTTATTAGTGTTGTACAATTTTTTATTTCTACTTTATTTTATTCCTAGCTCACATTGAGGACAATGTGTCGTTCAAGTGTGGGGGTGGGGAAACTTCATTTTTATTTATTCTTGAGTCTAAAAAAAAAAAAAAGTTAAAAAAAAATTGAAAATTGAAAATGTCTTGAAAATTGTTCTTAAAAAGCACTCTAATCAGACATAAAGCAGCTCTTTCGGTACCTGCCAGTTGTTTCTTGATTGTTTTGGCAGTAGATCCTTAGTCATGGTCTAATTTGTGGAAAAGTAATATGAACCGTTTTCAGCAGGTATTTTTAAGAAAAAAGTTTAGAATTGCCTGACTAGGTTTAACAAGCTATTGGTAATAAATGCATGCACACATCGGTAACCCATTTCCCCACTTTTGTGAGATCTTGAGCCTACTAGATGTTAGATTGATTTATAGATATTTTCGTTTGTTGAGAGTAGGCCAGATGTTTCTCTGTTGCAGAACTTGTGTGATTTGATACATGCTGAGGTTGTAGACTAGATATGCACGTACATGATAAAGGCAATCTAGGATTTCCCTTTTTCTTTTGATACCCACTTATTGTCTTGTGTTCACCCGTTTAACCAAATATTACCCTTAGTAGCCATGTTGAGCCTATACCCTTTCGATTGTTAAACCTATAAAGTTACCCAAATCGACCTGTTAACCGTTGTTAAGAAAATTGATGACATCCATTGTGTTCTATGTTTGTATCTATGTGTTTGAGTTCTACTAAGTGTTGAAAAAATATGTATATATATGTGAAAAAAAAAATTGAAAAAGAAAAAAAAAGAAAAAGAAAAAAAAAAGGAAAAAATACGAAAATAGAAGTATTATTATGGTCAGAATATGACCAAAGTTGTGTTTATTTGTGTGTATTGTGAGAATAAGGATTGTCAGTCATGTAGAACCCTTTCTTTTGAGCCACTTTCTAACCAAATCTATCCTACCTTTACCCTAAGCCCAAAACCCGTAAGTCCTTTAGATATGTGCATTGTCTACAGTTGAGGTGTGATTGTCATACAAGCCTATGATAACAGAGTTGCATACTTGATTTTTGAGTGAATAATACTAGCGCACTACATGCTAGTCCAGATATTAAACCGAGTGGAGTGAAAATTGTGAGGGGTGTGTTGCATGAAAATAACAACCGGAAGCATGTTAGATTTAGTCGGGTAAAATCTGTTTTTAAATGGAAATCAATTTGACTTGCTGAATTAACACATCTAATGCTGATCTGTAAATGGGGTATGACTTTGGACCTTAGCTAAGGTATGATGGGGCGACTGGGGTGCTAGTCTGTGATAATGTCTTGAGCAGAGTATATATAATTTTTTCGAGACGAAAAAAGATAAGTGTGGGGGTGTGATGCGCGGTTGAACGCATCTTGTTAATATATTAGTTTTGTATATATTTTAGTCTTTTATAGTGTACTTTTTGTCGGTCTGAGTTATTTATTAGTGCACATGTGTTTTGTAGGTCTTCATGAACGTTGTGGCGTAGACAAAAAATTTTGATCGAGCGAAGAACACCCGAGTCGAGAGCACGAAGCTATAATAATAAACTAATAATAATAATATAATAAATAAATAAAAAAAAAGTCAAAAAAATAATGTAAGACCATAAATGGCCTAAGCCCAATACGAGGGGTCCATGGATTGCATTAGGTTTTATAATTATTTTCTTGGATGGCAAGAATGAATTTTGGTGGGGTGAGTATATATTAGGGATAAAACGACAATTTATGGGGAGAGGAATATATTTTCCTTTGTGACGGCGCACAGAAGATACAATTGGAAGGCAGACTTTGGCACGTGAAGGAAACAGCAAGAATATTTGGATTCTTTTGTGACGCACGGAGGTTGAACGGCAATTTATTGAAGTGATTCTATAATTTTTCTTGACGCACACAAGCAACACAGCAGAGAAAGGTTGAATCGCACGAGAAAAATAAAAATAGAGGAGGCATGCACGCGACCAAGATGCAAGGCTAAATCCTTTGTGACTTTCCCCGGGTGAACGGTTTTAGTTTTCTTTTGCATTAGACTTGTTTATTTATGTTTGAACTGGTATGTCTTGACCACTTGTGTTTGAGTTGTTGAAACGTTTATTTATATTTGAATTATTTATCTTTTACCAAACGTATTGGCAATTTCTTGCATTGTTAGCGGGGTGGTAATTGGTGGGTAATTGATATTTTTGAGCGGACAATTAGGTTGTACGGTTATTATTAAAAACTGTCCTTAGTTGTTAAATCAACTCATAAATCCCAAGGCCATGTCTATGTGGTGTTCTAATAATTAAACTAAGTTTATGTCAAAGTCTATACCTGGATCCCGGGTGAAAGTTACTTTTCCTTAATTTGATATTACTTTAATTTTTATTTGTTTACTCATTTTTAATCAACCAAAAATTCCAACTCAAGATCAATATTTTATTAATTTAATTTTAAAACTTATACTGACCACGCGTTCCTTGTGGAGACGACCTTACTTACCCGTACTAGTATAGGTATTTAAGTTATAAATACTTGTTTTTGATTAGCCCACGACAGCTACATCACTGTTCCTAATCCCCGTAACTATCACTGGAACCAACCATCAGAAAACTATCCTTAAATCAGGCGTCGATGATACCCTTGTTGTTCTAGACCCTTACGCTGCCACCACCAAGCAAGGTGGTGGTGGCCGGCCGTTGCTTAGAGAGGGAAGGAGGGAGAGAGACTGAGATGAGAGAGGGTGCGAGAGAGGAGAGAGCAGATAAAGGTGGGAGTTCGGTGGTCCTTAGTCACTGTTGCTACTCAAATGGTGAGGGAAAGAATCTGAACAAGGGTGGTGGGTATGTGTAAAGTAGTGCAAGGAGATGTAAGAGGGATGGGGTGGTGGTTGGCAGCGGCTCGGTGGTGGTGGTTCTTATGGCTGTCGCCACTTATCTTGAGTGGGAAGATAGGATGGCTAAGAGTTGGAGTTGGAATTGGATGCTGCTTACAAGGTGCAGATCCATCGATTACCAGTTAATACTAGATTATAGATAATAGATAATAGATAGATAAAGTGAAAGGATTGTGAAAGTAAGGAAGGAGGGTTTAATGGTGGTGGTTAGGGTTTTCTTGAAGAAGATAAGAAGGAGAAGGAGGTTTGTTTATATAGATAGGGTTTTGGTGTGGGTTAAGTGGTTGGGTACCGCGTATACGAGCCAGTTACTGACTCGGTCTCATTTAAATTACATAACTTGTTTAACCGCTAAAATAGATATTTTGTTAAATTTTATTTATATAAACCGACTTAAAACGAGTAGTTGGACTATATGTTTGTTATATTATATTTTTAGTCGCGTTTAGAAATTTACAAGGATACAGGTCGGTTTACCAGTATGTTATTACTTACAAACGCGTTATTTGGCGAATTTAAATAATTAAATTTATTAATGAATAAGAATGTATTTCTTGTTAACGAATTTAAATCGTTTTATGAATAAAATATTAATATTATAATATTAGAGAAAAGCTGGGCGTTACACTATTCATATGACCAAATGTCCAGAATCCAATTTTGACCATCTTAACATGTAATTTTCATTTGTTTGTCTACTAACATGACCGACTAAGCTTATTGATCAATCAATTGTGGCAATTATTTAGTTTTAGATAGTTTTTGCCAAAATCTAGGGTTCGAACACTTTTTATACATCAATTAGACAATCTGTGTTGTTTTTATCCTAGATTATTGTTCATTCTCCCCCTTAAACTATCTACAACTAAATCCCAATCAACAATTTCAACTATAACTTCCTATAAACGGTCCAACGGTCATGGTCTAGGGCTCGAACACAAAATTGATGAATCTGCCTTTGTTAGTTGTACAATACCTGTGTTTTTGATATCAAAATGATCAGAAGGAAGCAATGAATAAGAATCAAAGGTCTAGAAAAATTGAACAACAAGGGATGGTGATTTCAGAAATTTGAATTTTTTTAGAAATGTACATACGACCTTTATTCCACATTCGCCCCTATGAACAAGTCACCTTCGACCGGAAAAGCCCCATTCGACCTTTCTTAAATGGACGAACCTGAGTGTTTGTAACACCCCAACCGACAGCAGAAACATCGAGGTGTCACGTATGAATGATTGTTCAGTAGCTCATGGTAATACATAAGTTTAAATAATCCTTTGTTTCATTACAGTATTGAATTACATTAAATGTCTTGAATGAAGTCTAATACATCCAATAATCAAACAAAGCTTAAAACTTCAAATATCTTCTCATGCTAGCTCTAGACTTCAAGCATCAGTATTTCCTGTTGAGTTTGGAAAATATGGGGGGGGGGGGGTCAATTAGAAGTTGGTGAGAATACATAAGACAAGTCAAGAAATTAAGTTTTAGAATAAAAGTTTAGCAATTCATATGTCTATTGTAAGTTTAAGTCTACATGAATAAACAAGAAGTATAGTATGCACATAATCAATCCTCCGACAAAGTTTAGGTCCATTCCGCATCCACGGTTCTCCTTATAAAGTTTAGGTCCATCCCGCATTCACGGTTCTCCTTATAAAGTTTAGGTCCATCCCGCATTCATGGTTCTCCTTATAAAGTTTAGGTCCATCCCGCATTCACGGTTCTCCTTATACAGTTTAGGTCCATCCCGCATTCACGGTTCTCCTTATAAAGTTTAGGTCCATCCCGCATTCACGGTTCTCCTTATAAAGTTTAGGTCCATCCCGCATTCACGGTTCTCCTTATAAAGTTTGGAACGATAACAATCACCCGCGCTCCCCATAGAAATGGTCAACGAATCTAGGTGGAGTTGTCAATCCAATAGATCTATCATTGTATATCGCCGGCTTGGCCATAGCTAATGATTATGTAAGTTGAAGTTTAAGTCTAATAGTCTTTGTCTAAGTCATGTGGCATTAATGTTTACAACTAGACATGTATGTAGAATTGCTTAAGTATAAAGTTTCAAGTATAAAGAATTGCATAAACAAGGTTACGTAAATCACCTGAAATTCACTGTGTAAGTACTAGCAAGTAGCAACAAGTCTGAACTTGGATTAATTGAACTCTTGTATCCTATTACAAATAAATGATGCCTTCAATTCTAATGCAAGTAAGCTTGCTTCATTTCTTAGTTGTAAAGATAGTTGATTCAACTACCTAGATTCGTATTGTAAACAATACGTGTCTTAATGTGTGTATGACTTAACGAACCGATAGTACTTGGTTTAGTTTCACGAAGCTTGCGCGTATGTATAGTTATATATAATGTATATGTATACTTTATATAATATTCAGATTCATGGCTTTAAACTAGTTAGAAAGGAATATCTAAGATAGTTAAAATAATATGTGTAACTTGATTCGCGTTTTAGTTTATTTGAAGACCGGATGATATATGTATTATGTTTATATATATAATCATGTATTTATGTTCAGATATTTCTATAAAAAAAAATAATAATAAAATAAGGTTTGGATAGAATTTGTATGTAAAACGTTACTTTTGAAGCAGAACATTATAGATTTGAAAGTCCGATATTCTTTTTATATTTTTATAAAAATTTGGGTAGAGTCTCCTTTGTTTTTGTAAGAAACCGACAACTCATGTTGTCTATATTTTCCCAAAATCAATTGTCAACATTCTGAAAACACAATACAATTTAACTAAGTCTTTAAGCGTGACAAAATGTTTAATTTATTTAGACCATAAAGAGCGATACAAAGAGTTTTGATAAGTAATACATATACATATAATGCGATGTTTTGACAATTCGTATGAATCATAAGATAGTCGTTGTACTAATTTGTGAAGTATAGTTTAGTTAATAGTTAATGTTTCAAAAATAGAGTAGTAAAACGACTAGTTAAAATACGCATTCAAAGTTATGTTTTGCCAACTAATGTATTTGTTCATGACATTCCAACATATGTTTCGTATTAACCCTCTCAACATTTTAATAGTTCGCAACATAACTACACAAGCGTACATACATAAATGTTAGCCATTTTCTTTTGTCGACTAAATAGAAGTGTTTTATAATTGCAAGTCGGTTCGGTTCGTTTAAGTTTTCAACAATATATTTATATAAAATTGTACACAAAATGAATAAGAGTCGTGGCGTGCGTTATACCTTCCCGCGAACAGACTCTTGAACTGACTCGTACTCGCCTCGAATCAAGAGTTGACCAGCTGTGACCATTGAATAAGATTGACCAGATCTTGGCTGGTTTGACTAAGGTTGACCGAGGAGAAGATGGACAAGAAACAAGATCTGACCTTCCCGAGCACAAGGAATACGCCTGAACCCAACGAGCATCTTGGCCCGAATGGAGACTGAACACGAACCAGAACAATACCACTTGAACCCAACTACTAGACCATGGTCTGCATCTCTTCGCGTCGCCCACACCGTGTCCATCACCTAACCCGAGAAAGACCAAATGGAACCCAACCTTGAGTCGACACCGCATCCCCACATTCAAGACCCAGTGGCGGCGCCGCTGTTCCTAATCCCCGTAACTATCACTGGAACCAACCATCAGAAAACTATCCTTAATCAGGCGTCGATGATACCCTTGTTCTCCTAGACCCTTACGTTGCCACCACCAAGCAAGGTGGTGGTGGCCGGCCGTTGCTTAGAGAGGGAAGGAGAGAGAGAGACTTAGATGAGAGAGGGTGCGAGAGAGAAGAGAGAGTAGATAAAGGTGGGAGTTCGGTGGTTCTTAGTCACTGCTGCTACTGAACTGGTGAGGGAAAGAATCTGAACAAGGGTGGTGGGTATGTGTAAAGTAGTGCAAGGAGATGTAAGAGGGATGGGGTGGTGGTTGGCAGCGGCTAGGTGGTGGTAGTTCTTATGGCTGCCGCCACTTATCTAGAGTGGGAAGATAGGATGGCTAAGAGTTGGAGTTGGAATTGGATGCTGCTTACAAGGTGCAGATCCATCGATTACCAGTAAATACTAGATTATAGATAATAAATAATAAATAGATAAAGTGAAAGGATTGTGAAAGTAAGGAAGGAGGGTTTAATGGTGGTGGCTAGGGTTTTCTTGAAGAAGATAAGAAGGAGAAGGAGGTTTGTCTATATAGATAGGGTTTTGGTGTGGGTGAAGTGGTTGGGTACCGCGTATACGAGCCAGTTACTGACTCGGTCTCATTTAAATTACGTAACTTGTTTAACCGCTAAAATAGATATTTTGTTAAATTTTATTTATATAAACCGACTTAAAACGAGTGGTTGGACTATATGTTTGTTATAATATATTTTTAGTCGCGTTTAGAAATTTACAAGGATACAGGTCGGTTTACCAGTATGTTATTACTTACAAACGCGTTATTTGGGGAATTTAAATAATTAAATTTATTAATGAATAAGAATGTATTTCTTGTTAACGAATTTAAATCGTTTTATGAATAAAATATCAATATTATAATATTAGAGAAAAGCTGGGCGTTACAGTCTCCCCTACTTTTAGGAACTTCGTCCCGAAGTTATTGTTAGAGTATAGTAAAAGCTTATAAGTAACATGATCAAGGTTTTATTAAGTGATTTTTTTTAATAGGTTAAAGCGTTATAGAGAAAATCGTTTGTTACGCAAATAAATAAACAATTGAATTTAAGTTCGAGGACATCTTTTGACAAAATTACCTATTTTGTAAAATTTCTAGGTATTGAAAATCCAACAAAATAGAAATCTTTAGTTTTGTACTAGGGTATACTCAGGTTATGAGGTTGCAGTTTAAAAATATGTAACATGTTGAAAAAAGGCAGTAATATGATTTGGGTAAGGCGTTGAAAATAATTAAACGTACGAGTAATATTATAAGTTTGTAAAATGAAGTGTGGTGGTGAAATCCATAGATGATTCATGAAATTTAGGCTAACAGGGGAAGTATATAAGGAAGAAAATAGATTTGAATTTCAAAAATTTTGAGATTCAAAACTTAAAATTTATACGGGAGTGAGGGGGTATAAATGAAAATGAAACACAAAGATTGTATTCATTTGTCCACGTATATACGAAAATGTTGACTTATCATGACAGATCGGATCAAAGCCTAGTGAATTTGCCCTATTAAACTAGGAGAACATTAGGATTGCAACAGGTGAAAGAGAGTGTAGGCAAGACCAAGCTAGGGTAAGAATAAGGAGGAGGATAGGGATAGAGATAAGGATAAGGTAGAGCTACAAGCAACTAAAGAAAGTACTGATTAAAGTCCTAAGGCTCTGATACCAATCTGTAACACCCCAACCGATGGCGGAAACATCGAGGTGTCACGTATGAATGATTGTTCAATAGCTCATGGTAATACATAAGTTTAAATAATCCTTTGTTTCATTACGGTATTGAATTACATTAAATGTCTTGAATGAAGTCTAATACATCCAATAATCAAACAAAGCTTAAAACTTCAAATATCTTCTCATGCTAGCTCTAGACTTCAAGCATCAGTATTTCCTGTTGAGTTTGGAAAATATGGGGGGGGGGGTCAGCTAGAAGTTGGTGAGAATACATAAGCCAAGTCAAGCAATTAAGTTTTAGAATAAAAGCTTAGCAATTCATATGTCTATTGTAAGTTTAAGTCTACATGAATAAACAAGAAGTATAGTATGCACATAATCAATCCTCCGACAAAGTTTAGGTCCATCCCGCATCCACGGTTCTCCTTATAAAGTTTAGGTCCATCCCGCATTCACGATTCTCCTTATAAAGTTTAGGTCCATCCCGCATTCCCGGTTCTCCTTATAAAGTTTAGGTCCATCCCGCATTCACGGTTCTCCTTATAAAGTTTGGAACGATAACAATCACCCGCGCTCCCCATAGAAAAGGTCAACGAATCTAGGTGGGGTTGTCAATCCAATAGATCTATCATTGTATAGCGCCGGCTTGGCCACAACTAATGATTATGTAAGTTGAAGTTTAAGTCTAATAGTCTTTGTCTAAGTCATAAGGCATTAATGTTTACAACTAGACATGTATGTAGAATTGCTTAAGTATAAAGTTTCAAGTATAAAGAATTGCATAAACAAGGTTACGTAAACTCACCTGAAATTCACTGTGTAAGTACTAGCAAGTAGCAACAAGTCTGAACTTGGATTAATTGAACTCTTGTATCCTATTACAAATAAATGATGCCTTCAATTCTAATGCAAGTAAGCTTGCTTCATTTCTTAGTTGTAAAGATAGTTGATTCAACTACCTAGATTCGTATTGTAAACAATACGTCTCTTAATGTGTGTATGACTTAACGAACCGATAGTACTTGGTTTAGTTTCACAAAGCTTACGTGTATGCATAGTTATATATAATGTATATGTATACTTTATATAATATTCAGATTCATGGCTTTAAACTAGTTAGAAAGGAATATCTAAGATAGTTAAAATAATATGTGTAACTTGATTCGGGTTTTAGTTTATTTGAAGACCGGACGATATATGTATTATGTTTATATATATAATCATGTATTTATGTTCAGATATTTCTATAAAAAAATAATAATAAAATAAGGTTTGGATAGAATTTATATGTAAAACGTTACTTTTGAAGCAGAACATTATAGATTTGAACGTCCGATATTCTTCTTATATTTTTATAAAAATTTGGGCAGAGTCTTCTCCGTTTTTGTAAGAAACCGACAACTCATGTTGTCTATATTTTCCAAAAATCAATTGTCAACATTCTCAAAACACAATACAATTTAACTAAGTGTTTAAGCGTGACAAAATGTTTAATTTATTAGAGTTAATTGCCAATTTAGTCCCTGAAGTTTGTCAAAAATTACCACTTTCATCCAAATCTTTTTATTTGGTCAATTTAGTCCTTGTGGTTTCATCTTTTTCTCATTTTAGTCCCTGTGGTTCTTAGTCACTGCTGCTACTGAACTGGTGAGGTGGGTATGTGTAAAGTAGTGCAAGGAGATGTAAGAGGGATGGGGTGGTTCTTAGTCACTGCTGCTACTGAACTGGTGAGGGAAAGAATCTGAACAAGGGTGGTGGGTATGTGTAAAGTAGTGCAAGGAGATGTAAGAGGGATGGGGTGGTGGTTGGCAGCGGCTAGGTGGTGGTAGTTCTTATGGCTGCCGCCACTTATCTAGAGTGGGAAGATGGGATGGCTAAGAGTTGGAGTTGGAATTGGATGCTGCTTACAAGGTGCAGATCCATCGATTACCAGTAAATACTAGATTATAGATAATAAATAATAAATAGATAAAGTGAAAGGATTGTGAAAGTAAGGAAGGAGGGTTTAATGGTGGTGGTTAGGGTTTTTTTGAAGAAGATAAGAAGGAGAAGGAGGTTTGTTTATATAGATAGGGTTTTGGTGTGGGTTAAGTGGTTGGGTACCGCGTATACGAGCCAGTTACTGACTCGGTCTCATTTAAATTACATAACTTGTTTAACCGCTAAAATAGATATTTTGTTAAATTTTATTTATATAAACCGACTTAAAACGAGTGGTTGGACTATATGTTTGTTATATTATATTTTTAGTCGCGTTTAGAAATTTACAAGGATACAGGTCGGTTTACCAGTATGTTATTACTTACAAACGCGTTATTTGGCGAATTTAAATAATTAAATTTATTAATGAATAAGAATGTATTTCTTGTTAACGAATTTAAATCGTTTTATGAATAAAATATTAATATTATAATATTAGAGAAAAGCTGGGCGTTACACTATTCATATAACCAAATGTCCAGAATCCAATTTTGACCATCTTAACATGTAATTTTCATTTGTTTGTCTACTAACATGACCGACTAAGCTTATTGATCAATCAATTGTGGCAATTATTTAGTTTTAGATAGTTTTTGCCAAAATCTAGGGTTCGAACACTTTTTATACATCAATTAGACCATCTGTGTTGTTTTTATCCTAGATTATTGTTCATTCTCCCCCTTAAACTATCTACAACTAAATCCCAATCAACAATTTCAACTATAACTTCCTATAAACGGTCCAACGGTCATGGTCTAGGGCTCGAACACAAAATTGATGAATCTGCCTTTGTTAGTTGTACAATACCTGTGTTTTTGATATCAAAATGATCAGAAGGAAGCAAGGAATAAGAATCAAAGGTCTAGAAAAATCGAACAACAAGGGATGGTGATTTCAGAAATTTGAATTTTTTTTCGAATGAGGTTCGAATGTGCAGATAGGTATATATAGGCTCCCACATTCGACCGTTTTATAAGGGCGAATGTGAAACTATTTCCTCATTCAACCCTACTGAAAGGTTCGAAAGTAGAAACAGGGTTCGAATGTACAAAATAACTAGAACACTCACATTCCACCGCTTTAAAAAGCTCGAATGCAAGGAAAAATTTCACATTCGACCCATCGAAAGGGCGAATGGAGATTGAAATTTTTGAACATTTTACCAAATCTCAAAATCGAATCATGTTCAATCTTTTTCACATCTTTTAAGCATTAAACATTCATCATTTCACATTTAAAAGTCACAAAACTCAAATGGTTCATCAAGTTTCAGAAAACGACCATCAATCACCATCTGTTATAAAAAATAACACATAAATGTAAAATCTTTTTGGTTTTTCTGAAATTTATGCAAAAACACATCTAAAATCTTTTTGAGTTTTTGTAAATTTTGAACAAATGTAAAATGCAGAAATGTAAACATAAAACAGTAAATGTTTTGTGATTTCCGGTAAGAGGATCATATCAGTTTTTGAGAAATCTGATCACACAGTTGATCCTTAGTGTTTATTATCATTAAAGACAATTTGTGATCCAGCAATTGCTGATATTGTTATCCACATAAGCTCTCATGCAGACTTTTATGCAATGTTTGATACGATTATCTATAGTATAAACAAAATTGTTTATGGTTCCCATGCACATGACATACTCCCGTATCAAGGAATAATTGCACAAAGACTCATTGTAACTCGTGATTATGCTTTCGTTATCTGTAATTTTACAAGGTATTGAGGCACAGAGGTGTACAGGTCAGTAAATCAATGCTGCAAAGAAACATATGCACTGTACCAGGTTGAGAGCTAATATCAATCATGATTTACTTCAATGATTGGATACGATGCATTAGATAATCTTTGATTATCGTCATACATGGAAAATTCCTCAATTCGGTAAATTTAGGTTTTGGCATTAAAGCTCTTTTAGCAAGATAACCTGTCTGATCTAGGTCCGTAAAACCTTACGACAGAAGATCAGAAAGACTATCCCTAGATAACTAGTAACATAACGACCTGAAACCTCCGAATTTTGTACAAGAACCCTATCAAACGAAATTACGGTACTAAGACCATATGCCCATGAGGAGTTCATCCACATAACAATGTGTTTGATATGTATGTATCAAACACGCAGTAATAGGTGTACGAAGCCTACTAGCACATCACATTGACTCAACACACGGCTTATATAACATTTCAAATCTTTAGCATGTGTCAGATCCACACTGATGTACTATCATTTCCTCTTTTATTCTGGGAAAATCATTTTGAGTTTTTCTAATTTTTATGGCTTTTTGAATTTTTCAATGTTTTTGGTTTTTTTGAAAATCTGAAAAATGCCCCTAATATGTAAAACATATTTATGAGTTTTTGAATTTTTGAAAAACAGTAAAACTGAAACTAAAAGTGATAAACAGAGATTATGATCAGTCTTGTTTCTCTTTTATACCATTAGCTTTTAATAAAAATTCGAATCGAGATCTATCGAAAGCTTTGGTAAAAAGATCTGCACGTTGGTAATCAGTGTGGATTTTGACCATGTTAGTCAACTCTTTGGCATAACAATCTCGGATAAAGTGATACTTAATCCGAATATGTTTAGCTTTCGAGTGATTGATCGTGTCTTTAGTTAATGCAATTGCAGCTTCGTTGTCACAGTGAATAGGGGTTTTTAGAAATTGCAACCGTAATCGACCATCTGCTATTGAATCCACAGAACCTGTGAGCAGCAAATTAAAGCTGACACATATTCTGCTTCACATGTAGATAGTGCAACTGCCGTCTACTTCTTCCACTGCCAGGTCACAAGCCTGCTCCCCAAAAATTGACATCCAGCAGTTGTGGATTTGCTGTCTCTGTCACAACCGCCCCAATCTGCATCACTAAAAGCAATTAGGTCAAAATTATCATCATTAGGGTACCATAGTCCTCTCGACGGACAACCCTTTAGATATCGTAGGATCCATTTGACAGCTGCAAGATGACTCTGTTTCGGCTTCGACTGACATCGTGCACAGAGAAATGTAGCGAACATTATGTCTAGTCTGGATGCGGTGAGATACATCAGAGATCCGACGATTGCTCTATATGTAAAAGGATCAGTCACCCCCCCCCCCTTAGCATCAACTCCAATCACGTGATTAGGTTGGATCGGGGTATCAATCGGCTTCGAATCTTCCATCTAGAATCGGCTCAAGACTTCAGATACGTATTTTGTTTGGTGAATAAAGATCCCCGTTGGTCTTTGTTCCACCTGCAAGCCGAGGAAAAACTACATTTCTCCCATCGCAATAATCTCGAACTTTTCTTGCATCACTTTTTCAAATTCTCTGCACAAAAGTTCATTAGTAGATCCAAAAATAATATCGTCAACATAAATCTGGACGAGAAGCAAGTCATCCCCTGTTCTTTTGGTGAACAAAGTGCAGTCTACCAAACCGCGTTTGAATCCTTTGGATAGTAGGTACGTGCTCAGCTCCTCATACCATTAGCGTGGAGCTTGGTGCAACCCGTATGGTGCTTTGTTGAGAACATAGACCTTATCCCGGTGGATAGGATCTTCAAAGCCTGGAGGTTGACCAACGTATACCTCTTCCTTGACCACACCGTAAAGAAACGCACTCTTGACATCCATTTGATACACCTTGAATTTCTTGTATGAGGAAAACTCTAGAAACATACGAATAGCTTCTAAACGTGCCACAGGTGCAAAAATCTCGTTGTAGTCGATTCCTTCCACTTGATGTAAACCTTGAACTATCAGTCGAGCTTTGTTTCTCACGATTACGCCTCTGTCATCCTTCTTGCACTTGAAAACCCATTTAGTTCCAATTTTCTTTCTTCCTGGAGGTAAATCTGTTAGTGTCCACACTCCCAGTTTCTGAAACTGCAACAACTCATCTTGCATCACCTCTACCCAAGTGTCATCCAAAAGATCATCTTTGTAAGTCCGCGGCTCAACCTGCGAAACATAACAAGCATAGGACGAGTCATTTTGACAACCAGATTTTTGAATTTTTGCATATAAAGCTAAAGCGCCAAGATTTTCTGGTGAGTTTGCATTCCGAAGTTGTCCTCTAGTCATAACACTACTTCCAGGATCACCAATCACTTGCTCAAGCGGGTGAAAACGATGAATCCGAGATTCCAGATGATCAGGTACTTGAACTCCCGTTTGAGTAGTCAAATTCTCTATTGAATCCAGATCATTACCTAAGTTGGATGATGAAGCAACATTTGAATTTGGGTTCACTGGTGGTGTCTCTGTAGCATGATCTAGAATGGCTTCACCTGTGACATCATCATCATCTTCCGATTCTGATGAATTAAGAGTAGTGGAAGCTTCTTGGAAAACTTCTTCTTCAGCTGCAGGAACATTGGTATCATTAGAAGTTGTTGGAGGAGTTACGGTGATCGGATGCACCAACGGTGATGTTACTGCGTTTTCACACTCGTAATAAAGTCTTAATACAGCATCTTCAACCAAGTTATCAAGATTGAATGATTCAAAGAAGTCTTTGTAATCAAACATCTAATCTGGACCGCTACCTTGTACGTTCTGAGTATACCGTTAAACTTCAACGGTTGCCCACTCCTCTACCTGACAAGTTTGTTCGTTGAATACCCGTTTGAGCGGGGTTGCATATCCAACAAAAATCCCTCTTCGGCTTTTGGTGCAAACTTCTCAGATGGATTAAGCATAGTACACGGTGCTCCAAATGGTTCTAGATACACCAAATTTGGCTTTCGTCTGTTCAACAGTTCATAAGAAGTTTTGCCAAACTTCTTCACTCTTAACACACGATTCAGTGTGTAACATGCTGCGTATATAGCTTCATTCCAGAACATTACTGGAAGGTTAGATCCGCAAGCATTGTTCTCGCTGCCTCTATTAGAGTCTTGTTTTTCCTGTCTGCGACACCGTTCATTTGAGGGGTATACGGAGCACTGTATTCATGATGAATTCCTTTTTCTTCACAAAGAGCATCCATCTGTGCATTTTTGAACTCTGTCCCATTATCACTCCGAATTCTTTTGATTTTCAAACCACAGACATTCTCTAAACGAGTGAACAGAACTTTCAGATTGTTAAAAGTGTCACTTTTATATTGCAAGCACATTACCCACAAAAATATTGAATAATCGTCAGTAACCACAAGACAGTAAAGCTCTCCGCAATGACTCTTACGCTGGACAGGTCCGAATAGGTCCATGTGCAAACGCTCAAGTGGCATTTCAACAGAGTTTACTTTCTTTGGTTTGTATGACTGTTTGTGCTGCTTTCCCTTCTTGCAACTCACACACATGTCATTTAGATGAAAATGTTTAACGTTAACGCCTTCGACAAGCCCATTCTTCACCAGATGATTCATTTTCCTGAGGTGAATTTGTCCCATCCTCCTATGCCACATAATATATTCTTTGTCTGTAGCCTTGGAGAGGAAACACGTAACATGGCCTTGAGTTGTCATTGCCTTTGACATATCAAGAATGTAAAGATTATTCACCCTCGGTGCTTTCAACATGATCCACTCCTTTGGAATAACAAAGCCAGGTTTGAGAATACAGCAAGATTTGTCATCAAAGTGTACAGAAAACTGTTTGTCGCAGATTTGGCTGACAATTGGCAGATTATAATCGACACGTTTCACATACGAGATCTTCTCAAAACTCACAATTCCGTTACTCACACTTCCTTCCATTGTGATGTAACCTCCTTTATTTCCAGCAACTGCTACATATCCGCCATTGATGTTTCTGATGTCGAATAGCAGCGACAAATCCCCTGTCATGTGACCAGAAGCTCCACTGTCAACAATCCAGAGACTGCTAACAAGGCCAGCTGAAGCTCCCTGCACATATCATGTAAAAACATTAGTTCTTTCGGGGGACCCAAGCATGTTTGGTCTTGGGTCTTTGAACATTTACTTTCAAAGATTCTTTAACACAAACATTTGAATTTGAATTGACCTTTTTCTGATCAATTAAATTCTTCTCACTTTCAGATTTTTCATTGGCTTTTGAAGTAGAAGCACCTTGAGAACCCACCATTGACCAATATTGTTCTGAACGTTTCAAGATCCTGTTCTGAGATTTTGGGGTCTCAGTCGGTTTCTTTACATTGTTTTTAAATGAAAACTTCTTACTTACCTTCTCTGACTTAAAAGAGACAGGTCCAATTGTTGTTTTAGCAGCAGGTTTTGGTGGAACCTTCTGTCTATCAACATTTGTGTTCACCACTGGTTTTTTTAATGGTTTTTCCATAGCTACCCGGTTACGACGATCATATGTAATTTGACAATTATCCCTCTTTTCAAAATAACTGCTTTGATTATAAAACAGTGCTGGTTGAGGGACAAAGCGTCTTTGTGGATAACAGTGATTGTTGTTGGGTCTGCTGACCTGGAGAAGAACAGATGATTGAAAAGCGAAAATATGCTAATAGTTGATTCACACAAATAAACAGTCTTTACAACATACTCTTCCCAAAAGACTGCTGACCCTAACAATTGTTCCATCCAAACAACTGCTATGACAACTGCTGATACAAAGGACTGCTAGATAACAACTGATAGAGAACAACTGCTGACCAAAAGTCTGATGAAGAAACAACTGCTGATCAAGTACTGAAGACTAAAAGTCTGTTGGAGTCAACAACACTTAGACTCCAACAGATGTTGCAAGACCATCAGAGTTTTCCCTCAACAGTAGTTTACTTTACAGTGTTTTGTAATACAACAGTAGTTTGAATAGGGAAGATGTTTTATGTTATTATTTTGTTAGAGGTCACTATCTTAGGTGACGTCAGCACAGGTCACTAGTGGTTTAGGTTTGTCTATAAATAGAACAGTGCTTGTACTGTTCTATTGCATCACACACAAACATTCTCTCAGACAAACAATCACTATGTGATCAGGCTGAGGGGGAGTATTTGTACTGATTGTAATCTTTCAATTAATGAAAGCTTTTGATCAAAGAAAACATTTATTCCTATTGTTTTGATTATTGTTTATCATTCCGCTGCACTTTCCATATATACTTACATCATTCAATTCTCATCACCATAATTTGCACTTAATAGCACCGGAGAGCTCAGTTAAATCTGACTATACATCGGATGACGAGTCAAACACCTCTAGTGTGGGAGACCCGTATTCTGATGTTAGACCTGTATTGGGAAATGATGAAGGTGTAGTTGTTGTAACTGATGATTCTGATTCAGAGGATGAACAGTCTGAGAAGGTCCCTGAAAAGGTGTGTGATATTCCTGATGAAAATCACATAATCACTACCGAACCTGTTTCACCATCTCAGATTGTGCATTCCATGGCTAACGCTCATAGAAAGAATCAATCAGTTAAGCCTGTTGAAAAGAAAAATGAAAAGAAAAATGAAAAGAAAAATGAATCTTGTGATAAACCTGTTAAAAATTTCTATCGGATGGAAGGATCCGATAAGATAATTTCTGATGAAGAATATCCAATCAAATTTGCCAACTATTCAAAAATTGAGAAGATTTGGCAGGAGAGTACCATTTAGTTCCCAAAACATGAGCGAACAAATGATGTACCTCCAGAAGTCTTAAAGAAAATTTATTTGGATGTTCCTAAAGAACCAAAGGTCCATGTCACAGAATTTATTAAACCAAAAGAAAAGTCAAACGGTTTTCTTGAGCCGACTTACTCAAAGGACCCAGCTCCTGAGAGTTTAAGAAGAAGGTGTGTGGATGATCAATATCCTATCACTACTTATGCAAAGTCGAACGCTGTAGATGCAATTGTGCGACTAGTGCTTCGGATTGAACAACAAACTTGTTTTGGTAAATATCGTTGGTGCGAAGGAGAGTTTTGGAAGGTACGAAGGAAGTATATAAGGTGCGAAGGAAGAAGACTTGGTCGAATGTGAATATACTTTATTGTGTAGCTTGGTTCGACCAGACTGTTTGGGCGAACCTGCAAATTCGCATGAATCAAATGGGCGAATGTGCAGTCTATAAATAGACAAGCTTGATTTTTGAATGTAACTTTTGTCATTATTATTCCCTCCACTCTCTGATATTCTCTCTAGTGTTTTGTTTAACTCTTTTCACGTTCTCACCTTGTTTGTAATCATATTTCAACGTGTAATCGAGTTGTTAATTAATGAAAAGCTTTTGAAAATGATGATCTGCTTGTTTTAATCTGTTTGACTATTATTTTGTGATTGTTTTAGGGATTCCGCACCTAAAACTAACTTGTTTGATCATTCTTTGTTGTTATACGATCCTTTCACGCACATACAAAGTGGTATCAGAGCCATTCTAGATCAAACAACCACAAATTAATAGTTTCTCAGTTGATTTGGACCCAATTTTGGTCAAAAAGTTTCTGTTTTCATTGAACAAACTAATGTGATAAGATTTTGATTGAATACAACTTGATTTCAAGGTTAAATTGGATAATTCTCTTCATTAAAGTTGTTCCAAATCAATTCCGATTCAAAACCTGATTTAGATCATCAAAATCCATCAACATTTGATAAACATGATCAAAATTAACGAATTTTCAAAGAATAATCGTTTTTGAATTCACAGGGGTCGAAAGAGAGAGAGTGGTCGAAAGTGGAATTTTATTTGGTCGAAAGAGGGATTTTGTGGTCGAAGGAGGTGTTTTAGTGGTCGAACGTAGATTTTCATTGCTTATTTTGTTCATTCGCCCAGTGGTGTCACCTTCGATTGATCGAACGGTCGAAGGAGCAGAAAAACGGTCGAACGAGAGAAGAAAGCGGTCGAAAGAGATTTTGTTATTTGAGTCCACATTCGTATCAATCAAAACGGTCGAAGGAGAAGATTATTTCTCATTTGCACGTTCGATCATACGAAAGAGTATCCTGTTTTAAAACATTTCTAATCTTTTCGTGTTTAAACGTTTGCAGGACAAGATGTGGAACTTCCAAACAACGCCAAGACCTACTCAAGCACCACAACAGCAGACAACACAAGATCCATGGTCGGTTGCAGCCCAGAAGACTAGTCCACCATCCCAGCCAATCAATTACATGGCTATGACTAGTTCGGCTCCTCAACAAGTTGTTCAACCATTACAACAACCTATTGACAACTATTGGGGAGTAGCAGCAGCTGCAGTTCATTCGCAGACGACCAATGCCATATCCACACTTATTCATGATTTATCCTCAGGAAGCGGCAATCGTCCACCAAAGCTAATGGACATGAAGGAGTACAACACTTGGAAGACAAAGTTCAAGATTCATGTTGAGGGACAAGGACTTGAGGGAGCCGAGGCATGGCAGATGATAGTCAAGGGTTATGTTGCTCCTATTCTGGAGAATACTGGAGAACCGATACCTTTGGAGAATTTGGCGGATAATGAGAAAAAGAGGTTTGCGATAGAGAAAAAGGCATTTTCTCAGCTATCCCAGGCGATCAACACTGATTTGCTGCATCAGTTTGGATCGTGTACAACATCCAAACAATTGTGGGATATGCTGAGAAACCGACATGATGGTAATGAGAAGACAAGGAAGCTGAGGATGGAAGAGCTTCGGAAGGAATTTGAAAACTTCAGTTACATGGGCAATGAGACCCTAAAAGAGTTGGTTCCACGGTATTGCCATTTGCTCACTGAACTGTCGAGCTATGAGATCAGCATACTAATGTCAGAATTGGTGGATAAATTTGCTGATGCTTTACCACCCTACTGGAACCAACACATTGAAGTGTTGAAGGAAAAGGATGCCTACCAGTATTGGACTATCAACGAGTTCATTCAAAAGCTGGAAAACAAAGAAATGGAGGAGAAGAGGAAAGCCAAGAGAGCTCAGATTCCACAGAATCCAGATCTATATGTGAGTGGTACATCTAATTCTCTTTCTGCTTCAAGCACTACTTCTAATGTTGCTCCTCACATTGCATGTGTATCCAATGTTGTTGAACCCACAAAACCACCAATCAACTATCTTGCTTAAACTTCGTCTTACACACCATCATACACACAACAATCTTATCGAACACCAAACTTTATCCCACCTTTTTCACCATTACAACAAGCTGCCTGCTACATAGCAAGTCAACCTCAACAACAACAACAATATACTCCTCACATGAATCAGATGCAGATTACTCAAGCACAATCAAGTCAAAGCCCGATTGTGTTAGAGACCTCAAATCTTAACAATGTGACTGTTGTAATTGCTCAACAGCATGTTGCTTTAGTGTCTGCTATGGTTGCATCATATAACGGTTTGGTTGCGAGTCAGATTGGAAACAACAATCTCACCAATGAGGACTACGCACAAATCGACAAAGAGGAGATGGAGCTTATGGATATTCAGTGGGCTTTTGCAAGCATAATGAGGAGAGCCACTAACTTTATTCAGAAGACTGGAAAAACTGACCTCTCAACTTCTCCGAACACCACATACGGCTTCAACAAAGCCAAAGTTACATGCTTCAACTGTGGTGAGAAGGGTCATTTTAAAAGAGAGTGCACACAGCCAGCACAGCAAGGTAATCGAAACCCGTTCAATTCAACCTACCAAAACAGACAAAACCAAAACCACAATCAAGTTTCATACAACAGTCCCAACATTTCAAGCTTTCAACCTCAAAACAATTACCAGAACCGTCAACAAAATACCAACACTAGACAACCCACAACTCAAAACCAACCTTAACAAAATCCAAACCGAACCATTGTTCCTATTCGTACACCTAACACTCAAAACCAAAACCAAACTGACAATCAAAACCAAGCATTAGTGATTCAAAAAGATGAAGGTTTTGACTGGACGGGTATGCAATTGGGGGTGGAGGAGATTACTGCTGGAAACGTGGCTTGTGTGGCACAGAAGATGAGTCTGGATGAGAATGAGGAGATTGAAGAGGAGGTTGTGATTGAGAAAGTGTCGGAGTTGAAAATTGAGGAAGTGAATGAGGATGTGATTGCTGAGAGTGAAGACAAGAAATCTGGTATGATTCTTGATTCTGTCACGGATGTTGGAGAGCACTACGATTCAGCTTATTCGGATATGGAGAGTGATTCTGATTCGGAAGCTAGTGTGAATTCACTAGATGATGACATTGATCAACTGCTAGCTGAAGCTGATTTCCTGATGACTCGCAAGTCATGTATGGTGGATGATGCGTGCACCAAGATTGACTACTCCAAATTCTTCGCAGGCAAGGAAGCTCACTTCGCTTTGATGGCAATGACAGAACCTCCTAAGCCGGTAAGTTCTGAATCTCAATCTAAAGTGTGTGTTAAATGTGTTAAATGTGCTGATTTTGAAAAACTGACAGATGAAAATAAGCTTCTCAAGGTCCAACTTGAGAGTGCCAAAATAAACTGTCAGATTTATCAAAAAGATTTAAAAGATTTCAACAAAGTTCTTGATGGTTATAAAAAGGATGTGTCTGAACTTAAAATGACATTGTCAATTAAACAACTTGCCATTAATAACTATATTAATGAAATGGAAAACACTAAGTTAGAAATGGCAACCATCAAGTGCTTTGCTGAAAAAGTGAACAAGAAGTTAGAGAGTTACAAGCACATAGCATATGTAGTTGACCATATCATAGAAGAACCCTCCCAGTCGAGTAGTGCAAACTATAAGGCGGTCCCATCTCCGGTGTTGTTTGAAAACCACAATTTACATGCAATACCACCGGAGACTTTAGTCAATTCTGACTCCACATCAGAAAACGAGCCCAACACTTCTAGTGTTGGAGATCCGTATTCTGATGTGAGACCTGTTTTGGGAAACAATGAGGGTGTGGTCGCTGCTGATGATTCAGATGAAGAAGATGAACCATCTGAGACGGTTGAAAATGAAAGTGATATCCCTGATGAAAATCATATAATCACTACTGAGCCAGTCTCACCGTCTCAGATCATTCATCCCATGGCAAATGCTCATCAAAAGAATGTGGTTAAGAAAACTGAAAAGTCTGTTGGTAAGAGTGTTGAAAAGAAAGAGGTAAAGAAAATTGAGAAAAATGTGATTAAACCGGTTGATATGAAAACTGAAACTAAATCTGAGAAAAATGTGGTGAAACCGGTTGAAAAGAAAAATGAAATGAAAACTGAGAAAACCAATGAAATGAGCAACGAATCGTGTGACAAACCTGTCAAAATTTTCTATCGGATGCAAGGCTCCGATAAGATCTTGTCTGATGATGAATATCCGATTAAATTTGTCAATTATTCCAAAATCGAAAAGATCTGGCAGGAAAGTACGATTTGGTTTCCAAAATTTGAACGAACCAATGACATTCCTCCAGAAATTTTAGAGAAAATTTATTCGGATAAAGATGCCAAGGTCAATGTCACACAATTTGTTTTGCCAGTTGATAAAGCAAACAGTTTTATTGAACTGACTTACTCGAAGGAACCAGCTCCTGAGAGTTTAAGGAAACAATGCATGGTTGATCGATATCCCATTGCTAGCTTTTCCAAGTCGCCGATCAAAGAAAACTATGAGGAATACCGTGCGTGTTATAAGTGCGGGGAAAGGGGACATTTACTTGCCGCGTGCCCGTACGTACGACACAAGAGGCACGAGGTGGAGATGAGGCAACATCATGATTATCCGGTTGACAACTACGGTTATCCACAAAGACGGTATTTCACTCAGCAAACACCTTATTATAATCAAAACAATTTTTACAACAAGAGGGAAAACCGTCCGATGACGTATGATAAACGCAACCGGATAACCACTGAGAAATCTGTTAAGAAACCTGTGATGAACTCAACTGCTGATAACAAAAAGGTTGCTCCTAAACCTAATAGAAAACAAGCAGTTGGACCTGTCTCTGTTAAATCAGAGAAGGTAACCAAGAAGGTTGCATTTAAACATGAAGTAAAGAAACCGGCTGAGACCTCAAAATCTCAGATCCAGATCTTGAAAAGATCTGAGCAATCCTGGTCATCTAAGGAATCTGAAGGAGCCTCAACTTCACAGAATGTGAAGAATGAGAAAAAGAAAGTTGAAAGTGGGAAGAAAGGGGTTGAGTTAACCCAAGATGTTTGTGAATTGAAAGAATCTTTGAAACAACCCGTTCAAAGACCCGAGACCAAACAGGCTTGGGTCCCCAGAAAGATCTAACTGCTTTACTTTATATGTGCAGGGAGCTCCAGCTGGCCCTGTTAGCAGCCTATGGATTGTTGACAGTGGAGCTTCTGGTCACATGACAGGGGACCTCACGCTACTCTTTGATATCAAAAACATTAACGGAGGTTATGTAGCATTTGCTGGAAATAAAGGAGGCTACATTACGATGGAGGGTAGTGTAAGAAATGGGGTTGTGACATTTGAGCGGATTTCATATGTGAAACAGATAGACTACAATCTGCTCAGTGTTAGTCAAATCTGTGATAAACAATTTTCTGTGTATTTTGATGACAAATCTTGCTATATCTTGAAACCGGGGTTTGAACTTCCGAAAGAGTGGGTGATGCTAAAGGCACCGAGAGTAAACAACTTGTATATTCTCGATATGTCCAAAGCAATGACCACCCATGGCCAAGTCACGTGTTTCCTCTCTAAGGCTACAGAAAAAGAATCTATAATGTGGCACAGGAGAATGGGACACATCCATTTGCGAAAGATGAACCAGTTAGTGAAGAATGAACTTGTCACGGGAGTTAATGTGAAACACTTCCATTTGAATGACAAGTGTGTTAGTTGCAAAAAGGGAAAGCAGCATAAACAGGCCCATAGACCAAAGAAAGTCAATTCCGTTGAACTGCCGCTTGAACGTTTGCATATTGATTTATTCGGTCCAGTCAGACGTAAAAGTCATGCCGGGGAGTTGTACTGTCTTGTGGTGACTGACGATTATTCAAGATTTTCATGGGTAATGTGCTTGCATCAGAAAAGCGACACTTTTGATAACATGAAGGTTCTGTTTACACGTCTGGAGAATATATATGGTCTGAAGATCAAACGTATCCGGAGTGACAATGGGACGTAGTTCAAAAACGCTCAGATGGAGGATCTTTGTGCAAACAAGGGAATTCATCATGAATATAGCGCTCCGTATACACCCCAGCAGAACGGTGTCGCAGAAAGAAAGAACAGAAGATTCAACGACATATCAAACTGATGAACATTAGAATGGACGAACAACGTCGACAGCAATCCAAGCAATAGTCGAGGGGGAGTTTGTAGATGCAATTGTGCGACTAGTGCTTCGGATTGAACAACAAACTTGTTTTGGTAAATATCGTTGGTGCGAAGGAGAGTTTTGGAAGGTACGAAGGAAGTATAGAAGGTGCGAAGGAAGAAGACTTGGTCGAATGTGAATATACTTTATTGTGTAGCTTGGTTCGACCAGACTGTTTGGGCGAACCTGCAAATTCGCATGAATCAAATGGGCGAATGTGCAGTCTATAAATAGACAAACTTGATTTTTGAATGTAACTTTTGTCATTATTCCCTCCACTTTCTGATATTCTCTCTAGTGTTTTGTTTAACTCTTTTCACGTTCTCACCTTGTTTGTAATCATATTTCAACGTGTAATCGAGTTGTTAATTAATGAAAAGCTTTTGAAAATGATGATCTGCTTGTTTTAATCTGTTTGACTATTATTTTGTGATTGTTTTAGGGATTCCGCACCTAAAACTAACTTGTTTGATCATTCTTTGTTGTTATACGATCCTTTCACGCACATACAAACGCCAAGAACAACTTTGAAGAGTACCGTGCGTGTTTTAAGTGCGGGGAGATAGGGCATTTACTTGCTCACTGCCCGTATGTAAGGCACAAGAGGCACGATGTGGAAATGAAGCAGAAGTATGAAAGTCCAGTCGATAATCATTGTTATCCACAAAGACGATTTGTCCCACAACTAGCACCTTTTTATAATCAAAGTAGATATTTTCAAAAGAGGGAAAATCGTCCGATGACATATGATCGTCGTAACCGGATAGCTACTGAAAAATCTCTTAAGAAACCAATGGTGAACACAACTGTTGACAAGAAAAAGGTTCCTGTTAAACCTGCTGTCAAACAAACAGTTGGACCTGTCTCTGTTAAATCAGAGAAGGTAACCAAGAAAGTTTCATTCAAAGATGAAGTAAAGAAACCGGTTGAGACCACTAAATCTCAAATCCGGATCTTGAAACGATCTGAACAATCTTGGTCACCAAAGGGATCTTAAGGTGCTTCAACTTCACAACAAAATGTGAAATCAGAGAATGAAAAAGATTTGATTGATCAGAAAAAGATTAATTCAAATCAAACTGTTTGTGAAAAATCACAATCTTTGAAACAAAATGTTCAAAGACCCAAGACCAAACAGGCTTGGGTCCCCCAAAAAATCTAATTCTTTACTCACTACAACAAAAAGGGCTTTTAAGGACCTTTTGTGTGGGACGCTTGTAAAATAGGGTCCTAAAAAGTATTTAATAGGATGAAAGAACTTTTAGGGTCCTTTTATAATATACGCTACTAAACCGGTGTCCTAAAAAACTATTTAATAGGATAGATGATTCTTTGGGGGTCCTATTATCATATAACTTAATAAAACACTTAAAATGTAGATCCTTATAAAGTAATTTATAAGACATTTAGTTGTTGGTGTCCCATTATGTGGTAATGTAATAGGACACTTGATCACCGGGGGTCCTATTATAACATAACTTAATACGACACTTTGTAGTTAAGTCATAAATGTTCGATGTTATAGGACCCTTTCTAGTTAAAGTCATATTAGAACATAACTTAATAGGACACTTGACATATGGCTCTTATAACTTTATCCTTTAAGCGTGTTTCTTGATTGGTTATTTGATTTGTGTGGGACCCCTTTCCAATCTCCCTTGTTTTCCCTCCTATTAAAAAAAACAGCGATACAAATCTGGAGTGAACTGGAGTGAACTGGAGTGAAGGAAGGATGAAGATGATGTTAATGTAATTATTTATTTCAAATTTCAAGATACCTCATGAACTATTAAGTAAAGTACAAATTACTATTGATATTTTCAGTTAGCCCCCTTGAGTTTAATTCATTTATATTTTAATTATATATTAATTATAATTTAGAATTAAATAAATAAAAGGGTGAGCTAATAGGAGTGGAGGACTACCCAAGTAGGACTACCCCCCACCCTTGGGTAGTCCTCAAAATGTCTAAAACAAACCATAACCAACTTTTTGCTGATGTGGGCAAAGCTTATGAAGCCTTGCCTAAACCCCACCACTCTAAAATTTTCCCTCTTTTGTGCCACAAATGTTTCGAGCATATTTATTACTAATATCAACTTCTTATCATTACCCTTCACTATTTAAAGAAAAACTAAGAACATATTTCGTTATGTAATTTTATTAGTTTTTACAATTATACGTCAAACTTTTAATATTTGAACAATTCACTTTCACTTGTGTCCCGCCGCTCTTAAAATTTTCATCCGTTTCCCTCTTCCTCAAAAGTTTATCCCTCTAAAAAAAAGTACTCCAATTGACCATTTCCCTCTATCGTTCTCAAATTTATCCACCACACCTCCTATCCTTTCAATTTCTCTTCTTTCAAGGAATCCACCAAACCCTATCCCTTTTTCACAACACACTGCCAACTATTGTATCATAAATCAGCCATGACTACTCAAGGAAAAATCGTCACATGAGAAGGTAATATGTTTGATTTGGTTTTTAGCTTTAATCATTTTAAAATGACTCCCTCGTTTGCTTTTCCTCTCACTATCATCTCTCTTATTCCATTCCATTTAGCCTAGCTTGGTGTTCTTCAGAACTTATCATCAACAACGTTCCTTGTAACACCCCAACCGATGGCGGAAACATCGGGATGTCACGTATTGATGATTGTTCAGTAGCTCATGGTAAATAATAAATTTTAATAAATGATTTAAATAAATTACATACAATTGTTCTAAGAATTTTGTACATCAAAATGAAAAAAAATACTAGCTACGCATCTTCAAGCAATAACTCTAATCTTCAAGCAAGCTATAACCTGAAACATGTTAAGTTTGAAAATATTTTGGGTCAACAAAAAGTTGGTGAGAATTACATAGGTTTTGATAATTGAATAAAGCTTGTACAATTCAAGTGTCATGGCAAGTCTAGTCCATATGTGAAAACATACTAGAAGTAAATCGAGTGCATAATCAACCCTTGTGACTGTTATAATGTGGTACATCCCATACGCTCATGGTTCACTCGAATATGTTATGCGATAACAATCACCCACGCTACCTTTGTAGGAGGCACGTATCCGGGTGGGATTGTCAGTCCAATAGATCTATCATTGTATATCGTCGGCTGATCAATGTTAATGATTATGCTAGAATTGTGCTTACCCTAGTCATGTTCAAGACATAATGCAACATAGAAAAACACATAGACACTTTGATGATCGAATTGCATATAGAATGTTGTAACATGTTTCACCCCAAAAATGGTGATAAATAGAAAAGGGGCTATGTAAAACTCACCTTAGCAAAATGTTATGTCTCGTGAAAAATAGAATATGTGTTGCCCCAAAGTTGCCAATTACAAGAGCTTATAATCAAAGCTTCAATTGTAGAAGTAATAGACTATAGAAGAAAGGTATGAGGGAAAGTTTAATCGGATTGAAACCATCGATTTAGAGGTGCAAAGTATAATGTGTCATAGGTGGGTTTTTATACTAGTTTAGGAGTCAATTAGCCATTAAAATTGGTCAACACCATAAAGTAAGATTTTATGATGAATTGACTGTTTGACTAAGACTTTGACTGTTTGACTAAGACTTTGACTAATCAATTTAAGGAATGTGTTAAGTTTATTTTCTTATGAAATACTACACAACATGATAGTTGGCTCAGTTGGTTGTCACTGTGTGTTGGTTGGCTGTGGACGCGGGTTCGTATCCCGGTCCACACAAATCTTTTTTTTTTTTGGCAATTATTTCCCTAAAACTATATTATTCTAATTCATAATATGATTATATTAGCCCGAAAATGACTCGAAATATTTTTAAAACGTATAAAAGTGTCGAGATACAAATAATTATTAGTTTATGGTATTTAAAACATATATTGTTTAAAACAATACATTCTTTTTATCAAAAAAAATTAGGGGAAATTCGCGATGTTACAGTCTCCCCTACTTTTAGGAACTTCGTCCCGAAGTTATTAAAAACACAGGTTTGAGGTTGATTAGGTAGAAATTAAGGCAGTTGTGGTTTGGGTTAAGGCACGACATGAATTTATAGGTAATAGAATAATTTGTTTCGAATAATTTGGATAAGAGGTTTGAGATGTGAGTTTTAAGGATTGGATTAGGTTCGTCTGAAGTAGCAAGAAGCATAAGAATCTAGCAAAATACTAAACTTATGTTTTAGGAATCTTATAAGAAATTCATGAATTGATTGGCTATATGAAAACCAAATGAACTACTAAAACCTTATTAGAATTTCACACTACCTTAACGTACCTGTAAATTCATGATTACGTTCCGGACCGCAATCACCAATTTACCTTACATTAGGGTTTTGTGTCCTTCTATGACTCTAAACACACATGTATGTAATTCAAAATAACCTTGTGATTGAATCGTTTACAATGTATCCAAAAATGAGTCCAACTGTTGAGTAGGAAAAAGACTTCTACCAGTCAGTGAGTAAGAACCTCTACCGATTGTTGAGCAGGTGCGATAGCCTCTACCAGTCGTTGAGCAGGTTGTAGGGCCTCTACCGACTGTTGAGCAGGCATGATGACCTCTACCAATGTTGAGTAGGTTATTTGGTACTCAACTAACTGTTGAGCAAGTACTTCATCCTCTACCAGTTGTTTGATTAAGTGTACCAATTATTTCACACATAAATTGCAAATTGATAATATGTACATATAAACAATCAAGTATCAAGCATAGCATGCGAGTTGTAATAGTGTTGTCCTAGACAAGGTTAATGACTCTAGGTGTGTCTATAGCAAATAGTTTATATTCCATGAATTCTAGTTTAAAATGTTCAAATATGGTAGATAGTCGAATCCTCATGTATAACTAAGGATTATGTTTGATGCAACACACAATCAAGTTTCAATAGTTTGGTTATCATGGGTAACTAGTTCATGTTTGAGAAGGTGAAGGATATGAATTTAGTTCTTGAGAGGATGATGAAAAATCTTAAAGCAGAATCAAGGTTGTGAGAGATAGTGAATGTGAAGATAGTTGATAAAGAGTTTATTTTATAGTAAGGATTTTATGTAGCAGTGTAAATTTTGGGGTTTGAATCAAAGGTTATAATCAAGTGTATAAGAAAACATGATTGTGGTATATGCCAAATATTGTAAAAATTTGAACAAGTTGAAAATGAGTGAGTGTCGATGGAGAATTTAGAAACTAGATATTATTCCTATGGAAAAAAAAATTTATTTTCAAAATTGGTTTTGTACATAAAGCAAAACTTGTTAAATAGTACAAGCTAAGTAGGCTTTGATTAAAATATTCCCGTTAGTTGGAGATTTCAAACATGACATTAGGTTTTGAAGATCAAGGTTCTATTAGTGATTTTTAATAGTTTAAAGCATTATATAGAAAATCGTTTGTTACGTCAATAAATAAACAATTGAATTTAAGTTCGAGGACATCTTTTGAAAAAAAAAATGTACTTTGTAAAGTTACTAGGTAATGAAAATACAACAAGATTTAGAAATTTTTAGTTTGTGCTAAGGTATGAGGTTATAGTTTTTTTTTTTTTTTTTTTTTTTTTAAAAAAAAGTAATATGTGGAGAAATGAAATAATATGATTTGGGTAGGGTGTTGAATATTTAAAAAGTGGCTAAGATGGTAAGGTGAAGTGTGATTGTGAAATCCATAGATGGTTATGAAATGAGATTGATTTAAGCTGTAAAATTTTGAGATTTTAGAGCTTAGTTTAAGGAAAGTGAGTGTAATCATTTATTCATTAATTAAAACGAATAAACGAAAACGTTGACATATCAAAACTTCTAGATTCTAATAACATAGTGAAGACATGCTTTAGCCTATAAGTGAACACTCATCCCGAGAATTCTCAGGTAGGCATCCGGGTCCCTCGTCTGATTGGGATATATGCGCAATGCCAGCCTAGACAGAAGACTCAGAATACAGGCGTTCGCCCTTCCAGATTGCACGTGTTCGTTATTAAAATCTAGAACATCGACGAGATCTCAAGGTGGTTCAGGTTAAACCTGAGGATTTTGTCTTATTAGTCTAAGAGTGGATCCAGTGATGGAGAGCAATCTTCTTGTAGGGATGAAAGTAGGGATAAGAAGTAGGAGGGAGATAGAGAATAGCAAGTAAAAGGAGCAAAATCCTGGTTATAATCCTATGGCTATAGACTAGATTATTTTTCTAATAACCTAATTCCCTATAACCAAGGCTCTGATACCAATCTGTAACACCCCAACCGATGGCGGAAACATCGGGATGTCACGTATTGATGATTGTTCAGTAGCTCATGGTAAATAATAAATTTTAATAAATGATTTAAATAAATTACATACAATTGTTCTAAGAATTTTGTACATCAAAATGAAAAAAAATACTAGCTACGCATCTTCAAGCAATAACTCTAATCTTCAAGCAAGCTATAACCTGAAACATGTTAAGTTTGAAAATATTTTGGGTCAACAAAAAGTTGGTGAGAATTACATAGGTTTTGATAATTGAATAAAGCTTGTACAATTCAAGTGTCATGGCAAGTCTAGTCCATATGTGAAAACATACTAGAAGTAAATCGAGTGCATAATCAACCCTTGTGACTGTTATAATGTGGTACATCCCATACGCTCATGGTTCACTCGAATATGTTATGCGATAACAATCACCCATACTACCTTTGTAGGAGGCACGTATCCGGGTGGGATTGTCAGTCCAATAGATCTATCATTGTTTACCGTCGGCTGATCAATGTTAATGATTATGCTAGAATTGTGCTTACCCTAGTCATGTTCAAGACATAATGCAACATAGAAAAACACATAGACACTTTGATGATCGAATTGCATATAGAATGTTGTAACATGTTTCACCCCAAAAATGGTGATAAATAGAAAAAGGGGCTATGTAAAACACACCTTAGCAAAATGTTATGTCTCGTGAAAAATAGAATATGTGTTGCCCCAAAGTTGCCAATTACAAGAGCTTATAATCAAAGCTTCAATTGTAGAAGTAATAGACTATAGAAGAAAGGTATGAGGGAAAGTTTAATCGGATTGAAACAATCGATTTAGAGGTGCAAAGTATAATGGGTCATAGGTGGGTTTTTATACTAGTTTAGGAGTCAATTAGCCATTAAAATTGGTCAACACCATAAAGTAAGGTTTTATGATGAATTGACTATTTGACTAAGACTTTGACTGTTTGACTAAGACTTTGACTAATCAATTTAAGGAATGTGTTAAGTTTATTTTCTTCTGAAATACTACACAAGATGATAGTTGGCTCAGTTGGTTGCCACCGTGTGTTGGTTGGCTGTGGACGCGGGTTCGAGTCCCGGTCCGCACAAATCTTTTTTTTTTTGGCAATTATTTCCCTAAAACTATATTATTCTAAATTCATAATATGATTATATAAGCCCGAAAGTGACTCGAAATATTTTTAAAACGTACAAAAGTGTCGAGATACAAATAATTATTAGTTTAAGGTATTTAAAACATATATTGTTTAAAACAATACATTCTTTTTATCAAAAAAAATTAGGGGAAATTCGCGATGTTACATTCCTAACCCAAGTTAAGGTACAAAATTAAAGTTTCTACTTTAGGTAATTTGTTCGATGTAGGGCTTCTAAAACACACAACGAGTGTCAAACCGTGTCCTTCTTACAGACTTTTCCAATCTAGGGTTTCATATCCCAAATCACCAATTTCCACACGACAAATCGATTATGATATGATTTTAAACCAATTTTAGATTGATCATTGATATCCTCCGTCTTGGCGAGAGATTCGGGCCAAGAGAAGTGGAAGAGGATAAATCTGTTTGAATCACATCTAATCTTTTTGTAAGTGAATAGGGGTAATCGATGGTTCTATTGTGTGATGGTTTTAGTAGCCTATTTGAATTTGAGCTTGATTGATGCCGATATTAGTTTTTTTTTTGTTTCTGCAGGGTTTGCGAGCTACACATGAGGAGCTTCGGGTTGACGAATAGAGGGTGGTGTTGAAAACGGAAACTCAGAGCTCGGACGTTTATCCTCTTCACCGAAGTCGCTATCATGGTTTACAGCTACACTATTTCAGCACTAATTTTTATTCTAGCCCCATTTGTTTTGCCCTAATATGATACACATCTTATAATATGTTTTAGATAGTTCGAACATGTTCTTGTAATATGTCTTGCATTTGTCTTTGTACTATATGAAAAGTGTCTATGCATTACCCTTATAATAACAAGAAAAGAAAGTTATGTAGTTATTTAAATAAAAAGTAATGAAGGCATATTATTTGCAATCAACAACAAAGAGATACTTCCTGCATTTTCTTAGGAAAAAAAACAAATAGTTAGGTTTAACCTGCATTTTCATGTTTGTTTTCTATCAGGTTTTCTTTTTGTTTGTTCGTTCAGGTTTAACCTGGATGTTGTATGTCGAATATCACAGTTTGATCTAGAATTTAAGAAGGCGAAGATGCTATTTCTATCTGATAACGTGTTGTTCTAGTTCAGATAGTTAATTTATATCATGTGCTTCTTGCATCCTAGCTTATATAAACATCTGATTGATTTTGTTAACTATCTATAAATTTGCTGCAGAAGAATCAGCGATCTGGACTTGCAACAACAATGATTTTGACATCCGATTTCAGGTAATTTAAATCCGTCTAACGATCATAGTTTATGCTTGGTTCCTAATAGGCATCACGATGTTGCGAGTTCTTTCCTAGAAGTTATACTTCATGGATGAGGTTATTTACTTAGTTTAGATTTTTTTATTTATTTATTTATTTATTTATTTTTTGCAGAAGTTATATCTTTCTTTATTCATGTGCAAAACCAATTTAAATGTTTGATGGTGATAAAGTATTTGATAAATGAGTAAGCTATCCATTAATAACAACGTAAACCAGTCATTTAATACTTATTATTATCATTACAAATTAAATTAAGGCTAATTGAAGGAATGGTTGCCACTTGAAGTCAAAGGCAGTGAGGCACCAAACATACTTCTAGCACATCTGTGACTACCATGCAAAACAAACTTAATTTGATCTAGTGGAGATCAGGTCAAGGTGTGGATACAAAACAAGTATATTTATTAAAAAGAAAAGGTGTGGATACATTATGTGACTGATTCTTTTTCCATTTCGAATACACTTTCAATTTCATCTAAATATTTTGAAGTTTCCCACCCCACCCAAAATATCCCCGCCTAATTTTTCCATCTTCAACCCTTACTTCCCCTAATTCTCTAAAGCTAAATTGAGCATATGCCCTCAAAACATCCCTCTCTCTCTGTCTCACTATCAAACATCCATCAATAAGCATCGATCATTCGACTCTAGTGATTAGCTTTCTATGACCTACAGCTTCAATAGTACGAGATATTTGGCCGTGAAGCTGCTCAAACAGTAAGTACAACCATCTCTTGAATATTATTGTTGTTTTATTTCGAATTCTAAGCCAAATGTATGATGTCCTAAATGATTTACTATTAGTTTTGTTGGTTTGAAGAATAGATATTGCTGGTTTGAAGACGCGCATCAATTGCTTGATGAAATGCTTCTATGAAATTTTCATTTTGTAAGTTCATTTGTTGGGAGATAACTGATTATTTGATGTATCTTGAGTTCGCATATTTGTTTATTGTTTTTTGTTTGAATGTTAGTAGTTTTCTTATGTAAGGTTCCAAAACTGTTTTGACTTCTGAGTCATACTGCAGTGCTGTCTGGCTTCACCTTCTCTGATTGAAGGTAACTTTGAATATGTCTTAGACTTATAGTGTTATGTTAATATGTTATTCTGCTTGAATATTTTGAGCTCCATGTAGGTATGTAATTATTTTTAAGTTATAAATAAACAAAAACAAAATGAAAATGTTGTAGTTAGTGTTCTCAGTAAATACATTGTCCTACTCACAAGAGCTTTTCATGTTTGATCTCTTTTGGCAGTTAAATTATAAGCATTGCAATGGATACATACCCATTTAGAGACAGATAAGCATATGCATGACCATTCAAAATTAAGAATATTAAGGATTTGTATATGAAATTGCTTTCTTAAGCATTATTGTCACAATACTTTTGTGTGCCATCTGTTAGAATGACCAGGTACGAAGTTTAGGCTAAAATTTTTTTTCCATAAAGCATCTACCACAAAAAAAAATCACTCAAAGCTATGTATGGTGTACTTTCTTCTTGGATTCAATATTTATCACTACATAAGAATGCCCCATTTTTATAATGGGATTTGGTTACATGATATTTAAGGTGTTATATCTAGATTTCTATATCTTAGTTGAATATTATTTATATTAAATGTCTTAACTTTGATTAAGTTCCAAATTGCCACATGCCAAGTTTTGTTTGTTGTTGACTGGTTTAGTGTGCACGTTTGATTAACTTCGAGTACCAATAAAAATAGATGAAAGTTGGTGAAAGCATATTGGTTATTTTCCACAATTCAAGATTGTATTGGTTCATCCATTGCATGGCATTATCCTTTCATCTCGGCATGTATTTGTTAAACTTGTGATATGAATAATTTTAATAATTTGGATTTAATAATTTCGAACTTAATTCTTATACATGGATGGTTTATTTGTAGGTAGTTCGTGAGAATTGAGGACGCATGATGACCCAAGATTCTATGTTTGTTTCTTTCATTGCTTTTAATTTCTTGTTAATTGTTACAAGACATTATGTTGGATAATGCTATAACTTATTTATGTTTAGTGTTTTTGTTATGAATATGCTTATTTGAAATACAATAAAGTTTATTTCTTTCATTAGTTAATGTTATATACATAATAACTATTAGGATTTTATATGTTGATGGTCTTTTTATTGCATAATAAAAACCATTATTTGGATGTCTATAACCATACCTTAAAATTGTGTGTGTGGATGTTTAAAAAAGCGTTGTATCATATGACTTGTTTGGACTTTGAAATTTTGTCCTATTAAACTTGTTAGAACATTGTAAAAGTGTTCGAATATACTTTTACTAGGACGCTATATGGGTTCATAGATATATTATGCGACCATAAAATTGGTTTCATAATCTTATTTGAGATATTAGGACCCTTTTCTTGATACTATAGTACCTATAATGTTACATCATAAGGGTCCTATAAATTGATTTTTAAGGACGCTTATATGTGTATTAAAAGATTAAAAGTAGGTAAGCACATGTTAGAACATTATAAAAGCGTCTTAATATGTTTTTATTAGGAGGTTTTTGGGTTGTTCATAGACATATTATGCTACCATAAAATTGGTTTCATAATCTTATTTGAGATATTAGGACGCTTTTTAAGTTTTGCGACTTATTACGACCCCTTTACATGAAACGCTTTTACCATTGGTCCTATTAATTAAAAGGTCCTATAAAATATCATTTTAAGACGCTTTTGTGCGTACTAAAAACCCATTTTTGTTGTAGTGACTTGATATGTGCAGGGAGCTTCAGCTGGCCCTGTGAGCAGTCTTTGGATTGTTGACAGTGGAGCTTCTGGTCACATGACAGGGGATCTTTCGCTACTGTTCGATATCAGAAATATTAATGGAGGTTATGTAGCATTTGCTGGTAACAAGGGTGGTTACATTACCATGGAGGGTAGTGTTAGTAATGGTATAGTGAGTTTTGAGAGGATCTCTTATGTGAAGCAAATCGATTACAATCTGCTCAGTGTCAGTCAGATTTGTGACAAGCAGTTTTCAGTATACTTTGATGACAAATCTTGCTATATACTCAAGCCGGGATTCGAGTTACCAAAAGAGTGGGTGATGTTAAAGGCACAGAGAGTGAACAACTTGTACATTCTCGATATGTCTAAAGCAATGACTACACAAGGCCAAGTCACGTGTTTTCTCCACAAGGCTACTGAAAAGGAATCAATCATGTGGCATAGGAGGATGGGACACATTCACCTACGAAAGATGAATCAATTGGTGAAGAATGAACTTGTCACGGGCATAAATGTTAAACATTTTCACTTAAATGACAAGTGTGTGAGTTGCAAGAAGGGTAAGCAGCACAAGCAATCCCATAAGCCAAAGAAAGTCAATTATGTTGAATTGTGACTTGAACGTTTGCACAAGGATCTGTTCGGACCAGTCAAGCGTAAAAGTCATGCTGGAGAATTGTACTGTCTTGTGGTGACTGATGACTTTCCAAGATTTTCATGGGTTATGTGCTTACACCGTAAGAGCGACGCATTTAGTAATCTGAAAGTTCTGTTCACTCAATTGGAAAAATATCTATGGTCTAAAGATCAAGAGAATTAGGAGTGATAATGGGACGGAGTTTAAGAATGCACAGATGGACGCTCTTTGTGAAAACAAAGGTATTCATCATGAATACAGTGCTCCGTATACCCCACAACAGAACGGTGTCGCCGAACGCAAAAACAGGACTCTAATAGAAACGGCGAGAACAATGCTTGCGGACTCAAATCTTCCAGTAATGTTCTGGAACGAAGCAATTTACGCAGCTTGTTATACTCTTAATCGTGTTTTAACGGTGAAGAAGCTTGGCAAAACTTCTTATGAGCTGTTAAATCGTCGAAAGCCGAATTTAGAGTATCTAGAACCGTTTGGAGCTTCATGTACAATGCTTAATCCATCTGAGAAGTTCGCACCGAAGGCTGAAGAAGGATACTTTGTTGGATGTGCAACCCCGCTTAAACGGGTATTCAACAAACGAACTCGTCAAGTCGAGGAATGGGCTAACGTTGAAGTGCAGCGGTATACTCAGAATGTACAGGGAAGCGGTCCAGACTGGATGTTTGATTATAAAGATTTCTTTGAATCATTCAACCTAGATAGCTTGGTTGAAGAGGCTGTATTACGTTTATATTACGAGGTCGAAAAAGCAGTGACATCACCGTTGGTGCGTCCGATCACCGTGAACCCTCAGGCAGCTTCTAATGATACCAATGTTCTTGTAGTTGAAGAAGAGGTATTCCAAGAAGCTTCTACAACTCTTAATTCATCGGAATCTGAAGATGACGACGATGATGTTACAAGTGAAGCTATTTTAGATCATGCTACAGTGACACCACCAGTGAACCCAAATCCAAATGGTGCTTCATCATCAAATGTGGGTAATGATCTGTTTTCTGCAGAGAACTTAACTACTCAGACGGGAGTCAAAGTACCAGATTATCCGGAATCTCGGATACATCGAATTCACCCGATCGAGCAGGTTATTGGTGATCCTGGTAGCAGTGTGATGACGAGAGGTCAACTAAGGAATGCTAACTCACCGGAAAACCTTGGTAATCTTGCTTTATATGACAAAATTCAAAAATCAGGTTTTCAAAATGACTGGTCTTTTGCTTGTTATGTTTCACAGGTTGAGTCGCGAACTTACAAGGACGCTCTTTTGGATGACGCTTGGGTAGAGGCTATGCAAGAGGAGTTACTACAGTTTCAGAAACTTGGTGTATGGACACTGACAGATTTGCCCCCAGGACGAAAGAAGATTGGAACTAAATGGGTATTCAAATGCAAAAAGGATGATAAAGGAGTGATCGTAAGGAACAAAACTAGTTTGGTTGTACAAGGATTTCATCAAGTTGAAGGAATTGATTACAATGAGATTTATGCACTTGTTGCACGCTTAGAGGCTATCCGAATGTTTTTGGCGTTTGCATCATACAAGAAATTTAAGGTGTATCAAATGGATGTTAAGAGTGCGTTTCTTTATGTTGTGGTCAAAGAGGAAGTTTAGGTAGGTCAACCACCAGGCTTTGAAGATCCTATTCACCGGGATAAGGTGTACGTTTTGAACAAAGCTCTTTACGGGTTGCACCAGGCTCCAAGGCAATGGTATGAGGAGCTGAGCACGTATCTTCTTTCCAAAGGATTCAAAAGAGGTTTGGTAGATTGCACGCTGTTCACTAAACGAACAGGCGATGACTTGCTTCTAGTCCAGATTTATGTTGACGATATTATATTTGGTTCTACTAACGAACTTCTTTGCAGAGAATTTGAAAGTGTTATGCAGGAAAAGTTCGAGATGAGCGCGATGGGAGAGATGCAGTTTTTCCTAGGCTTACAAGTGGAACAAAGACCAACGGGGATCCTTATTCACCAGACGAAATACGTTTCTGAAGTCTTGAGCCGATTCCAGATGGATGATTCGAAGCCGATGGATACCCCAATACAACCTAATCACGGGATTGGAGTTGACGCTAAGGGGGAGCTAACTGATCCATTTACATACAGAGCAATCGTCGGAACTCTGATGTATCTCACCGCCTCCAGACCAGATATAATGTTTGCCACATGTCTCTGTGCACGTTATCAGTCGAAGCCGAAACAGAGTCATCTTGCAGCTGTCAAACGTATCCTTAGATATCTGAAGGGTTGTTCGTCGAGAGGACTATGGTACCCTAATGATGATAATTTTGACCTAATCGCTTTTAGTGATGCAGATTGGGGTGGCTGTGACAAGGACAGCAAATCCACAACGGCTGGATGTCAGTTTATGGGGAGCAGGCTCGTGACCTGGCAGTGCAAGAAACAGACCGCAGTTGCCTTATCCACATATGAAGCAGAATACGTTTCAGCATCAAGCTGCTGCTCACAGGTTCTTTGGATACAACAACAGATGGTGGACTACGGTTTGCAATTTCTTAAAACCCCTATTTACTGTGATAATGAAGCCGCAATTGCATTAACAAAAGACTTAGTAAATCACTCAAAGGCTAAACATATCCGGATCAAATACCATTTTATCCGTGATGGTTATGCTAAAGAGTTGATCGATATGGTCATAATCCACACTGATTATCAACGTGCAGATCTTTTTACCAAAGCTTTTGATAAATCAAGATTTGACTATCTTTTGAAAGCTAACGGTATTAAAGAAAAACAAGACTGATCACCACCTCAGTTTATCGCTTTTTAGTTTAGTTTTTATTGCTTTTCAGAAAAATACAAAAAAAATCCAAAAATATGTTTTACATTTTTAGATAGAATTTATTTTCAGAAAATCCAAAAACATTGAAAAATCTTCAAAATCCATAAAAATTAGAAAACCCAAAATGATTTCCTGGAGAAAAAGGGGAAATGATAGTACATCAGTGGGGATCTGACACATTCTAAAGAAATTTAATGCAATATAGGGCGTGTGTCTGAGTCTGTGTGATGTGCTGATAGGCTTTGTAGACCTATTACTGAGTGCCTGATACATACATATCAAACGAATTGTAGTGTGGATGAACTCCTCATGGGCATATGGTCTTAGTACCGTAATTTCGTTTAATAGGGTATTTGTACAAAACTCGGAGGTTTCGGGTCGTTATGTTATTAGTTGTCTGGGGATAGCCTCTCTGATCTTCTGCTGTAAGTAATTACGGACCTAGATCAGACAGGGTGTCTTTATAAAAGAGCTATAATGCCAAATCCTAAAGTTACCGAATTGAGGAACTTTCCATGTATTATGATAATCAAAGATTATCTATTACATCGTATCAAATCATTGATGTAAATCATGATTGATATCAGCCCTCAACCTGGTAGAGTGCACATGTTACTTTGTTGCATTGATTTGCTGACCTGTATACCCTTGTGCCTCATACCTTGTAAATTACATACGACGAAAGCATAATCACGCTTTACAATGAGTCTTTGTGCATTTACTTCTTGATACAGGAGTATGTCGTGTACGTGGGAACCACAGACAATTGAGTTTATACTATAAATAATAGTATCAGTATAAAGCACTGCAAAAAAGTCTGCATGTGAGTTTATGTGGATCACAATATCAGCAGTTGCCAGATCACACATTGTCTTTAATGATAATAAATCAAAAATATCAACGGTGTGATCAGATTGGTGATGGAGGTCTCCCAATGAGTTCTCTGAGCTTATCAGTAGTGGGATCTGAGAAAAGGTGTACTTGATTGAAGAGGCCCTCCTTTATGTAAGTATCAGCAAACTTCTTCTGATCTTCTTCAGACATTTCTTTCTGTTTCTTGAATTGTCTTCTAGCAGCAGCTGATAGATCAGAAGTGTCCAGTAAGCTGTCTAATGTAAAAGCCTGTTGAGGTCTCTTCATCAGTGGTTCATCAGAGTAGACAGGTTTTCTGGGTAGGTTGGGATCTTTCTTCCTGTTTTCTTCTAGTCTCTTATATGTTTCAACCAGCCTCAGCTCAGACCATCTTGCAACTGACCTCATCTCCCCATAATCAGCAGCCACAATTTCTTGTCTCATTCTTTTAAACTTCAAGGCTCTGGCTGGATCTCTGCCTTTACCAAAATTAGGGAGAGACTTTAGCTTGGGGATTCTTGGCCAACTCTTCTATTCTTAAGAGTTCTTCTCTGAGTGCATGAGTGGTCCAGCCTGCAAACTGTTTCTTGTTTGCTTTATAAGGCATGGTTGCCAAGATCTGTTCAAGAAGTGATTCTCTAACCTCCCTTTCCATGTCACTGCTGAGAGGCATGGCAGACATGGAGTTGCTCAGGGTCTTAGCAAAATCTTCAATCCTTCTCAATTTGCTAAGCTCTGCTGAATGGATGCCCTGAGCAGTCCTGTCATCCTTCCCTTTGCATTTCTCTTTAATGATGGCATCTGCCTGTTCAGCCTTGTATTTTAGATATGTGTCAATGTTTAGGGGAACAGGAAAATATGGAAGAGAAGGGAAAGATATATCAGATGGTTGTTCAGTATTATAGAAGGATTGCATTTCCCCCTTGAGTAGATCTAGTTCAAGGGGATACTGAACAGCCAATGGTGTAATGGTTGGTGGTGGTCTATGGGATTTGAATTGTGAAGTGTGTGGTGAAAATGATGAAAGTGGAATGGCTGATATAGGTGTGGATTGTGTGGTTGATGTGGTGTGTGGTGATGTATGTATGTTTTCATCCTGTACAACAAAGGTTGATTTCCTCTTCCTTTTGTACAAGATTTTTGGTGATGGTGGAGTAGAAGCAATGGTTGTGTTAACATCTATTGGCACCTTAGTAGGACCAGCAGATGTTTGGGATTTAGTTGGTGATATGGTTGTAGGTTCAGATGTAGGTTTGGTGATAGTGATGACAGGTTCAGATGTTGTGGTGGTATCAGTGGTTTGAGTAGCAGTAGAGGTTTTGTCAGCAGTGGTTTTATCAGCAGTGGTTTTAACAGCAGTGGTTTTGGCAGCCAGTTTGGATGGTGGTTGTCTGACATGTTTGGCAGGCATTTTCTTCCTTTTAGAGGAACCCACATCTTCAACTTCCTGCTGTTGTTCCCTTTTCTGTTTTACCAAAAACTCTGCTTTGACTTCCAAAGTGTCAGCCCTCTTTTGTTTATCTTCAGCAGCTTTTTCAGCTTCTTCATTAGCAGAGTTGTCCACTTCTTTAGCTTTGCTGGCTTGTTGTTGTTGTTGTGGTGCTGTTTGAGTTTGTTGTTGTTGTTGTGGTGCTGTTTGAGTAGACCCTGGTTTGTTGGCAGACTTTGATTTACCTTTTTGTGAAGGTGGACAACCAAAGGGATCTAGCTTTGGCAACCTATCTCTGCCACTCTCCCCCTTTTTTGGCATCATCAGCTGTGAATTCATCATCATCTTCATCCCTAAGAATGGTGGTAGGGGCAGAGCCAGTGGTCTTCAGCAGATGGTCTTTAATGGCCTGAATATCTGCATGGGTATCTTTGTACCTAGCATCTACCATGTTTCTGATTTCTACCATGTAGGTTTCATGAGTCTGATCTGCTACTTTTCTGTGAGCTATGATGATGGCAGAAATAGATTTCCATAGCTCACTAGCAATATCAGCTGTGGATGGTTGACTCTTGGAGAGAGTAGCCAAGGATTCCAATATTAAGTTGACATCAGTTTTGATATCAGCAACAGAGGTTTCAATGGTTTGGACTCTGGCCGTCAATTCTTGGTATTTTAACTCATCACCTAAGTTAATAGGATCATCTGAATTCCTACCAGTAGTAGTTTTAACTGATTCAATCCTAGGAGGTGAATCCAAAGGATGAGAACTAGATGCCCCTTTTTCTTGGTTCTGGGGACTTCCAACTGATTTTGGGGACACTATAGTGGCCTCATCAGTTGTTGCCTTCAAGGGAGTCCTAGTTATGTAACCACTGTCCTGGTGTGAGACAATGGTCTCTACATCAGTAGTGGCTGCTCCACTTGAAAACTCACCTAGAGTTGCATTGAACTCTAGGGGTGTAACCTCCTCATCTGTTTGTGGGACGGCTGGTTGAATCTCCTCAGTCCTAGTCACTTGTGGAGGTATACTCTCATTGACAGGTGAAAGAGAGGAACTGGGATTTTCCTGAGTTTTGTCAATAGCCTCAAACAGAGATTGCATGGTCTGTTGAACATGTGATGGTGAAGGTGGAGGAGTAAAAAGAGAATTTTCCCTAGGAGAGGGGCTTGTGAACATATGGCCAAGTGACTCAAATGTATCATGATGTGTTTCCCCTTGGCTTACAACATGATCCTTTTGTGAGGATGCATGAGGAGTTTGGTCAGGTTGAGATATTTCCAACTGTTGTGAGGAAGTAACAATAGTGGTTTCTAGTTGCTTTTGTGTTGCAACAGAGTTATCTTCTGGTATCTCATCTTCCAGAAGTCTCTTTTGTGGTTGAGTGGTGGTTTTTGTGGATGGACGTTTTCTTTTGGAGATGGCTGGTGTGGGTTTCACAGCACTGGATGTAGTGCCATGATCACCAGGAGCAGTGGGCTCAACAACAGAGGTTTGGACAACAGTTGTTGTCTTATTCGTCTTTGTTTGTGTTTTTGAAAACTTTGACACTTTTGATACTTTTTCTTGGGTGTTTGAACCTAGCATTCTTGTGAAAGTTTCATCAGTTAGACTCTTCATTTGCATAGACTCACCCTTTTTGAAAACTCTTTCTGGTAAAACCTTTTGAAGGATTACACTTAAAATTCTTGGGTAAATTAGAAAAGCATTATTAGACCCAGACTTTATGGCTTTCACATTTGACACTAAGTCTATAAACAGTCCCTGGGATAGATTGAAGTCAGAATCTGACAACATAGCATAGCCCAAGTACTGAATCCTCAATGGGATTTCATTAAAGGAAGTGGACTTAGCGGAGACACAGAGAAGGAGGGTATGGAAGAAAATTTTCATGACTGGTGGGAAAAACTTTTTGAAAAGTGTTGACCCAGTCATCTGAGCATCATACCCCCTTTCCTGAAACTCTGTGTGAAGCTCTGTTTTTGGGAAAGAGTCTGTACCTGATAGGTCATTAAGTGAGAAGGTTGTGGATATCAGTTGAGGGGGTAATGACGATACTTTTCTCACCAATTTTTGAGATAATGGAAGTAGGCTTTTTGTCTTGAAGTAGAAACTCAGCATTCAACTAGAATTCTTGGAGAGTATCAAGATAGATAGGGGGGTCAGCGGTTAGGATTGTCAGGTATTTGGATTTTAAGATGATGTCGATGGTGGAATGGAATGGAGTATTTTCATCTATTTTTACCAGATATGGGAGATAATTGTGGGCGGCTTTAGCTTGAAGATCCATTGTAATGGATTCCGAAGGTGAGAGTGAGTGGAATTTGATTAAGGGTTTGAGAATGAATAAGGCGGTTTCAATATTTTGAATACAATGAGACAATGTAACGACTGTTGTGATAAAACAGGGTTTTTATAGGCTCTGGTGAAACCGCTGATGTGGCCAAAACTCTGCTTGTAGGAGCAGACGTGGCAAACATATAATGGTTAAACATCTGGTGGGGGACAGCTGTTTTGGCAAACAGCTGATGCAAACGGCTGTTTTTTATTATAGATATCTGTAAATATATATATATATATATATATATATATATATATATAGATATGGATAATAAAACAATTGTTTTAACTGATCAGAGGTTTGGAACAGATTTTTCAACCAACAGTGGATAAAATGGATGAAACAGTGGTTGTTTTATCTTTAACAGATTTTTCAACCAAAAAGCTATTTTTAAGGATGAATTTTGATTTTCTGAAACATTTTAATGCTTTTATTAAAAACATTTGTGTTGTTTAATCCATGTTTAGCATCCCAATTCTAGAAATCAGATTTGTAAAGGTAGATGTGTCTAAAGCTTTGGTCAACACATCTGCCAACTGATCCTCTGTTGGAACATGGTGCAGAGAAATCAAACCTTTTTCATAGCTATCTCAGACAAAATGATGTCTGATGTCAATGTGTTTGGTAGTGGAGTGAGAAACTGGATTTTTGATGATATTTTCAGTAGCTTGACTATCCAACATGAGTGGAGTCTGTAATGCAGTTATCCCAAAATCCAGCAATTGATTTTGAAGCCACATGAGTTGGGCTGTACAGCTTGCAGCAGCAATGTATTCAGCCTGTGCTGTTGAGGTGGAAACAGCTATCTGCTTTTGGCTTTGCCAAGAGACTAAGGCATTCCCTAGAAACTGGCACCCTCCTGATGTAGATTTTCTTGTGGTGTGACAGCCAGCAAAATCACTATCTGAATAACCTGAAAGCTCAATGTTTCCATTAGCAGGATACCAGATACCAAGTGTGGGTGCACCTTTTAGGTATCTGAATATCCTTTTCACAGCAATAAGGTTTGACTTTCTAGGTGAAGCCTGGGATCTTGCACAGACACAAGTGGCAAACATAATGTCTGGCCTAGATGCAGTTAAGTATAATAAAGACCCAATCATGCATCTGTAATGTGTTTGATCAACCAGTTCATCCTTGTCATCAATAGTGAGTAGCTTGACTGTGCTCATGGGTGTACTACATGGCTTACAGTCATTCATCTCAAATCTAGTTAACAAATTCTTTACATATTTATTTTGATGAATGGATGTGCCATTTTGCAGTTGTTTCACTTGGAGACAAAGGAAACACTGAAGTTCACCCAGAGCACTCATTTCAAACTCTGCTGTCATGAGTTTCCTAAACTCTTCACACATTTTGTTACATGTGGATCCAAAGATGATGTCATCCACATATATTTGAACAATCATTAAGTCTTTCCCTCTCCATTTCAGTAATAAGGTTTTATCAATTTTACCTCTTGTGAAACCAATGATAAGAGAAAAGTGGAAAGAGTTTCATACCAGGCCCTTGGTGCTTACTTGAGGCTATACAAAGCTTTATTGAGCTTGTAGACATGATCAGGATGGAATGTGTCTTCAAAACCAGGTGGTTGACATACATAGACCTCCTCTTGAATTTTACCATATAGGAAGGCACATTTGATATCCATCTGATACACCTTGATGTTGTGGTTGACAGCAAAGGCTAGAAAGAGTCGGATGGCTTCTAACCTTGCTACAGGAGCAAAGGTTTCATCATAATCTATTCCTTCTTCTTGTCTGAAGCCTTGAACCACGAGCCTGGCTTTATTCTTGACAACAATACCCCTTTCATCAGTTTTGTTTTTGAAGACCCACTTTGTACCTATTGGACAAACATCCTTAGGCAGTGGTACAAGTTCCCATACTTGTTGTCTTTTGAACTGAAGGAGCTCTTCTTGCATAGCTTCTACCCAACTGTTGTCTTTTAGTGCCTCTTGGTACTTGACAGGTTGTGTGAGAGATAGGAACCCTGCAAAAAGACAGATATTGGAGGATTGACTTCTTGTTAGCACACCCTATCTGATGTTGCCAATGATTTGGTCTGGTGGATGAGCTCCTAGGTAGATTAGATCTCCCTGATATGGTATGATGGCATTTTGAGGTGAAGGACAGAGGTTTGGTGACTCTGATGTTGTAACATCTGCTTACACTTCTGTAGTGCCATCAGATGTTTGAAATGGAAGTGGGGGAATGGGTCCAAGTGGTGTAAAACTGGACTGACTTTTGTCAACAGATGATTGTACAGTGGTTGTGAGAGGTGAAGCAGTGGTTTGAGGGTAAGACTGGCCAACAGTGGTTGACTCAGCTGTGACAGAGTTTTGAAAGTTGTTTTGAGCAACTGCTTCCGCTGATGCAGAAGAGATTTTGTAGTGACTGGGGATCACAACATCTGTTCTGTAATCTTTTTGTGGAGACTGTGGACTACCTGCATTGTTAGTTTTAAAAGTGATATCTTCAAATTTGAATTTATCTAAATCTACTTTGGCTGCAAATTTTGAAATGGAATCTTTGAGATTTAAGATGAAACATGGGCAGCCAAAGATTTTGAAAAATGAAATTAATGGTTTGATTTTGAACAAAATTTCATAAGCAGTTTTTTGATGTCTTGGGTTGATCAAAACTCTGTTTTGAACATAGCAAGCAGTGTTTACAGCTTCTGCCTAGAAGGACAGTGGCAAACCAGAGTCTGCTAGCATGGTTCTTGCAGCTTCTATAAGAGTTCTATTTTTCCTCTCAACCACCCCATTTTGCTCTGGTGTTCTTGGGATGTTGTACTGCCTCACAATCCCTTTTGACACACAGAAGTCATCCAACTCCTTATTTTTAAACTCTGTTCCATTGTCACTTCTGAAGACTTTTACTGGCAAGTCATATTGTTTTTCAACTATGGTGACAAAGTCCTTCAAAATACCTGCAGTCTCATCCTTAGAATGTAAAAAGTAAGTCCATGTAAACCTAGAAAAATCATCAACTATGACAAGACAAAATCTTTTTCTTCTTAGACTCATGATTTTAACAGGGCCAAACAAGTCCATGTGCAACAATTGTAGACATTGACTAGTTTTGGACTCATCAATGGATTTGTAAGAGCTTTTATGTTGTTTTCCTTTTAAACAAGAAACACAATGCTCATCACATTTGAATTCTTTTAATGGTAAGCCTCTGACAAGACTTTGTTTGGAGAGTGTGTTGATAGTTTGAAGGTTGGTATGACCCAGTCTCCTATGCCACAATTCTGTCTCCTTTTGTGGAGGCAGCAGAAAATAAACAGACATTTTCCATAGGATTGTCCTTTAACATATCAACAACATACACATTGCCACTTCTATAAGCAACAAGTTGTGCTTTGCTCTCAGCAATGATGGTATCAATCTTTTTCACCACTTCTGGCCCAATAATCTTACAAGTTTTCTTTGTGAAGAATGAGCCATAACCTTTGTCACTCATTTGTGAAACACTCAGGAGATTAAACTTGAGATTATCAATAAGATTGACATTTTCAAACTTGAGTTTCCCAGCTTGTACAGTCCCTGAACCTAACACCTTACCTTTGGAATCATTACCAAAGGATATATCACCCCCTCCATGAGCTAAGAAGTCCGGAAGAAGGGCTCTACATCCTGTCATGTGCCTGGAGCCTCCAGTATCTACATACCAAAGACTATCTAAACAAGTAGAAGCTCCCTGCACAGCAGTAATGGATTAGTTTTGGTGAGTGTCCAAAGCCAAGTTGGCTTTGGATGGGTCCTTAGACTTTTCAGACTCAAGCTTTGGAAGATGATCAGTGGTTTGAACTAATTTTTTAATCAAGTTCAACAGTTGTTGCTGACCATTTGCCAGTGCTTGAATGTCAACACTTGGGGCACCAGTTGTTTGATCACTTCCAGACAGATGATAATACCCATAGAGATTTCTGTTCACTCTTGGTTTAGAGGGTCTTTTTGGCTCCTCAGAAACATGTGACAGACTATGACATGGTGGTTGTCCATATCCTCTTGGGTACTTGCTTTTGGGTGGAGCATCTGTTACTTGGACATCCCTAGGAGCAGATGTTTCAAGACTTTTTGTAACAGATGTTTGGACAGGAGTGAAGGTCTGTTTGGGCTTTCCTTTTGAAGTACTCACCACCTGATTTGCAAGAGTTTTAGCTTTGTACTCTTGTATTTTTACATCAAAATTTTTGAGATACAAGCACTCTTTGGTTTTGTGATTCTTTTTCCCACATATTGAACATGTGGCTTTGGAATCACATACACTTGTTCCTTTGTTAATGTCATATGCTTTTTGAAGAAAACAGTTTTTAGTGACATGATTCTTCTTTTCACAGAAATCACAGAACAAGTGGATAGTCTTTTCTTTCTTCTTCCCTTTTTCAACCTTCTTTTCAGTAGATATTTGAGCATCTGCTGGAAGATTTTTCAAGGGAATGATTTTTGCCTGAGGTGCTGTCTTTCCTTCAAGAGTTTTAAAATCAACAAGTTTAAAATTCTCAAGAGTACCACACTCATCAGACCAAGTAGGTTTAAATTCCTAATTTTCAAGCTCAGTGAATGATGAGGAACCTTTTGGTTTTTCTATAACAATTTTCTTACCATTGGGTTTAGTGATTTTAATCTCTTGACCCTTCAGGTTTGTTGGTACTATCTCAACTAACTTTTGATCCTTTTTGTCAGTGTTTTCAAAAGCTGGAGCAGTTGTGTCAAAACCAAAACCAAACTTCACATGACTTTTGGTTTTTTGTTGAGTAGCATTTCAAAACCTCTACATGATTCCACCAATTTCTGACATTCAACTTGGGTGGACTCAAGGTCACTTTTACAACTCTGATATTTTGTTATCATAGTTTGGAGCTGGTCTTTGGTTATGGTTGCTTCATGTTTTAAGCTGCTTATTTCAGATTCTTTTTCAGTTAAACTTGTTTTTAATTCTTTTGAAAGTTTCTCAAATTTAACTTCATCATCTAAAATTTTCTTTCTAAGGTTTTCATTCACCTCTTTGATGTTAGCAAATGCTATCACACATCTGTCAGAACATAAATCCTTAAGAATTTGAGGAGATACCTTAGCAGCAGCCATCAATGCACAATCACACTTGCACTCATAATCATCAGATGCACCCCAGGGATCTGAGAGATTCACAACCTCTTCTTCACATTTTTCACCTGAAACTACTTCATCAACAACATCACCAGTCACAACTTTAGACTCATTCAACACCTCCTCAGATTCAACTTCTTCTACCATAGCCATGAAACACAAATTTTCTGGTTCATTTTTAGCTTTGGCTACTAGTGCAAAATTTTCATCTGTTAACTCATCTGGTAGACTGCTCCAATCACCAAAGCCTTGTGTGAAGAAGCTCTGTTAACTGGTCTCTGCAGGAGCAGAGGATGGAGCAACAGTCGTTTGCACAGGTGCCTGAGCAACAGATGTTTGCACATAGTGGATCTGGAGAACAGTGGTTTGGACATAGTGGACAGGAACAATGTTTGAGGACTGTGCAAAATGAGCAGTGTTTTGCACATTTGGTCCAGAGGTATTATAGGAATTTTGAAAAGTGTTGGTCTGAGGTCTTTGATTTGGATAGGTGATTATAGGTGTACCATGTTGACTCCTACATTCCCTAGCAAAATGACCAAGTCTATGACATTTATAACACTTTATCTTTGATTTATCCAACCCAACCTTTGAACTGCCAGTTAACCCTGGAAACCTTCTCCCAGTTTTCTTGTAAAAATTGTTAGTTCTTACACTGAGAAGGGACAATTGGTGCATAATGTCCATTTCTTCCAAATCATCAGTGTCAAAGTATTTCAGATCATCATACTCAAAGGATATGTTATCAGATGCCTGGATATCACCACCACTTACTGTGAAAGCATAGTTTGGTGAATAAGAATCAGAGTTAAAACCTGAAGTTATGCCGATGAAATGATCATAACTCTGATCCTTAGTATTTCCAGGCACCTCATCATGACCCAAAAGTGCTGTATTACCAAATACATAATCATCAGACACTTTTCCAGAGTCCTGGAGCTTCTTTTTCTGGTTAAGCTCTCTCTCATAGGTCAAGAGCTTACCATGAAGCTAGGTCAGTGATAGGTCCTTAAATCCAATTGAGTTTCTCATAACAATAGCAATAGTGTCCCATTTGTCTGGTAATGATCTTCAAAACCTATGGTTCAAAGTTGAATGAGGGTAAGTTAGACCAACCAGTTTTAGTTCACTAATAAGAAAGTTAAATGTAACACCCCAACCGATGGCGGAAACATCGAGGTGTCACGTAAGAATGAGTATACAGTAGCACATGGTATTCAAGTTTTAATTTGAAATTTATTTAAAGTAATAAAGTAAAAAAATATCCAAAATTGAAATTACATAATAAGTCTTGAATGGAATTCTAATACATCAAATAACCAAATAAAGCATAAACTTCAATTTGTCTCCTCATGCTAACTCTCTAGACTTCAAGCATCATTATTTCCTGTTGAGTTGAAAAATTGGGGGGGGGGGGGGGTCAACTAGAAGTTGGTGAGAATACATAAGCCATGTCAAGCAATTAAGTTTAAGAATAAAAGTTTAGCAATTCATATGTCTATCGTAAGTTTAAGTCTACATGAATAAACATGAAGTATTGAATGCACATAATCAAACCTCCAACTAGTTTAGGTCCATCCCGTCATCCACGGTTCACCTTAATATTATGTTGGAACGATAACAATCACACGCGCTCCCCATAAAAGATGGTCAACGAATCTAGGTGGGATTGTCAATCCAATAGATCTATTATTGAGTATCGCCGGCTTGGCCATAGCTAATGATTATGTATGTTGAAGCGTAAGTCTAACTGTTGTTGTTGTCTAAATCATGAGGCATTAAAGTTTACAACTAGACATGTATGTAGAATTGCTTAAGTATAATGTTGCATGTATAAAGAATTGCATAAAAATGGTTACGTAAACTCACATTGGCTAAGGTGAATTATCCTCTAAGTGTTGTGAATGTATGCGAGGCGAATCCCAAAGACTCAACAACGTAGCTAGTCCAAATTGAAGAAATAAAAAAATGAAAAAGAAAGAATATCAAGTTCCAATTCGCCAATTACAGGAGCTTATAATCAAAGCTTCAATTGTAGAAGTAATAGACTATAGAAGAAAGGTATGAGGGAAAGTTTAATCGGATTGAAACAATCGATTTAGAGGTGCCAAGTATAATGGTCATAGGTGGGTTTTTATACTAGTTTTGTATTCAATTAGCCATTAAAATTGGTCAACACCATAAAGTAAGGTTTTATGATGAATTGACTATTTGACTAAGACTTTGACTGTTTGACTAAGACTTTGACTAGGACTTTGACCAGGACTTTGACTATTTGACTTTCTAAAAATATCTGATTTTATAATCATTATTATTATTATTATTATTATTATTATTATTATTATTATTATTATTATTATTATTATGAGAGGAGTTTAAAATGTATAGCTTGTTGGGAAAATTTTGGGACCTATGAGCTTATTTGTTGTAAACGACGAATAATAATGGAAACATTTAATGAATAAAATTATTTGAGGAAAAATACAGGATGTTACATTAAACCTCTCAAATTGTTGAGTTAATGACTCTCCCTTAACATGACTGAATGTTTCATATTGTTGGTTTAGTATTTCATGATTGTTTTCAATAACCTCTTCAGTCCCACCAAATTGTTCTTTCAGTGCATCCCACAACTCCTTTGCTCTGTTACAGTGTAACAGCCCAGCATATATATCATTGGGTAGAGCCATGGCCACAATACTGAAGGCCTTAGCATCTAACTCAATTTTCTGAAAATCCTGGTCGGAGTAGTTTTCAAGTTTCTTTGGCTCCTGAACCTTGGGATCTTCGGTACTTGGCACCATCGGAACATGTGGTCCGAAGATAACCGACTTCCAACACCCAGTGTTCTGTTGAGCTAGAACATGGCTCATCCGACGTTGCCAGATATTGTATTCAGATCTGACAAGCATCGGTGGCTTGTTGTTTGTGCCAGTGTTATGTGGATCGTGATTGATTGAAGCCATTCTCTGATTTTTCAAAAACAAAATCTGTTTATAAACGGTTGAATCGAAAATAAACTATTACTCTATTTTCAATCCGACAAACAAACGATATCAATAATTGTGAGCTGATCTGTTTATATTAAATTGATTAGAGCTGGGACAGCTTTGTAGTTGGCACTACTAGACTGTGAAGGCTCTTCTATTATATGATCAACAACATAAGCAATATGCTTATAACTCTCAAGTTTCTTATTAACTTTCTCTGCAAAGCACTTGATGGTGGCTATTTCAAGTTTTGTGTTTTCTAAATCATTGATATAATTATTTATGGCCATTTGTTTCAAAGATAAAGTCTTTTCCAGTTCTGAAACATCTTTCTTATAACCATCAAGTACTCTGTTGAACTCTTTTGCTTCTTTTTGATAGGATTGACAGTTGATTTTAGCACTCTCAAGCTGAACCTTGAGTTGCTTATTCTCCTCTGTCACAAACATCACAATGTTTAACACAAGTTGAATTTGAATTAGAAGTAGATTCAGTACTAACCTGTTTTGGAGGTTCTGTCATGGCCATCAATGCAAAGTGTGCTTCCTTCCCAGCGAAAAACTTTGAATAATCAATCCTGGTACAAGCATCATCCACCATGCATGATTTTCAAGTCATCAAAAAGTCAGCTTCAGCAAGCAATTGGTCAATATCATCATCCAGTGAGTTAACACTAGATTCAGAATCAGACTCACTCTCCTTATCAGAATAAGCTGAATCATACTGCTCTTGCACTTCAGTAACAGAGTCAAGAATCAAACCAGACTTCTTCTCTGTACAATCATCACTCTCTTCATTCAACTCCTCGATTCTTACCTTAGATATCTTTTCAGTCACTAATTCCTCTTCAACATCTACCGGCTCATCCAAATTCATCTGCTGTGCAATACAAGCCACATTCCCAGTTGTAATCTCCTCAACTCCTAACTGCATCCCTGTCCAATCAAACCCTTCGTCTTTCTGTATCACCAAAGTTTGGTTTTGATTATCTGTTTGATTTTGTGTGTTTGGTGTAGAAATAGGAATGATTGTTCGGTTTGAATTTTGTGGTGTTTGGTTTTGGTTTTGGTTTTGTGATGTGTTATGTCTAACAGTGTTATTTTGTGGGGTATTTTGGTGGTTTTGGTAGTTATTTTGTGGTTGAAAGCTTGAAATATTAGGACTTTGGTAAGATACCTGATTTTGGGTTTGACGATTTTGGTAGTTAGAGGTGAAAGGATTTCTATTCCCCTGCTATGCTGGTTGTGTACATTCTCTCTTAAAATGACCTTTCTCACCACAATTAAAACAAGTCACTTTGGATTTGTTGAAGCCATATGTGGTGTTTGGGGAAGTAGAAAGATCAGTTCTTCCAGTTTTCTGGATGAAATCAGTAGCTCTCCTCATAATACTTGCAAATGCCCATTGTATATCCATGAGCTCCATCTCTTCTTTATCGATCTATGCGTAGTCTTCATTGGTCAAGTTGTTATTACCAATTTGACTCGCAACAAGCCCATTATAAGATGCTACCATGGCTGACACCAATGCTACGTGTTGTTGAGCAATCTCAACAGTAATATTGTTTAAGTTCGATGTCTCCAGCACAAACGAGCTTTGATTTGTTTGACTTTGGTTGATTTGCATCGGGTTCATTTGAGGGATGTATGTTTGTTGTTGATGTTGGTTAGCAGAATAACAAGCTGCTTGTTGTATGGGTGAGAATGGTGGGATATAAGTTGTAGTAGGAAATGATGGTGGGGTATATGATGATGTTTGAGCAAGATAATTGATTGGTGTTTTGGTTGGTTCAACATGGTTAGAAACGCACGCGAGGTGTGGAGCAACATTTGAACTCGAACTTGAACTAGAAAGAGAAGAAGAAGTACCACCATGATACAAATTTGGATTCTGAGGAATTTGTGCTCTTTTCGCCTTCCTCTTTTCTTCCATCTCCTTATCTTCAAGTTTCTAAATAAACTCATTTATGGTCGGTCCAGTATTGGTACGCATACTTTTCCTTCAATACCTCGATATGTTGATTCCAGTATGGTGGCAACGCCTCGGCAAACTTGTCCACCAACTCCGACATTGGTATGTGAATCTCATAGCTAGAAAGCTCAGTGAGTAAATGACAATACCTTGGAACCAACTCCTTCAGTGTCTCATTCCCCATGTAGTTGAAGTTCTCAAACTCTTTTCGAAGTTCCTCCATCCTCAACTTCCTCGTCTTCTCATTTCCATCATGCCGATTCTTTAACATGTCCCACAACTGTTTAGATGTTGTGCAAGATCCAAACTGATGTAACAGATCAGTATTAATGGCCTGGGACAATTGAGAAAACGCCTTCTTCTCAATAGCAAATTTCTTCTTTTCATCATCTGCAAGATTCTCCAACGGAATTGGCTCACCCGTGTTCTCCAAGATCGGAGCAACACAGCCCTTCGCAATCATCTGCCAAGCTTCCGTTCCCTCTAATCCCATTCCCTCAAGATGTATCTTGAATTTGGTCTTCCAGGTGTTGTAATTGACCATCCCCATAAGCTTTGGTGAACGGCTTCCACTCCCCGAAGACAAGTCTTGAATAAGAGTTGAAATAGCATTCGTAGTCTGAGAGTGTACCGCTGCTGATGCTACTCCCCAATAATCAGCCATCAGTTGTGGTTGTGGTTGTGTAACATGTTGGGGAATAGTGCTAGTCATCGACATGTAGTTAATCGGTTGCGATGGTTGACTAGACTTTTGAGCAGCTACCGACCAAGGATCCATAGTTGTCTGCTGTTATGGAGTCATATTAGGTCTTGGTGTAGTAGGAAAGTTCCACATATCAATCTGAAAATGATTAAACATGAAAAGATTAGAAAAATTTTATAAAAGATTCTACGTTCGAAGCTTTGGTATGATCGTGTGGTCGAATGTACAAAATAGTTCACGCTCGACCGTTTGTCAAGGTTCGAATGTAGAAAATAACCAACTTAAATCACTTTCGACCGTTTACACCCACTTTCGACCACCCGTTTGGTCGAATGTATCTAAAATGGTCGAATGAACAAATAAACACTGATAATCTCTAGATTCGACCAACACACACGTTCGACCAAATAAACCTTGGTTTGACCATATATACACACTCTTTCGACCAGTCTCCCTAGGTTCGACCCTGCATGATTCAAAAACGGTTATTCTTTGAAAATCAGTTAATTTTGATCAAAAAAATTTTCAAAAGTTTATGAAATTTGATGTTTCTAATCAGGTTTTGCCTTGGATTTGATTTGGAACAAGTTTAACAAAGAGAATTATGAGTTTTATCCATGAAAACAAGTTCTAATCAATCAATTTATCACCAAAATCAGTTTATCAATGAAAAACAGAAAGTTTTGATCAAAATAGGGTCCAAATCAGTTGTACTATTATCAAATTGTAGTTGTTTGATCCATATGGCTCTGATACCACTTTGTATAAGGATCGAATTTGACAAAAACTATTGGTTTGATCAAACAAGTCTACTAATTCAGGTGCGGAATCCCTGAATCAGTTACAAAATGATAATAATATCAACAAAACACAGAAATCATCATTAAAGCTTTCATTTCATTCAATAACACATTCAATTACACGTTAAAAAGATGTTTATAATGATTAAATGACGTGTAAAGACTTGACACAAAACCCTAGGGAGAACACAAACTGGAGGGAAAACAAAATGATCAAAAGTTACATTGCAAAAATGAACTTGACCTTATATAGGCCTGCACATTCGCCCATTTAGGTTGGTCGAATGTGCAGGTTCGACCAAACATAGTGGTCGAACCAAGCTATACATTAAAATCTAAACTACCTTCGACCTCCTGTTCTCCTTCGACCCTTTAAGCTTCCTTCGACCGTTTCAGAAACCACATTCGACCATGGAATATCAACTTCGACCAAACGATCAAGAACAAAAACATATGATAAATGTAATCCAAAGCATTAGTCGCACAATATGCATTTACAGGTACAATTAAAATGGAATGAGATGCTACAATTTATAGGAAATACAAGTCTAAGAGAAAAGGAAATGAGCTAATCTTGAGACATAAGATAAGGTGCTAGTCTTGGGGCATAATACATGGAGGAATAAATCTTGGAAGAGCATGTTGGTCTTGGTCAATGGTCTCCAATAATTTATCACTTTTATTGATGATTATTCCCGTTATATGTACATGTATCTAATCAAGGAAAAGTCTGAATCACTTGCAACCTTCAAAGAATATATAGTTTTTGTTGAAAAACAACTTAATCAACAAATAAAAGTTATGAGATCAGACAGAGGAGGTGGATATTTTGGCAAACATACTGAAGTGGGTCAGGCTCCTAGTCCATTTTCTGAATTTTGTAAGGTCCAAGGGATTGTGAAGTAGCACACCATGCCTGGTACTGCTCAACATAATGGTGTAGCTGAGAGAAAAACCGAGTCTAAAATATACGAAAGTATATGGTTGTACATCCGAAGCAAAACTTTATAATCCTTTTCTAAAAAAAACCTGACCCTAAAACTGTTAGTTGTTTCTTTATCGGTTATCCGGAGAACTCAAAGGATTATCATTTCTGTTATCCTTCCGATGTTGTAACACCCCAACCGATGGTGGAAACATCAAGGTGTCATGTAGTAACGATTATTCAGAAGTTCATGGTAATTAGCAAGTTTCAATATTCATTAATATTCCATTAAATAATGAAATACAAATTAATTGTTCAAAATGAAAGGTGTACATCAAATAAAAGATGATAATTTATAATCTTCAAGCATCTGATTCTAATCTTAAAGCATGTTGATTCTCTGAAACATGTTGGGTTTGGAAAATGGATTGGGTCAAAAAAAAAAAGTTGGTGAGAATACATAGGTTTTGTTTGGAAATTAAAAATAATCTAAAACAATGTAATACAATTCTCGTGTCATGCCAATTCAAGTTCACATGTGAAAACAAATGCTAGGCAAAGTGTTTACATAATCAAACCTTGTGACATGTTTAATGTAATTCATCCCATCCGCATATGGTTCACCTATTCGTGTTTGTGTTTGTGTTTCAATAACAATCACCCACATTTCCCAATACCAACGGTCCACGTATCCGGGTGGGGTTGTCAATCCAATAGATCTATCATTGTGAAGCGTTGGCTTGTATGGAGTTAATGATTATGTGAGTTTAAGTGTATCTAAGAAAGTAATGTTTAAGACATGTTGTAGCATAGCAATTACACAAAGACAGGTATGTTGAATTGTATATGTTGATTATATATGTAAACATGTTTCACCTTAAAAGTGTAAAAATGTAAAAATATGGCTATGTAAACTCACCTCTAGCAAGCAAACTAGTATCCAATGTGCAATGAACAGCTAGCAAGATGATTCACAAGGAATCAACCTAGACAAAAAAAACAAATAATAAGAATGTAGGAATTTTAAATTAAGTCTAGGGTTTTCTAAGATCTGGCAATTAGGGTTTCTAGACTAGATTTTGGGGATTCTAAGGATTTTGAATTGAACCATAATTGGGTTTAAACACTTTTAATATTTAACAAAGGTGTATACACTAAAATATAAAGTAATAATTATATCAAACCATGATGATATAATAATTAAGTCCGTGAATAATTAAACACCTTGTACTGAAATAATGATAAAAGTAAGTAATCAAAGGATGTGCACATAATGTAAATGATAAGACATGTTATTCATAAACAGTTAAACGATACACATTTGTGTAAGTATATATGGAATAAATGTATAAATTAATGGAATAATTAAATAATTTAAGTAAAATGGAAACTCTAAATAATTTGTATTCTGATATGGTAAAATGAATTTTTCAGAATTATAGAATTTATAAGTTTTGTATTGAATTAAAAATGTTTAAAGTGCAATAAATAGGGATTGAATCCAAATAAAGTGTAAAAGTATGATTTTTGAAATAGAACAAAAGATACTAGATTATATAAAGGGAAAATAATTTTATTAATTATTTTCTGCTTTATTTCCAATTAATTAGATTTTAGGTACTAAATAATAGATTAAATGAATTAAAATAGTGTTAAATAGCTAATATGATTTTTTTTATAGAAATAAAATTGTCATAGAGTGTTACATGGTTAAAAATATTTTTACAAACATTTTGGTATTAAAATAACGAAAATCGGATTTTAATGAATTAAATATGATTAAAACAAAATAATACATTAAAAATATTAAATAATTATATTTCTGGAAAATAAAATTATGAATATTACTTTTTGAGTTTTAATAAGCCATGATAATTTTTATAAAAATTATTATGTAGTTTTGATATTTAAAATAATTAAATGGTTTATATCATCATCATCATCATACTCAGTTAATCCCACCTATAGCAAAGCTAAGGTAGGATCTGAGGAGGGTAAGATACGTATCCAAAAAATAATCAAACCAAAAGCTAAAGAAAAAAATGTATGGTCCAGGACTCAAACCTGGGACCTGTTCCTGGCCATACTTGCACCCAAACCAACTGGACTGGGTGCCTCTTTGATTTTAAAATAGGACAGAATATATATATATATATATATGTATGTATGTATGTATGTATGTATGTATGTATGTATGTATGTATGTATGTATGTATGTATGTATGTATGTAAGTATGTATTAGTTTTAATAAGGAATTTCCCAAATCATCATCCTGTAAACCCTAACTTTCTAATCGACTAATTGACCTTCAAAACGAATCAGATCAGAATTAAAACATTAGGGCTATTGATATAATGATAATAACGAGATAGAACATATGTGGAATTGAAACCAACCAGAACGAATGAGGGTGGAATCGCAAGCCAAAAACCGAACAGGAATGCACCTAAATCCAATAGCTATGATGTTGGAAAGTGAGATTTTGCTTGGGGGAATGCTTAGTCGCTACTTTTAGTGTGTAGGGACGAGTTATATTGAACCAAAACGTGTATAAATTAGGATTTGAGAATCTAGTTTGGGAAAGTTTAAAACAGAGAATTTAACTTATAATTGGCCAAGATTTTCGGGATTTTAAGCAAAATTGATAGCTCATAAACGTGAGGTGACAAATTTCACATAGAATGGAAATTATTAATTTGGAAACATAGGTGTAAAATGCGTTCAAACGAAGCGAACATGGGATCGGGTCGCTTTGATCCGTTTCTGGGCTGAACGGTTCATCAGGGGGGTTGATAACTCACATAATTAATATATAAAACAGGCTTAAACAGCCTCATAATAGGGTAGAATTAGGCTTATATTATTGATATTTGGTGCTTAATTCGTTCCTATTTGTATTTCTCAAGAAACTGGAGTTCCAAGATGGAAACAGAGGATTTCCGGGTAAAAACAAGCAAAAACTAGAGATTCCTGAAGATACGAGACTTGCAGCATGTTCACTGTATGTTTGAAGACCATCCCGGGACTTAAACAATGATAAAACCAGTTCGGGAGTGACCAAGCACGCCCATTCACACTTGCACGGAGGCCCTGCACGCTAGAAGACAACACAACAAACTTGGAGAGCAAGAAAACATACGGAACAGAAGAAGCAAGCCCGTGCTCATACCTATGGCACGACCGTGCCAAAGACAAAAAGGACATACAATGCAGAACTGCAGCAACAGAACGTACGTGTGACAACAAGCATGCCCCTACCACCCTTGGCACGCCCGTGATGGCCTTGGAGCTCTATAAATAGCAAGCTAACCCCCACCATTTGATCATTCCATTCCACCTTGACTTTAGCCTTTCTTGGGTCGAATTCTAGGAGTCTTCCAAAGAGCTTGGGGTCCTATGGGAGGCCTTAGCTGTAACACCCGGCGTTTTAGCAGGGAATTAACCGCACTAATGTAAAGTTAGGTGTATGTTTAAAAATAATAATTTGAGTTAATAAAGTGAATTTTAAGTCCAAAAGCTTGTATTATATATAAAAATATGACTAGAGGTGTCATATTTAAAAACCTTGTCGCGTAGCGATTTTGCGCGCGAAATACGATCGTTGGTGATGACCCGGTAATATTTAAAGTCCGAAATTTGAAATTTAATTTTAAAATAATATTTCTAATCATATTTAGTTGAAAATATGGAGAAATAAAGTTAGAGTATAAAAATGGTGATTTTAGTCGCAACGCGCGATACCGCGCATTCTGCGCGCCTATATTATGAAAATTCGCCATTTTTACGCTGGATAGCACCTAATATTAACTCGGCATACATATTTTTATGTCCGGAGTCAAAAATATTATTTTTAAGGGTGTCGGGTATTTAAAACAGTTAGAGGCCGGTACCGCGTTAACTAGTAATATACCCGCTAATCTACACCCAATACCCACTAAATATTAATATTATAACATGTTGACAACTAATCCATGCTATATGGGGGTGTGTGTCGAGCATGTGTGCAGCCAACACACTCAAATTGGTGATTCATGCATTCTAGAGCCTAGAGTGATGATGATTATTTAAACTAACACTCTAACCCTTCAACTTCATCACCACTTTAGCACACAAACCCTTCTATTCTCTCTCTCTCATCCGTATACTTCACTCCCTCTCTCTAAATTCATTTTTTTCAACTAAAACCATATAGAATCCAGCCATGTTTGAATCAAAATCATCCAAGAAGGCTTAATAAATGAAGATTTGAGCAAGGTTTTAAAGGGTTTTCAAGCTAACTTCTTTCTTGTTTCAAAAAGGTATAAACCCTAACTATTTTCATATGATTTTCCATATTTTATCACTAACCTTGGATGATTCACACAACAAAATTTACAAACATATGGTTTTCATTAAAAATAAAGAGAGATAAGATGTGTTGGTGGGTATATGCGTGAGTTTGTATACATATATGTATATATGCCGTGTATATATACATGTGTGTATGAATTTGTATTTCAAAATTTTACCCAAAAACCCTTTTGCATGTATGATCTAACATATGATAAACAAGATTCAAGCATTAAAACATGGTTTTATACAATAAGGGATGATAATGTATGAGTTAAAAATGGGAAAAACAAAACTAGTTATACATATATATATATATATATAGCCGTGTATATGTGTGTGTGTAACTATAGATTTTTGTTAAAATTCTTGTTTATAGATGATTAAACTAGACTTAGAATGTGGGATTTTGATTCAAGAATGGAAAATAAAAGATGATATATATATATATATATATATATATATATATATATGTATGTATGTATGCCGTGAGGTGTATGTATGTATGTACAAAAATGGAATTTTCATGATTAAACACAAGTTAATGGGTTTTGTACCTACTAAACTTGATTTAAAACATGGTTTTAACATATGGAAATTTACTTTAAAAATGTTAGTTTAAAACAGAAAATTTCATAAAAATAAAAGTTTAGAAAACCCACATTATGGTCTTGGTTTATGGATGACAAGTTATGAACCATTTGGTGAAAAATATGGACATAAAATCTATGAAAATTTAAAGGTTTTATGGAGATTTTAAAATATGATTTATATCAGTAAGTTTGGCTTGTAAATATGTATAAAATGACCCATGTTTGAAAGAAAATGATTAGATTTTGAAATTATAAGAAAATGGGTAATTTTGGACCTAAAAATGCTTAAAATATGGACTTTAATAAGTGATTTTAAAAGAAAATTTGAGGTCTGATTATTTATACTAAAAATCCCATAAAAGTTCATCAAATAACATGTTTTGACCAAAAAGTTTAAGTATTGGTTCAAAAAGTTGGTTTTGATAATGTCCGGTACAAAACTAGGCGATAAAAAGGCGAAAAACGGCTAAATTTGTAAGAATTTCCAATCTGATTTTGAACAGGTCCTAAAAGTATATTTTTAAGATAAAAACATGTAAATAAAGGTATATTTAAAGTACTACATGTTTTTACAAGCCACACGAATTGGAATTTCGAGAAATTGCCTAAGATATCGCCTAGAACCGACTAATCTTGTAACTAAGTGTCTTGCATGTTATAATAGTATAACTAACTTATGCATGATATTATAAATATATGTTAAGTAAATTGGGTGTGAGATGATAATATGAAAAGGATGCTATGTGTTTTGATATAAAAATAACGGACCAAAAACGAGTCACGATCACCAACGAGTCGTAAATAAGGACAAGTATTTTGAAAATAAATAATTTCAAAGGATTACATTTTCTTTAGAAAATGTTGTGTGAAAAGTCTAAGTTGAATGTATAACTTAGAAAAATAAGCGAAACATAGTCGTTTACACGATTTTCATGATTAGGAAATCGGACGACCGGAAAAATCAAGCGTTTGGAAATATAACTCAAACTACCACAAGGTGAGTTCACAGCCCCATTTTTATAAAGTTTTATAAATGTTTTGGGGGAAAAACACGTTGTAAAAATAACTAAGATTACTGGTAAAAGACAATCGGTAAGTGTGGAATGTGTACGAATATATGGGCGGATTATCTCCTTTCGGGACTGGAAGTTGAGAGTAAAAAGAAACCTTAAGATAATGTTCCCAGGGCCATTCATAATCATTAACCTTGGTATAGAGGGCAAGCAAAGTGTTGGTGGATCCATCGGGTTGACGACCCTAGCCGCGACCAGTCGCTCTGGTCATAGTTCGGAAAACTACTTCAAAGGCAGTGTAATGAAACACCTATTGGAACCAAATTGTCATGTGTTGATTATGAGCATATAACGTAAACACATACTCATATTCCTAGCTAGTTTAAGACTCCACATGATCGTCTTAGTAATCTATGTTTATAAATATATATATCTTGAATCTATAAGATATACTTTTCGTGGTAGAGCGAAAAGGGTTTTTATAAATTTTTGCAAGGTAAGCAAAAATGTTATTTATTAAACTCTGTGAATTCACCAGCCTAGTGTTGACAAATGTTTTGACGTGTTTTTCAGGTTGTATGTGCGTGAAAGGATCGATAACAAACAAAGATTGATCAAACAAGTTATTTTCAGGTGCGGAAACCCTAAAACTATCACAAAATAATAATCAAACAGATTTAAACACACAGATCATCATTTTCAATCAATTTCATTAATAAAACACTTGTTTACACGTTGAATTATCAATACAATCAAGGTTTAAACGTAAAACAAGTTTAACAAAATCTAGAGAGAGTTTTCAGAAAGAGGAAGGAATAATAATCATCAAAGTTACATTCAAAAATGAACTTAACCTATTTATAGGCCTGCACATTCACCCAAACTATTCATGCGAATGTGCAGGTTCGCCCACATCAACTGGTCGAACCAAGTTCTTCAATAATCTATTCTTCATTCATCCAGATCCACTTCCTTCGCACCTTTTAATCCTCCTTCGCACCTTTAAACTCACTCCTTCGCACCTTCGATATCTACAAAACAAAATGTGTTTAACAATCCAAAGCTTTAGTCGCACTTTTGCATCTACAAACTCCCCCTCGACTATTGCTTGGATTGTGTTCGTCGTTCTTCGTCCAACCTTTTGTTCCACATTCTGATATGTCTTTGAATCATTTGTTCTCTTGTCAACACCGGTTCCTGAAATTGTTTTTGTTTCTTCGTTTTTAGCTCTGGCACCTTTTGCTTCTCCACATACTTTCCCAACTTCTCATCATAATCACATCCAGCATTGATATTAAACGCAAAGCACAGAAATACCACACGTTGGTACTTTCCTGCTTGCTCAGCATCTTTTGCATCTGAATAGATCGGATTATAGAATAGCATGATGATATCATCATGTGAACAGTTTATCAACCATATGGGATCAAATATATGCACTTTCTTGTAATTCGACTCTCCATCCTTCAACACGATCACAGCCTCTGCAATCTTCCAATCATAATACCACCAGATGAAGTCTTTGGCAAAGTGTTGCGGAATAGGCATCAAAGGAATCTTTTTCAACACTTGCGGTGGTTTGTATTTCAAAGTCACTTTGGGCGTACCAGTTATCAAATCAATATCCTTCTTATGAACGATTCGCTTTGGATATTGTGGTGTAAACAAGTCCCACTTGGTTCGGCTTTCACGAGTCATCTTCTCAGCAAAATACGTAATCTGACTATTTGACGCTCCCGTTAAACGGTGACGAGAAATGTCTCTGATTGCCCAATAAGGAAGGGTCATCAAGTGATGAAACTTCTCAAAATACAAGATCCCCTTCTCCCACTTTACTGCGAAACACTTCAACTCTTTAACAAACTTCCAGGCCAATGCACGACCTTTGAAAATCTTATTGTGAAGTTTGTAAAAGCTGCCTTGAATGTCAGGTTTCAGACGATTATTCTCCTTTTCTTTCAGCTTCTTTAACAACTCTTTTAAGCTTTCTGATTGCTCGAACCGTGGCTTGTTATGTCCTTTAAAGATTTCATCTTCAAAGACTTTGCTCTTATCTCTTGCAAGCTTCTCGGCATGGTTTAGCAGTTCGTCTGAGAAAGAAAATCCACAATCTTGATTTGTTCTGAAATATTTTGGATATTCTTTGCTCGTAATATCTTCCATTTCAACTTCCTCGAATGCAGGAACATCACGATCATCCGAGTGATTTCCAGCTTCTTTCTCAGGAATCTTAGGAATAAAGTTATCTGCAGGTAATTCTTCTAACGTCTTGCCCACTTGCTTTGCTAAACCTTCCAGAATTTCTTTCGAAATAGCCGCAGAAACTTCCCCATCCTCAAGATCAGGGTCATCATACTCTAACTCGAAGAGTTTATTGTTAGATTCAAATATTTCTGGGAACCTGCTAGTCATGTCTATCGTCCAGACTCGATCGGTTAACATCTGACGATACTTATTCTTATCTTCTTCAGACAATGACTGCAATCTTTCGTTCCAGAAAATATCTTCATCATCAACATTCTCACCAGGAGCTTTAGAGCTCGATTCACCGCCCTTATCCGAGTCACGTTTCTCGTATATGAACTTATCAACATCATCATCATCGTCATCACTACTGTCATCAGCAGCAGAGCCGTCTCTACCACTAGATCCATCATTCGATCCTCCATCATTCGTATCGTCCTTCTTCTTCTTCTTCTTTGTATCGTTACCAGCATCTTCATCTAGTTCATCATCTTCCTCTTCATCGGTCAATTCGTAATCAACTAACTCTTCTTCTCTTTGTTTATCCATTTCACCAGCTTGAAGTTGAGGAGCTTGAGAGTACAAGTTCTTTATCAGATCATCCATATGCTTGTTACTCTTTTTCAGCTGTTTGTTCTCCTTCTTCAAGACTATAATTCTTCTGGTGTTACGTTGCTCATGTTTCAGCAACTTCTTGTTTTCTCTCTTTAGCTTCTTGATAGTTTTCTTCAAGGTCTCATTGTCATCTGCCGATGTGACTACGACTTCTAACATCTTCTTGTCATTTGACTTTAACTGCTCAATCTCCGTCTGTTGTTTAGTAATCAAATTCATCAACTCAGAAAATCTCTGATTCACAGCAGTCATGATGTCACTGTCCACCGATACTTTTGTCTTCTTTGGTGGTTCTACAGCTTCATGCAGTTTACCTTTTCTAATTTTCTTTAGCACATTATCCAATGCTTCATTAACATCATCCATTGGAATTTCTTCAGTTTGTGGTGTGCTAGAAGTTGTTGCAGTCTTCTGTTTCTTATGAGCAGGTGTAGTAACCGGTGATTTTGAACTTGTAGCTGGCGGTAGTTTCTTACCAGCAATCAACGACTCTATCTCTTTCTTTCTCTTTATACTCGGCTTCTCCTGTTTCTTCTTTTCTTTTCTAACAGCTTGCACAGGAGAACCAACCAACGTCTCTTCAGCATTAAAACTCAAATCTTCAACATCAACGGGAATAGGACTTTTGTTCCCTTGATCATCTTCTCTTTGGCTAGCAGACGCACCAGCCTCAGTGGCCTTGGGCATGGTCGTCACTACTGTCTCAGCATCAGAATTCCATTGTTCTTCCTCAATCGTCTCTTCTGAATCAATGGAAGCTTCATCAACCAAATTCAATCCCTTTTTCGCCATCCTCTTATTTCTACCTTGAGTACTCTTCTTCTTCTCTGGTTCAGTAACCTCAATCCTTATCTCTGGTTTCTTTGTCTTACCACTCTTCGCGCCTACATTCACAACTTGTCTCTTGCGCTTAGCGTCAGGATCAACATGATGTAAAGGATTATCAGCATCAGAATCACTGTTCGCATTCCTTACAAGCCCCTCACCCGGATCTTTATAATCTACCCTAGCTAGATGTCCAAACAAACGTCTAACAGGAGGACGTTCTTCAACAGACAAACCTTTATATGCTTTCATTCTAGCTAGTGTGTTCAACGACATGTGTTCCTGAACAACAATGTGTTTAGCATCTCTCTTCAGCTCTTTGTACTTGTGATCGAATATCATCTGAAGAAAACGAGGATATAAAAGAAACTTCAGGTTCCTCGTTCCATTCACGGGCTCCAGTAAGTGAGACATCAGCATGCCAGAAACATTGAACGGTTTCTTCAATACCAAAGCAACCATCATTGAACTGATGCTCTTCCTCATCAAGTCATAACCTCCCGCAGCAGATCCAAATACGTGGATTAAAACATGTGCCAGATATTTGAACTATGGGCACAGTTTTCCTTCATGCAACGAACCGTCAGTGATAGGTCCGTTGTACTTCATCCTGAGAAAACACTTTCTTTGATCCATGAATGTGAACTCCTTTGGATCTTTCGGATCATCATCCAGATTCAGTGCTTCTCTCAAATCTTCTTCGCACACTATGACTCGTTGTCCCTGGATTTTGCTCGTCAAGCAAGACTCGCATTTCCAGAAATCTAGTTTAGCATTAGACCAGAATTCCTGAATCATGTCTCGGTAGATCACTGTCGGCGTAGCAATGGCATCTATTACTCTGCTTCGCTTCAAAAACTCAATAATACCGACAAATTCTGTGTGCTTCTTCACATCACCAAGATATGCGCAACAGTTGTGCGCATTCTCAAAATCAAGCTGCTTTGTGGGTTGTGATGAGGATCCTGCTTGTTCTGTAGTCTTCTGTTGTTCAGACATTGTTAGATCTGCAAAAACAATCAAAAACACAAGTTAAAAATCGACAAAATAACAAAATTTGAAAATTTTTGGTCAAAACTCCTTCCTTCGCCCAAACGGGGGTACGAAGGTGTAATTGTATAGGTACGAATGAGAAACAAATGGTACGAATGTGTTAATTTTGTTAAAAAGTTTCATTTGCCCATCTAATTCTCTTTCGCCCATTTTACTGTCTTCCTTCGCCCATTCGAACTGGTCGAAGGAAGCAGTTCATATTTTTGAAAAATCAATTTTGAAATTTAAAGATCCTGAACATGTCCATTTGATTGAAATAAGACATAATAGTACCGATAATCATTCCTAGACTACCAGTTTTATCAATTAAACATTGTGGTTGTGTTTTTACCCAAAAACTAAGGTTTAAACACTGATTGCACAATCTGTCCTGTTTTAAACTTTGGTTTTGGTTATTTCTCCCCCTAAAACACACACACACAATGAACCCTTAACATCAATTGGTATTATTATGTTGATTTTAAACATGTTTTAGACAGATTAGGGCTTGAATAGAAAAACAGGGATTAAGAACTGTTTCCTGGTTGTTTACCTGTAAAAATGGTATCAAATTAATCAGTGATAATGCACGAACATAATAGAATGATTTTAAATGAAAAAGCAACAAGGTGAGGTTACAATCAAAATCTGGAAAAAATTATAAGTGAGGTTCGAATGAGAGACTGGATATATATAGGCCTGTTCGTTCGCCCGTTTTGTTCATACGAAGGAGAAACTTTTCTCTCCTTCGAGCCTATTGAAAGGGTGCGAATGAGATAAAAGGGTTCGAATGAAATAATTATCAGGAACACTCTCCTTCGCCCAATCAAAATATACGAATGAACAAAGAAAATCCCACATTCGACCAAACGAATGGGCGAATGAGAATTGGTGTTTTTTGAAAATTTTCCAATTCTCAAAAACGAGTCCCGGTCCAATTATTTTCCAACTTTTAAGCATTCAACATTCATGTTTTCACATTTTAAAAGTTACAAAGCTCAAATGGTGTATCAAGGTTTAGAAAATCGACATCAACCACCATCAGTTATCAAAAATAAGATGAAAATGAAAAATCTTTTTGAATTTTCTAAAGTTTATGCTAAAACACACCTAAAATCTTTTTGAGTTTTGTAATTTTTGACAAGAAAATAAAATGCAGAAATGTAAATGGAAAACTGTAAATATTTTTGTGATTTCCGGTAAAGGGATCATATCAGTTTTTGAGAAATCTGATCACACCGTTGATCCTTTTGAAATTATTATCATTAAAGACAATGTGTGATCTGGCAACTGCTGATATTGTGATCCACATAAACTCACATGCAGACTTTTGTGCAGTGCTTTATACTGATACTGATATTTATAGTATAAACGCAATTGTCTGTGGTTCCCACGCACACGACATACTCCCGTATCAAGAAGTAAATGCACAAAGACTCATTGTAAAGCGTGATTATGCTTTCGTTGTCTGTAATTGTACAAGATATAAGGCATAGAGGTATACAGGTCAGCAAATTAATGCAGCAAAGTAACATATGCACTATACCAGGTTGAGGACTGATATTAATCATGATTTGCATCAATGATCAATATGATGTAATAGATAATCTTTGATTATCATATAACATGGAAAGTTCCTCAATTCGGTAACTTTAGGATTTGGCATATAGCTCTTTTATAAAGACACCCTGTCTGATCTAGGTCCGTAATGACTTACAGCAGAAGATCAGAGAGGCTATCCCCAGACAACTAATAACATAACGACCCTAAACCTCCGAGTTTTGTACAAATACCCTATCAAACGAAATTACGGTACTAAGACCATATGCCCATGAGGAGTTCATCCACACAACAAATCGTTTGATATTTATGTATCAGGCACGCAGTAATAGGTCTACGAAGCCTACCAGCACATCGCACAGACTCAGACACACGCCCTATATAGCATTACATTATTTAGAATGTGTCAGATCCCCACTGATGTACTATCATTTCTCTTTATACTCCAGGAAATCATTTTAGAATTTTCTGATTTTTATAGATTTTCGAATTTACTGTTCCCAAGGATAAGCTGGAGCATTTCAAATATGTGACTGCCCAGTTATCGTTTGTTCACAGAAATCTGACGGCATTAATCTAAGGGAAGAAGATATAGCAGTCAGCAAAGAAATTTTTCAATTTTTATGGATTTTTAAATTTTTCAATGTTTTTGGATTTTCGAAATTTTTCTGAAAAACAGTAAAAAGTTAAACTAAAAAGTGATAGACTGAGGTGGTGATCAGTCCTGTTTTTCTTTAATACCATTTGCTTTCAAAAGATAATCAAATCTGGATTTATCAAAAGCTTTGGTAAAAAGATCTGCGCGTTGATAATCAGTGTGGATTTTGACCATATCGATCAACTCTTTAGCATAACAATCACGGATAAAATGATATTTAATCCGGATATGTTTAGCCATTGAGTGATTTACTAAGTCTTTTGTTAATGCGATTGCGGCCTCATTATCATAGTAAATAGGGGTTTTAAGAAATTGCAAACCGTAATCCACCATCTGCTGTTGGATCCAAAGAACCTGTGAGCAGCAGCTCGATGCTGAAACGTATTCTGCTTCACATGTGGATAGTGCAACTGCGGTTTGTTTCTTGCATTGCCAGGTCACGAGCCTGCTCCCCATAAACTGACATCCAGCCGTTGTGGATTTGCTGTCTTTGTTACAGCCGCCCCAATCTGCATCACTAAAAGCGATTAGGTCAAAATTATCATCATGAGGGTACCAAAGTCCTTTCGATGGACAACCCTTCAGATATCTAAGGATACGCTTGACTGCTGCAAGATGACTCTGTTTCGGCTTCGATTGATATCGCGCACAAAGACATGTCGCAAACATTATATCAGGTCTTGACGCTGTGAGATACATCAGAGATCCGACGATTGCTCTGTATGTAAATGGATCAGTCAGCTCCCCCTTAAGGTCAACTCCAATCCCGTGATTGGGCTGTATCGGGGTATCCATCGGCTTCGAATCATCCATCTGGAATCGGCTCAAGACTTCAGAAACGTATTTCGTCTTGTGAATAAAGATCCCCGTTGGTCTTTGCTCCACCTGTAAGCCGAGGAAAAACTGCATTTCTCCCATAGCGCTCATTTCGAACTTTTCCTGCATAACTTGTTCAAATTCCCTGCACAGAAGTTCGTTAGTTGACCCGAAAATAATGTCATCAACATAAATTTGTACTAGAAGCAAATCATCTCCTGCTCGTTTCGTGAACAGTGTGCAGTCTACCAGTCCGCGTTTGAATCCTTTCGAGAGAAGATACGTGCTCAGCTCTTCATACCATTGTCTCGGAGCCTGGTGCAACCCGTAGAGAGCTTTGTTTAACACATAAACCTTATCCCGGTGAATAGGGTCCTCAAAGCCCGGCGGTTGACCTACGTAAACTTCCTCTTTGACCACACCGTAAAGGAAAGCGCTCTTTACATCCATCTGATACACCTTAAATTTCTTCCATGATGCAAACGCAAGGAACATTCTGATGGCTTCCAAGCGTGCAACCGGTGCATAGATTTCATTGTAGTCGATTCCTTCAACTTGATGAAAACCTTGAACAACCAAACGAGCTTTGTTTCGCACAATGACTCCTCTGTCATCCTTCTTGCACTTAAACACCCATTTGGTACCAATTTTCTTTCTACCAGGGGGCAAATCTGTTAGGGTCCATACACCAAGTTTCTGGAATTGTAATAACTCCTCCTGCATTGCTTCCACCCAGGCGTCATCCAAAAGAGCATCCTTGTATGTCCGCGGCTCGACCTGCGAAACATAACAAGCAAATGACCAGTCATTCTGAAAACCAGATTTCTGAATTTTGGCATATAAAGCAAGGTTGCCAATGTTTTCTGGTGCTTGAGCATTCTTCAGCTGCCCTCTTGTCATCACACTGCTACCAGGATCACCAATAACCTGTTCAAGCGGGTGTATCCGATGTATCCGAGATTCCGGATAATCAGGTACTTGTACTCCCGTCTGAGTTGTCAAATTCTCTGTAGAAGCCAGATCATTACCCACATTCGATGTTGAAGCATCAGTATTAGATAGGTTCACTGGTGGTGTCACTGTAGCGTTGTCCAGAATAGCTTCACTTGTTGCATCATCGTCTTCGTATTCTGATTCCGATGAATTAAGCGATGTAGAAGCCTCTTGGAACACCTCTTCTTCCAATACAGGAGCAGTAGTATCATTAGAAGCTGCTTGGGGGTTTACCGTGATCGGACGCACTAACGGTGAAGTTACGGCGTTTTCGACCTCGTAGTATAAGCGAAGTACTGCTTCTTCAACCATGCTATCTAGATTGAATGATTCAAAGAAGTCTTTGTAATCAAACATCCAATCTGGTCCTCCACTCTGTACATTTTGTGTATATCTTTGAACTTCGACATTGTTCCACTCCTCGACCTTTCTAGTTCTTTTGTTGAATACCCGTTTTAATGGGGTTGCATATCCAACAAAATAACCTTCTTCAGCCTTTGGTGCAAACTTTTCCGAAGGATTCAGCATTGTACACGGGGCACCAAATGGTTCTAGATACTCCAGATTCGGCCTGCGTCGGTTCAACAGCTCATAAGAAGTCTTGCCAAACTTCTTCACTGTCAACACACGGTTAAGAGTATAACATGCCGCGTAAATAGCTTCGTTCCAGAACATGACTGGAAGATTTGAATCCGCAAGAATAGTTCTCGCCGTCTCTATAAGAGTCCTGTTCTTTCTCTCTGCGACACCGTTCTGCTGGGGTGTATACGGAGCGCTATATTCATGATGAATTCCTTTGTTTGCAAAAAAATCCTCCATCTGAGCATTTTTAAACTCCGTCCCATTGTCACTCCGGATTCTTTTGATCTTCAGACCATATAAATTCTCCAGACGTGTAAACAGAACCTTCAAGTTATCAAAAGTGTCGCTTTTCTGATGCAAACACATTACCCATGAAAATCTTGAATAATCATCTGTCACCACAAGACAGTATAATTCCCCGATATGACTTTTACGTCTGACTGGACCGAATAAATCCATATGCAAACGTTCAAGTGGCGGCTCAACAGAATTAACTTTCTTTGGTCTATGGGATTGTTTGTGTTGCTTTCCCTTCTTGCAACTGATACACTTGTCATTCAGATGGAAGTGTTTGACATTAACTCCCGTGACAAGTTCATTCTTCACAAGCTGATTCATCTTTCGCAAATGGATGTGTCCCATTCTCCTGTGCCACATAATGGATTCTTTTTCTGTAGCCTTGGAGAGGAAACACGTGACTTGGCCATTGTAACATCGCAAAATTTCCCCAAATTTTAATATAAAACCCCTCATTTTTTTTACCTAAGTCTTTGTTCTCCTAATTCACAACTTATATATATATATATATATATATATATATATATATGTATAATAATAATAATAATAATAATAATAATAATATTAATAATCATATAAAAAAAAACAGATTTGTAGTTCTTTTTTAGTTAGTTATAAATTTTTTTTTTTAGTAAACCAAACAAATAATTAAGTCAAACCCACCCAAAGTCTACTCCTTGAAACCCATTCTGAAATCTGGTAGACAGGCCCAGATGAGCAGCCCATATACCAGCCCAAGTTAGCAGGCCCAAGACCTATCTGCTTTCAAAAAAAATAATAATTTTGTCTATGCCGGGTTTCGAACCCGGACAACCTCCACACACGCATGCACGTTCCCACCACTTGAGCCACACACTTTTGTTGTTGTTATGTCAACCTTAAATGTATTTAAGCACACCTTGGTCGCTCCTTTTCTCCTTCCTTGTCTGAGTAATCGAGCAGCAGCAGTGTTATATATTATTTATTTATTTTATTTTTTTTCTTCAACAGCTAATTTACCATGTTTAGGCAGATTTCACAAATTAATTGATGTTGACTGGGTTGCCCAATCATTCCGCGTCCATTACACACGCTAATTTGTCAATCAAAACTTACCAATTGTGATTAAAAACGCGTCAACATTCATGGATGAGTCAACTTACCAATCGTTCAATCAACCCATTTCACTATAAATTGAGCCTCTGAATACGATTACAACTCGCCAATCATTCTTTCCTAACCTCCAATTTCTCTTAACAATCCACTGCTTTTGAAGTTTGGTTCGAGTTTGACTTTTTCTTTGACCGATCAATTATCGTACGAAACGTGTTTGTAAGTCAAGTTTTTCTTGTGAGTTTTATCCTTCGGCAATCACACAACAATAACCCCATAATTGATTGGGTTATTGTTGTATGAATCACGTAATTGCAAAAGCTAGGGCTTGTTCATATAATTTGGGGAAGAACACTGAATTTTTATACATTTTATAATTTAAAAACTGAAAATAAACACAACCACTGGTCTAGACCAAGTGGTTGTGTCTGGTGTTCTTGGACCAACCCACATGGGTTCAAACCTTGGCATCAACATCTTTTCCTTCCATTTTTTTTTGTTTTGCTTACAAGCTTTAAAATATAATTATTTATTTTTTTTAAAATTCATTTTAAAATACTAAAACATTTTTAAAAATTCTACAAAAATTATCTTGTATTAATCTGATGGAAAGGTTCAACTCACAATTTTTAGTTTTCAAAAATTTATTTATTTATTATATATAATAAATAAATCAAGTTTATTCCATTTTATTTATAAAATTATATAAAAATATCAAAACAATCTCATAAATTTCCACAAAAATTATCCTAAGTTTTTATAACATTAAGCTTTTCAAAAATGATTTTTATTTCAGAAAAATCATTTATTTAATATTTTTAATCAATTTTTGTTAGTTTTAATCATAATTAAATCATAATAAATCCAATTTTTAATATTTTTGCACCAAAATTTTATACAAATTACTTCTGATCATTTAGAACAGAAATATGAATTTTAAACTAAAAATTATTTAATTTTAATATTTTTAAATATTAAAGTTAGATTTTGACAATTTGTTATAAATAGATTAAATAATCTATTTTAAAGAAAATAATTTCACAAAAATTATTTTTATACTTTAAACACATTCTTGTGACCATCTTAAATTTAAATTTCATAAAAAGATTTTTGGTTATTTATTTACTAAAATTTCTCTCAATTGGCGAATATTTTTAATAATAATCAAACGAGCGTTTATCCCCAATTCGAAGCCCTAGAACATATACATTTGTATACTAGTTAGACTTAGACATATTTATTACTTTATTATAGGGTGATACTTGATACATTTGGTCAACACAATTATCCAAATTTCTCAACAGATATAACATTTTACCAAGGTGAGTTTTACATAGCCCCTTTTTCTATTTATCACCATTTTTGGGGTGAAACATGTTACAACATCATTTATGCAATTCAATCAGCAATGTGTCTATGTGTTTTCTATGTTGCATTATGTCTTGAGCATGATTAGAGTAAGCACCATTCTAGCATAATCATTAACTCCGTACAAGCCGGCGGTAAACATTGATAGATCTATTGGACTGACAATCCCACCCGGATACGTGCCTCCTACAAAGGTAGCGTGGGTGTTTGTTATCGTATAACATATTCAATTGGACCATGAGCGTATGGTATGTATCATATTATAACAGTCATCAGGGTTGACTATGCACTCGATTTATTTCTAGTATGTTCTCACATATGGACTAGATTGACATGACACATGAATTGCACATCATTTTTACTCAATTATCAAAAACCTATGTAATTCTCACCAACTTTTGTTGACCCAAAACCTTTTCAACTTAACATGTTTCAGGTTCTATTTGCTCGAAGATTTGAATTGATGCTTGAAGATATGTGTATAGTTTTATTCAATTTGATGTACAAATTCTAGAACTATTGTATGAAATTCATTTAAATCATTTAATGGAATCTATTATTCACCATGAGCTACTGAACAATCATCATTACGTGGCACCCCGATGTTTCCGCCATCGGTTGGGGTGTTACAGATTGGTATCAGAGCCATGGTTATAGGGAATTAGGTTATTAGAAAAAAATAAAAATAACCTAGTCTATAACCATAGGATTTAACAAGTACTTGCTTCCTTTACTTGCTATTCTCTATCTCCTACTTCTTACCCCTACTTTCATTCCTACAAGAAGGTTGCTCTCCATCAGTGGATCTACTCTTAGACTAATAGGACAAATTCCTCAGGTTTAACCTGAACCCCCTTGAGATCTCGTCGAAGTCCTAGATCTTAATAACGAACACGTGCAATCTGGAAGGGTGAACGCCTGTATTCTGAGTCTTCTGTCTAGGCTGGCATTGCGCATATATCCCAATCAGACGAGGGACCCGGATGCCTACCTGGGAATTCTCGGGATGAGTGTTCACTTATAGGCTAAAGCATGTCTTCATATGTTATTAGAATCTGGAGTCTTTGATAAGTCAACGTTTTCGTTTATTCGTTTTAATTAATGAATAAATGATTACATTCCTTATATCACCTCATTCATTTCATGCCACATTGAACCTTCATTGTGTCCCTTACGGATCATGTCTCCACGTCGTAGCACTCGCAATAACAGTGGTGAAAACCAAGAGGAAAGTAACAACAACCACAACACCAACCACAACAACAACAAAAATAACAAAGGTGTTGATGCCCGACTGGCTGTGATTATCCACAACCCTGCTCAGGTTACTAATCCTAATCGTCCTGGTAATTTCAACTATGGTCAATGCTATGAATGTGGAAACCCAAATCACTACCGTAACCGATGCCCTAAACTAAACCGAGATCAAGACCCTCCAGCTACTTAACAACAGGTCCCACCATTTAAATGTTGTTTGCTTTTAATTCTATGTATTGACGCTTTTTGATCCAAGTAATAAATTCGAGTATTATCATAACATCTGTGTGCATGCTTGTTTGAATGTGAACTAACTGCTATATCTATAATCATACTTGCTTACTTTTACAACAATTAGTAGACTACCAAACAATCTACTCCACGATTGGTAGAGGTCATCATGTCTTTTCAACAGTCGGGAGAGGCCCTACCACCTGCTCAACGACTGGTGGAGACTATCAGACCTGCTTAACAATCGGTAAAGTCATAAAAGGGCGCAAAACCCTAATGTAAGGTAAATTGGTAATTACGGTCCGGAACGTAATCATGAATTTACAGGTACGTTAAGGTGGTGTGAATTTCTATCAAGATTTTCGGTAGATAACCAAATGTAAACTCTAGGTATCTAGTAGCTCAACTCACACGTAACACGCCTCTTATCCACGCTATTCGAGACAGGTTACTCTATTCATTGTCATACCCTAACATAAAATTCTTCAAGCCACACTTGTCCTAATTTTTATCCAATCCCCTTCAACCTTGTGTTTTCAATAAACTTCGGGACGAAGTTTCCAAAAGTAGGGGAGACTGTAACATCGCAAAATTTCCCCAAATTTTAATATAAAACCCCTCATTTTTTTTTACCTAAGTCTTTGTTCTCCTAATTCACAACTTATATATATATATATATATATATATATATATATATATATATATATATATATATCTATGTGTATAATAATAATAATAATAATAATAATAATAATATTAATAATCATATAAAAAAAACAGATTTGTAGTTCTTTTTTAGTTAGTTATAAATTTTTTTTTTAGTAAACCAAACAAATAATTAAGTCAAACCCACCCAAAGTCTACTCCTTGAAACCCATTCTAAAATCTGGTAGACAGGCCCAGATGAGCAGCCCATATACCAGCCCAAGTTAGCAGGCCCAAGACCTATCTGCTTTCAAAAAAAATAATAATTTTGTCTATGCCGGGTTTCGAACCCGGACAACCTCCACACACGCATGCACGTTCCCACCACTTGAGCCACACACTTTTGTTGTTGTTATGTCAACCTTAAATGTATTTAAGCACACCTTGGTCGCTCCTTTTCTCCTTCCTTGTCTGAGTAATCGAGCAGCAGCAGTGTTATATATTATTTATTTATTTTATTTTTTTTCTTCAACAGCTAATTTACCATGTTTAGGCAGATTTCACAAATTAATTGATGTTGACTGGGTTGCCCAATCATTCCGCGTCCATTACACACGCTAATTTGTCAATCAAAACTTACCAATTGTGATTAAAAACGTGTCAACATTCATGGATGAGTCAACTTACCAATCGTTCAATCAACCCATTTCACTATAAATTGAGCCTCTGAATACGATTACAACTCGCCAATCATTCTTTCCTAACCTCCAATTTCTCTTAACAATCCACTGCTTTTGAAGTTTGGTTCGAGTTTGACTTTTTCTTTGACCGATCAATTATCGTACGAAACGTGTTTGTAAGTCAAGTTTTTCTTGTGAGTTTTATCCTTCGGCAATCACACAACAATAACCCCATAATTGATTGGGTTATTGTTGTATGAATCACGTAATTGCAAAAGCTAGGGCTTGTTCATATAATTTGGGGAAGAACACTGAATTTTTATACATTTTATAATTTAAAAACTGAAAATAAACACAACCACTGGTCTAGACCAAGTGGTTGTGTCTGGTGTTCTTGGACCAACCCACATGGGTTCAAACCTTGGCATCAACATCTTTTCCTTCCATTTTTTTTTGTTTTGCTTACAAGCTTTAAAATATAATTATTTATTTTTTTAAAAATTCATTTTAAAATACTAAAACATTTTTAAAAATTCTACAAAAATTATCTTGTATTAATCTGATGGAAAGGTTCAACTCACAATTTTTAGTTTTCAAAAATTTATTTATTTATTATATATAATAAATAAATCAAGTTTATTCCATTTTATTTATAAAATTATATAAAAATATCAAAACAATCTCATAAATTTCCACAAAAATTATCCTAAGTTTTTATAACATTAAGCTTTTCAAAAATGATTTTTATTTCAGAAAAATCATTTATTTAATATTTTTAATCAATTTTTGTTAGTTTTAATCATAATTAAATCATAATAAATCCAATTTTTAATATTTTTGCACCAAAATTTTATACAAATTACTTCTGATCATTTAGAACAGAAATATGAATTTTAAACTAAAAATTATTTAATTTTAATATTTTTAAATATTAAAGTTAGATTTTGACAATTTGTTATAAATAGATTAAATAATCTATTTTAAAGAAAATAATTTCAGAAAAATTATTTTTATACTTTAAACACATTCTTGTGACCATCTTAAATTTAAATTTCATAAAAAGATTTTTGGTTATTTATTTACTAAAATTTCTCTCAATTGGCGAATATTTTTAATAATAATCAAACGAGCGTTTATCCCCAATTCGAAGCCCTAGAACATATACATTTGTATACTAGTTAGACTTAGACATATTTATTACTTTATTATAGGGTGATACTTGATACATTTGGTCAACACAATTATCCAAATTTCTCAACAGATATAACATTTTACCAAGGTGAGTTTTACATAGCCCCTTTTTCTATTTATCACCATTTTTGGGGTGAAACATGTTACAACATCATTTATGCAATTCAATCAGCAATGTGTCTATGTGTTTTCTATGTTGCATTATGTCTTGAGCATGATTAGAGTAAGCACCATTCTAGCATAATCATTAACTCCGTACAAGCCGGCGGTAAACATTGATAGATCTATTGGACTGACAATCCCACCCGGATACGTGCCTCCTACAAAGGTAGCGTGGGTGTTTGTTATCGTATAACATATTCAATTGGACCATGAGCGTATGGTATGTATCATATTATAACAGTCATCAGGGTTGACTATGCACTCGATTTATTTCTAGTATGTTCTCACATATGGACTAGATTGACATGACACATGAATTGCACATCATTTTTACTCAATTATCAAAAACCTATGTAATTCTCACCAACTTTTGTTGACCCAAAACCTTTTCAACTTAACATGTTTCAGGTTCTATTTGCTCGAAGATTTGAATTGATGCTTGAAGATATGTGTATAGTTTTATTCAATTTGATGTACAAATTCTAGAACTATTGTATGAAATTCATTTAAATCATTTAATGGAATCTATTATTCACCATGAGCTACTGAACAATCATCATTACGTGGCACCCCGATGTTTCCGCCATCGGTTGGGGTGTTACAGCCATGGGTGGTCATTGCTTTAGACATGTCGAGAATATACAAGTTGTTAACTCTTGGTGCCTTCAGCATCACCCACTCTTTTGGTAACTCAAACCCAGGTTTCAAGATGTAACAGGATTTGTCATCAAAATACACAGAAAATTGTTTATCACAAATCTGACTAACACTGAGCAAATTATAGTCTATCTGTTTCACATAAGAAATCCGCTCAAATGTTACGACCCCATTGCTTACACTACCCTCCATATTAATGTAGCCTCCCTTATTTCCAGCAAATGCCACATAACCTCCGTTAATGTTTTTGATGTCAAAGAGTAGCGCGAGGTCCCCTGTCATGTGACCAGAAGCTCCACTGTCAACAATCCATAAGCTGCTAACAGGGCCAGCTGGAGCTCCCTGCACATTTAAAGTAGATCAATTAGTTCTTTCGGGGGACCCAAGCCTGTTTGGTCTTGGGTCTTTGAACAGGTTGTTTCAAAGAGTCTTTTGAATCACAAACATCTTGGGTTACTTCAACCCCTTTCTTCTCACTAACAACTTTCTTTTTCTCATTCTTCTCACTCTGTGAAGTAGAGGCTCCTTCAGATTCCTTAGATGACCAAGATTGCTCAGATCGTTTCAAGATCCGAATCTGAGATTTTGAAGTCTCAGTCGGTTTCTTTACTTCTTCTTTAAAAGCAACTTTCTTGGTTACCTTCTCTGATTTAACAGAGACAGGTCCAACTGCTTGTTTACCATTAGGTTTAGGAACTACCTTTTTGGTATAAGCAGTTGAGTTCATCAAAGATTTCTTACCAGATTTATCAGTGGTCATCCGGTTGTGCTTATCATACGTCATCGGACGATTTTCCCCCTTGTTATAAAAATTGTTTTGATTATGATAAAATTCTTGTTGGGGAAAATGCCGTCTCTGTTGATAGCCATAATTGTCAACCGGATACTCATGATATTGCCTCATCTCCACCTCGTGCCTTTTGTGTCGTACGTACGGGCAGGCGGCAAGTAAATGTCCCCGTTCCCCGCACTTATAACACGCACGATATTCCTCATAGTTTTCCTTGATCGGCGACTTGGAAAAACTAGCAATGGGATATCGATCGACCATGCATTGTTTCCTTAAACTCTCAGGAGCTGGGTCCTTCGAGTAAGTCGGTTCAATAAAACTATTTTCTTTATGAACAGGCAAAACAAACTGTGTGACATTGACCTTAGCTTCTTTTTCCGAATAAATTTTGTCTAAAATCTCTTGAGGAATGTCGTTGGTCCTTTCAAATTTTGGAAACCAAATCATACTTTCCTGTCAGATCTTTTCGATTTTTGTAGAATTGACAAATTTAATCGGAAACTCATCATCGGATAAAATCTTATCGGAGCCTTGCATCCGATAGAAGATTTTGACAGGTTTATCACACAATTCATTGCTCACATCATTTGATTTTTCAGATTTAAGCTCATTTTTCTTATCAACCGGTTTTACCACATTTTTCTCAGTTTTAATTTCAACTTTCTTTTCAACCGGTTTTCTCACATTTTTCTCAACCTTCTTTACCTCTTTCTTTTCAAAACTCTTACCAACAAACTTTTCATTTTTCTTAACCTCATTTTTACGATGAGCATTTGCCATTAGATGAATGATCTGAGACGGTGAGACTGGCTCAGTAGTGATTATATGATTTTCATCAGGGATATCACTATCACTTTCAACCGTCTCAGATGACTCATCTTCTTCATCTGAATCATCAGTAGCGACCACACCCTCAGTATTTCCCAGTACTGGTCTCACATCAGAATATGGATCCCCGACACTGGAAGTGTTAGGCTCATTTTCTGATGTGGAATCAGGATTGATTAAAGTCTCCGGTGGTATTGCGTGTAGAGTGTGATTCTCAAACAATACCGGAGATGGAACTGACTTATAGTTTGCACTATTCGTCTGGGAGGGTTCTTCAATGATATGATCGACTACATATGCTATATGCTTGTAACTTTCTAATTTCTTGTTAACTTTTTCCGCAAAGCACTTGATGGTTGCCATTTCTAATTTAGTGTTTTCCATTTCATTGATGTAATTATTAATGGCAAGTTGTTTAATAGATAATGTCTTTTTCAGTTCAGACACATCCTTTTTATAACCATCAAGAACTTTGTTGAAATCTTTTAAGTCCTTTTGATAAATCTGACAGTTGAGTTTTGCACTCTCAAGTTGGACCTTGAGAAGCTTATTTTCATCAGTCAGTTTTTCAAAATCAGCACATTTATCACATTTAACACAAGATTGAGTTTCAGAACTTACCGGCTTAGGAGGTTCTGTCATGGCCATTAAAGCAAAGTGAGCTTCCTTTCCTGCGAAGAATTTGGAGTAGTCAATCTTGGTGCATGCATCATCCACCATACATGACTTGCGGGTCATCAGGAAGTCAGCTTCAGCTAGCAGTTGGTCAATATCATCATCTAGTGAATTCACACTAGTCTCTGAATCAGATTCGCTCTCCATATCCGAGTAAGCTGAATCGTATTGATCTCCAACATTGGTGACAGAATCAAGAATCATCCCTGATTTCTTGTCTTCACCTTCAGCAATCACATCCTCATTCACTTCCTCAATCTTCAACTCAGACACTTTTTCAATCACAACTTCTTCTTCAATCTCTTCATTCTCATCCAACCTCATCTGCTGTGCCACACATGCAACATTCCCAGCAGTAATCTCCTCCACCCCCAATTGCATACCAGTCCAGTCAAAACCTTCATCCTTTTGGATCACAAGTGCTTGGTTTTGAGTATCAGTTTGGTTTTGGTTTTGTGTGTTAGGTGTAGAGATAGGAACTATAGTCGGTTTGGATTTTGTTGAGGTTGGTTTTGGGTTGTGGATTGTCTGGTGTTGTTGTTTTGTTGACGGTTCTGATAAGTGTTTTGGTTTTGTGGTTGAAAGCTTGAGATATTTGGATTATTGTAAGACACTTGATTTTGGTTTTGTCGGTTTTGGTATGTAGAATTGAAAGGATTTCGGTTACCTTGTTGTGCTGGTTGTGTGCACTCCCTTTTAAAATGTCCCTTCTCACCACAGTTAAAGCAAGTAACCTTTGCTTTGTTGAATCCGTATGTGGTGTTGGGAGAGGTTAAGAGATCAGTCCTGCCAATCTTCTGAATAAAATCAGTGGCTCTCCTCATAATGCTTGCAAAAGCCCACTGAATGTCCATCAACTCCATTTCTCTTTGGCGATTTGAGCATAGTCCTCATTGGTGAGATTATTGTTACCAATTTGACTTGCTACCAAACCGTTGTAAGAAGCAACCATGGCAGATACAAGAGCAACATGCTGTTGAGCAATTTCAACAGTCACATTGTTAAGGTTTGAGGTCTCTAACATAATCGGATTTTGACTTGATTGTGCTTGAGTAATCTGCATCTGGTTCACTTGAGGAGGATATTGTTGTTGTTGTTGCGGTTGACTTGATGTATAGCATGCGGCTTGTTGTAATGGTGAAAATGGTGGAATAAAGTTTTGTGTTTGATAAGGTTGTTGTGTGTATGATGGTGTGTAGGATGAAGTTTGAGCAAGGTAGTTAATGGGTGCTTTTGTTGGTTCAACAATGTTAGACACACATGCTATGTGAGGTGCAACAGTAGATGTGGTGCTTGAATCAGAAAGAGAGTTAGATGTACCACTCACATATAAATCAGGATTCTGTGGAATCTGAGCTCTCTTAGCTTTTCTCTTTTCCTCCATCTCTTTGTTTTCCAGTTTTTGGATGAACTCATTAATGGTCCAATACTGGTAAGCATCCTTCTCCTTTAACACTTCGATGTGTTGGTTCCAGTAGGGTGGTAAAGCATCAGCAAATTTATCTACTAATTCCGACATTGGAATGCTGATCTCATAGCTTGACAATTCAGTGAGCAAATGGCAGTACCTTGGAACCAACTCTTTTAGGGTCTCATTACCCATATAACTGAAGTTTTCAAACTCCTTCCGAAGCTCTTCCATCCTAACCTTCCTGGTCTTCTCATTTCCATCATGTCGACTTCTCAGCATATCAGTGTTGATCGCTTGGGATAGCTGAGAGAATGCTTTCTTCTCTATAGCAAACCTTTTCTTCTCGTCATCCGCCAAATTCTCCAAAGGGATTGGTTCTCCAGTATTCTCCAGAATAGGAGCAACGTAACCCTTCACAATCATTTGCCATGCCTCGGCTCCTTCAAGTCCTTGTCCCTCAACGTGAATCTTAAACTTCGTCTTCCAAGTATTATACTCCTTCATGTCCATTAGCTTCGGTGGACGATTGCCGCTTCCAAAAGATAGGTCATGAATAAGAATGGATATAGCGTTGGTCGTCTGGGAATGGACTACTCCTGCTGGGACTCCCCAATAGTTGTCAATCGGTTGTGGTAATGATTGAACAACTTGTTGTGGTGCCGAACTAGTCATTGCCATATAATTGATCGGCTGTGATGGTTGACTAGTCTTCTGAGCTGCAATGGACCACGGATCTTGTGTTGTCTGCTGTTGTGGTGTTTGAGTAGGTCTAGGCGTTGTTGGAAAGTTCCACATCTTGTCCTGCAAACAATTAAACACAAAAAGATTAAAAATGTTTCAAAACAGAATGCTCCTTCGTATATACGGACGTGCGAAGGAGAAATAAAGTTCTCTTTCGCCCGTTTATGATTGATACGAATGTAAACTAATCAACAAAAACTCCTTCGACCACTTAAGAATCTCTTTCGACCGTTTTACAGCTCCTTCGACCGTTCGATCAGGCGAAGGTGAAACAAAGGGTGCGAATGTGAAAAATAAGCAATCAAAGTCTTCCTTCGACCACTAAAACACCTCCTTCGTACAGAAAAACACTCTTTCGACCCAAATGAATTCCTCTTTCGACCAAACTCTCTCGTTCGACCCCTGTGATTTCAAAAACGGTTATTCTTTGAAAATCAGTTAATTTTGATCATGTTTTTCAAATGTAGATGGATTTTGATGATCTTAGTCAGGTTTTGAATCGGATTTGATTTGGAACAACTTTAATAAAGAGAATTATCCAATTTAAACTCGAAATCAAGGTGTAATCGATCAAAATCTTATCACATCAGTTTGTTTATTGAAAACAGAAACTTTTTGACCAAAATTGGGTCCAAATCAGCTGAGAGATTATTAATTTGTGGTTGTTTGATCCGAAATGGCTCTGATACCACTTTGTATGTGCGTGAAAGGATCGATAACAAACAAAGATTGATCAAACAAGTTAGTTTCAGGTGCGGAAACCCTAAAACTATCACAAAATAATAATCAAACAGATTTAAACACACAGATCATCATTTTCAATCAATTTCATTAATAAAACACTTGTTTACACGTTGAATTATCAATACAATCAAGGTTTAAACGTAAAACAAGTTTAACAAAATCTAGAGAGAGTTTTCAGAAAGAGGAGGGAATAATAATCATCAAAGTTACATTCAAAAATGAACTTAACCTATTTATAGGCCTGCACATTCGCCCAAACTGTTCATGCGAATGTGCAGGTTCGCCCACATCAACTGGTCGAACCAAGTTCTTCAATAATCTATTCTTCATTCGTTCAGATCCACTTCCTTCGCACCTTTTAATCCTCCTTCGCACCTTTAAACTCACTCCTTCGCACCTTCGATATCTACAAAACAAAATGTGTTTAACAATCCAAAGCTTTAGTCGCACTTTTGCATCTACACAGGTACATGATAAATACTTCGGAATTTGGCGGGATAATATGTGTTTTGGCAATTTAGTGTTTGGACTTGTAATAAAATGATGATCTTGGGAACTCTTGTAACAATAATTAGATCCTTTTTGGGTCTAAGTTATAAAACTTTTATTTTATAAGTTTTATGAAAATTTGTCCAAATACTTATTACCTGCTATTACACCATTGATTACCAACCTCCGTTCACCACCATGCTAAGTCTTCCGCTGTGCATTTGGGGGGGGGGGGGGTGACAGAAGTTGGTATCAGAGCCAATGGTTGTAGCGAACTAGAAAAGTTTTTCTAAAAATTCTAGACTACAACTTGAAAAGATTTTTGAAAAAGAAATTCCGAAATTTCCGAAGCTAAAAATATCTTGGAAAAATACTTTTGTACATTTATGTGCAATAATTTGGATATATTTGATTTAATCATATACTAACTTAGTGCGTGTTATTGTGTCACAGATGTCTCCTATTGAAGTCATTGACCTAGTATCCGACAATGAAACGGAGGATATACCTTCGCAGATTGTTGTCCCCGCATCTGACCCCGCTTACTACGAGGCTTTTCCCGTAGTAACATCATTCTATATGGAACCGTTAGGGTTTCCTCATATCGGTAACATTGAGGAAATACCTAAGGATATCCTATTGGAACATGCGGATACCATTATTCCTTACTTCCCTGCAGGTTTTACAGGCCTTCCTAGTCTAGCATTTACCCATGACTCCACTGCCATCATGACTCATAGATTAGAGTCAAAGGCCATAGACCCTATCCCGACTACTCTAGCTATTGACTCACTACCTATACCACCTGTGACGAGGGTCTATACCCATCGCAGGAAGAGGACACGAGTTGACATGGGATCGTCTACTACTGAGCCTATCGCATTGCCACCACCACCACTTCCGGTTCACCAGGAGGGACATTGGGTGGGAAGGTGCTCTTAATGCGATAAGCAGTTGGCATCTCACGAGGAGGAGTTGGCAGCGGGAAAGGTAAAGGAGCTTGAGGAGAAGTTGAAGAGCTTGGAGGAGTTAAGGGCGATGGACGAGTGTGCAGTCGCGCACTACAGTGGCCAAATGATGTTCTTGCAGCACCGAGTGAACTATTTGATGGATGTATTGGGCTTGCTTTAGTTTGTTGGTTGGTTGTGATCTTTTGGTTAGGAAATTGAACTTGACATAGTTAGGGTTAATACCCAATATTTTGTAACTAAACAAGTAATTTCCTGTTTAATTATGATGTCTTTTGATGTTTTATTTATCTTCCTTATTGATTGTATGTTGATTATCTTTTTGAGTAACCACTAATCTTGATGTATCGCTAAAATCGTTTCTATTTGTTATAATAGAAGTCTTGCAAAAATGCCACCAAAGAGAGGATCAGGCTTACCCGCAACACAAGAGGAGTTAGCTCAACTAATCTCCCAGCAGGTTAATGCGGCACTTGACCAGCATACTGCCACTCTTGGTGGAGGTCGTGGTAATGCCGGTGACACAGGCACTGGAAACCAAACCCCTGGGTGTACTTATAAAGCCTTTCAAGGTTGTAATCCACGGACGTTTTCCGGAGCCGAGGGACCTCTAGACATAGTCAGATGGATAGAAAAGATGGAGTCGGTTATAGCGATCAGTGATTGCATACCCACGCAGATAGTCAAGTATGCAGTCTGCTCTTTTCAGGACGAGGCTTTATCATGGTGGAACTCGCAGGTTCAAGCTCGTGGTGAGACTGCTGCTTTCAATCTCACCTGGACAGAATTGAAGGACATGCTGATTCGAGAGTATTGTCCAAGAAATGAACTATAGAAGATCGAAACGGAATTCTGGAACTTAACCATGAATGGTTCTGACGTTCAAGGCTACACATCCCGTTTTAACGATCTAGCGAGGTTGGTACCACGAATGGTGACACCCGATTACGTCAGGGTGGAAAGGTACATCTGGGGCTTAGCGCCATAAATTCGAGGAATGGTTACCCCTTCCCATCCGACAACAATCTAAGAAGCCATCTCTCTAGCAAAATCGCTCACAGATGATGCTGTCCGTAGAGGGTTATTGGCGAAAAAGGGTGATACCGGGAAGAAGCCGGTTGGGTCTGAAAAGAAGTCGGTTGTTGAAGAGCAGAAGGCAGAAGGCTCCAAGAGAAAGCGGTCTGATGGTTCTCAGCGTCACGGTAAGAAGGGCAGGAATCAAGGTTCAAACCAGTTATTTGCTGCTAATGCAATCACTACTGGAACTAACCAAAACCCGCCCGCAAGGTGTCAAAAGTGTGGCAGAAGTCATTTCGGGGAATAGATTTGGGCACCTGACTCAAGACTGCTATGCTAGGATTCCAGCGGAAATTGCCAAGAAGAATCCCGTCTGTTTCAACTGCGGTGATGAGGGACATGTCAAGAAAACGTGTCCTAAACTGAAGGGGAGAGCTTTCGAGATGAAAGAAGGGGATGCTCGGGAAGATCCAGCCGTCGTCACTGGTACGTTTCTAATCAACGACCAAAATGCTTTAGTACTTTTTGATAGTGGAGCTGATTTAAGTTTTGTCTCCGAAAGATTTAAATCTCTTCTTGGCTCGAAGCCGAGTAAACTAGATAAAAAGTACTCGATCGAACTGGCTAATGGGAAATGTATAGAAACCAGCGAGGTTTTCCGTGATTGCAATCTTCTTCTAGAAAACCATAAGTTCTGCATTGATCTGTTACCTGTTGATTTGGGGAGTTTTGACGTCGTTATCGGTATGGACTGGTTATCAAGAAACCATGCTGAGATCGTATGCTTAGACAAACTAGTGCGTCTACCACTCCCAAATGGTGAAGCTCTAGTAATACGTGGTGATAAGTGCGGTTTAGGGTTGAAGATTGTCAGTGTGATGAAAGCACGCAAGCTCTTGCGTAAGGGTTGTCTAGCGTTCTTGGCTAATGTGGTGGATACAGAAGCTAAGGAACGAAAATTGGAAGAAATTCCCATTGTACGAGACTATCCAGAAGTTTTTCCTGAAGACTTACCTGGATTGCCGCCGTCAAGACAACTCGAGTTCAAAATCGATCTTATTCCCGGAGCAGCACCGATAGCCCGATCACCGTACAGATTAGCACCTTCAGAGATGCAAGAATTATCCAAGTAGCTTCAAGAACTGTTGGACAAAGGATTTATTAGACCAAGTTTCTCACCTTGGGGAGCACCGGTCTTGTTCGTGAAGAAGAAGGATGGTTCGTTCCGAGTGTGCATAGATTATCGAGAACTGAATAAATTGACCATTAAAAATCGGTACCCACTACCGAGAATTGATGATCTATTTGACCAGTTGCAAGGGTCAAGTTATTTCTCGAAAATTGATCTACGTTCGGGATATCACCAGTTGAGGGTAGCAGAGGAAGACATACCCAAAACTGCTCTCAGGACTCGGTACGGTCACTATGAATTCTTGGTGATGCCGTTTGGTTTGACTAACGCACCTGCTATATTCATGGATCTCATGAATAGAGTATGCAAACCTTACTTGGATAAGTTCGTGATAGTCTTTATTGATGATATACTCATCTATTCACGAACCAAAGAAGATCACCAGCAACATCTGAAAATGATTCTTGAGCTATTGAAGAATGAGAAGTTGTTTGCCAAACTCTCGAAATGTGAATTCTGGATCCGGGAAGTCCACTTCCTTGGACATGTCATTAACGAGAAAGGTATTCATGTCGACCCCTTGAAGATTGAAGCGATCAAGAACTGGGAAGCATCTAAATCTCCAACTGAAGTACGCCAATTCTTAGGTCTAGCTGGGTATTATCGGAGATTCATCCAGAATTTTTCCAAAATAGCGCAGCCGTTGACGTTATTAACTCAGAAAGACAAGAAGTACGACTGGACAGAGAAGCAGGAGAAAGCTTTTCAGTTATTGAAGCAGAAGTTGTGTAGTGCACCTATCTTGTCACTTCCGGAGGGAACTGATGACTTTGTGGTCTACTGTGATGCATCGCCTCTAGGACTTGGATGTGTACTCATGCAGAAGGACAAAGTCATAGCTTATGCCTCCCGCCAGCTTAAAGTGCACGAGAAAAATTACACGACTCATGACCTTGAATTAGGAGCCGTTGTTTTTGCTCTCAAAATCTGGAGACATTACCTTTATGGAACCCAGTGTACGATTTACACCGACCATAAAAGTCTTCAGCACGTCTTTGACCAGAAAGAGCTCAATATGAGGCATCGACGTTGGGTGGAATTACTCAATGATTACGAATGCGACATTCGTTATCATCCGGGTAAAGCTAATGTTGTAGCTGATGCATTGAGCAGGAAGGAGAGAGAAAAGCCGCTACGTGTTCGTGCATTGGGTTTAACTATCCAAACAGGTCTTTCAGAAAAGATTTGTAAGGCACAAAACGAGGCTTTGCAGGAGAGAAACCTCAGGACTGAAGGATTACGAGGTTTAGAAGTTGATCTCCTACCCAAGGCTGACAATGTAAGGTACTTTTTGGATCGAGTTTGGGTACCTCGATATGGGAACTTGCGGCAGTTAGTGATGGACGAAGCGCACAAGTCCAGATACTCTATTCACCCTGGTTCTACCAAAATGTACAAAGATCTTCGAGAATTATATTGGTGGCCCAATATGAAGGGAGATATTGCCAGATATGTCAGCAAGTGCCTAACTTGTTCAAAGGTTAAAGCAGAGCATCAAAAGCCGTCTGGGCTTCTGCAACAACCAGAAATTCCTCAGTGGAAATGGGAGCACATTACTATGGATCTCGTAACCAAATTACCTCGAACAGCAAAAGGAAATGATGCTATTTGGGTAATTGTGGATCGGTTAACGAAATCTGCTCACTTTCTACCGATCAAGGAAAAAGACAAACTGGATAAGTTGGCATCTCTTTATTTGAAGGAAGTTGTCTCTCGACATGGAGTTCCAGTATCAATCATTTCTGACAGGGACGGACGTTTTGTATCTAGAGTGTGGCAGACACTCCAAGATTCTTTTGGTACTCGGTTAGATATGAGTACAGCTTATCACCCACAGACGGATGGTCAGAGTGAAAGAACCATTCAAACTTTGGAGGACATGCTGCGAGCATGCGTGATTGATTTTGGAGGAAACTGGGATACTCACTTGTCGTTGGTTGAGTTTTCTTATAATAATAGCTATCATTCCAGTATTAAAGCCGCACCGTTTGAGGCTTTATATGGAAGAAAATGTCGTTCACCTCTTTGCTGGGCTGAAGTTGGTGAAAAGCAGCTACTTGGACCCGAGATTGTCCAAGCAACCTCTGACAAGATCATCCAGATCAGGGAAAGGTTGAAAGTAGCTGCAGATCGACAAAAGAGTTATGCTGATAATAGAAGAAAGCCATTGGAATTCCAGGTTGGAGATCGTGTTCTTTTGAAAGTTTCACCCTGGAAAGGTGTGATGAGATTTGGGAAAGGAGGAAAGTTGAGTCCTCGGTATATTGGACCATTTGAGATCCTAGCTCGAATCGTTTCAGTTGCATATCGTCTCAAACTACCTCAAGATCTGAGTGGGATTCATGACGTCTTTCATGTGTCTAACTTGAAGAAGTGTCTGTCGGATGAGACACTAATCATTTCGCCTGATGAAGTTTGCATTGATGACAAGCTTCGATTTGTTGAAGAACCTGTTGAGGTTATGGATTGGAAAATCCAGAAACTAAGGCGAAATCGGATCAAGTTAGTAAAAGTCAAGTGGAATTCCAAGCGTGGACCCGAGTTCACGTGGGAACGCCAAGACCAAATGAAGCGAAAATATCCCCATCTTTTCCGAAGGAGACGTAAACGAACCTTGTAAAAAAAATTTCGAGGACAAAATTTTCTAAACAAGGGGAGACTGTAACACCCGGCGTTTTAGCAGGGAATTAACCGCACTAATGTAAAGTTAGGTGTATGTTTAAAAATAATAATTTGAGTTAATAAAGTGAATTTTAAGTCCAAAAGCTTGTATTATATATAAAAATATGACTAGAGGTGTCATATTTAAAAACCTTGTCGCGTAGCGATTTTGCGCGCGAAATACGATCGTTGGTGATGACCCGGTAATATTTAAAGTCCGAAATTTGAAATTTAATTTTAAAATAATATTTCTAATCATATTTAGTTGAAAAATATGGAGAAATAAAGTTAGAGTATAAAAATGGTGATTTTAGTCGCAACGCGCGATACCGCGCATTCTGCGCGCCTATATTATGAAAATTCGCCATTTTTACGCTGGATAGAACCTAATATTAACTCGGCATACATATTTTTATGTCCGGAGTCAAAAATATTATTTTTAAGGGTGTCGGGTATTTAAAACAGTTAGAGGCCGGTACCGCGTTAACTAGTAATATACCCGCTAATCTACACCCAATACCCACTAAATATTAATATTATAACATGTTGACAACTAATCCATGCTATATGGGGGTGTGTGTCGAGCATGTGTGCAGCCAACACACTCAAATTGGTGATTCATGCATTCTAGAGCCTAGAGTGATGATGATTATTTAAACTAACACTCTAACCCTTCAACTTCATCACCACTTTAGCACACAAACCCTTCTATTCTCTCTCTCTCATCCGTATACTTCACTCCCTCTCTCTAAATTCATTTTTTTCAACTAAAACCATATAGAATCCAGCCATGTTTGAATCAAAATCATCCAAGAAGGCTTAATAAATGAAGATTTGAGCAAGGTTTTAAAGGGTTTTCAAGCTAACTTCTTTCTTGTTTCAAAAAGGTATAAACCCTAACTATTTTCATATGATTTTCCATATTTTATCACTAACCTTGGATGATTCACACAACAAAATTTACAAACATATGGTTTTCATTAAAAATAAAGAGAGATAAGATGTGTTGGTGGGTATATGCGTGAGTTTGTATACATATATGTATATATGCCGTGTATATATACATGTGTGTATGAATTTGTATTTCAAAATTTTACCCAAAAACCCTTTTGCATGTATGATCTAACATATGATAAACAAGATTCAAGCATTAAAACATGGTTTTATACAATAAGGGTTGATAATGTATGAGTTAAAAATGGGAAAAACAAAACTAGTTATACATATATATATATATAGCCGTGTATATGTGTGTGTGTGTGTGTAACTATAGATTTTTGTTAAAATTCTTGTTTATAGATGATTAAACTAGACTTAGAATGTGGGATTTTGATTCAAGAATGGAAAATAAAAGATGATATATATATATATATATATATGTATGTATGCCGTGAGGTGTATGTATGTATGTACAAAAATGGAATTTTCTTGATTAAACACAAGTTAATGGGTTTTGTACCTACTAAACTTGATTTAAAACATGGTTTTAACATATGGAAATTTACTTTAAAAATGTTAGTTTAAAACAGAAAATTTCATAAAAATAAAAGTTTAGAAAACCCACATTATGGTCTTGGTTTATGGATGGCAAGTTATGAACCATTTGGTGAAAAATATGGACATAAAATCTATGAAAATTTAAAGGTTTTATGGAGATTTTAAAATATGATTTAGATCAGTAAGTTTGGCTTGTAAATATGTATAAAATGACCCATGTTTGAAAGAAAATGATTAGATTTTGAAATTATAAGAAAATGGGTAATTTTGGACCTAAAAATGCTTAAAATATGGACTTTAATAAGTGATTTAAAAGAAAATTTGAGGTCTGATTATTTATACTAAAAATCCCATAAAAGTTCATCAAATAACATGTTTTGACCAAAAAGTTTAAGTATTGGTTCAAAAAGTTGGTTTTGATAATGTCCGGTACAAAACTAAGCGATAAAAAGGCGAAAAACGGCTAAATTTGTAAGAATTTCCAATCTGATTTTGAACAGGTCCTAAAAGTATATTTTTAAGATAAAAACATGTAAATAAAGGTATATTTAAAGTACTACATGTTTTTACAAGCCACACGAATTGGAATTTCGAGAAATTGCCTAAGATATCGCCTAGAACCGACTAATCTTGTAACTAAGTGTCTTGCATGTTATAATAGTATAACTAACTTATGCATGATATTATAAATATATGTTAAGTAAATTGGGTGTGAGATGATAAAATGAAAAGGATGCTATGTGTTTTGATATAAAAATAACGGACCAAAAACGAGTCACGATCACCAACGAGTCGTAAATAAGGACAAGTATTTTGAAAATAAATAATTTCAAAGGATTACATTTTCTTTAGAAAATGTTTTGTGATAAGTCTAAGTTGAATGTATAACTTAGAAAAATAAGCGAAACATAGTCGTTTACACGATTTTCATGATTAAGAAATCGGACGACCGGAAAAATCAAGCGTTTGGAAATATAACTCAAACTACCACAAGGTGAGTTCACAGCCCCATTTTTATAAAGTTTTATAAATGTTTTGGGGGAAAAACACGTTGTAAAAATAACTAAGATTACTGGTAAAAGACAATCGGTAAGTGTGGAATGTGTACGAATATATGGGCGGATTATCTCCTTTCGGGACTGGAAGTTGAGAGTAAAAAGAAATCTTAAGATAATGTTCCCAGGGCCATTCATAATCATTAACCTTGGTATAGAGGGCAAGCGAAGTGTTGGTGGATCCATCGGGTTGACGACCCTAGCCGCGACCAGTCACTCTGGTCATAGTTCGGAAAACTACTTCAAAGGCAGTGTAATGAAACACCTATTGGAACCAAATTGTCATGTGTTGATTATGAGCATATAACGTAAACACATACTCATATTCCTAGCTAGTTTATGAATCCACATGATCGTCTTAGTAATCTATGTTTATAAATATATATATCTTGAATCTATAAGATATACTTTTCGTGGTAGAGCGAAAAGGGTTTTTATAAATTTTTGCAAGGTAAGCAAAAATGTTATTTATTAAACTCTGTGAATTCACCAGCCTAGTGTTGACAAATGTTTTGACGTGTTTTTCAGGTACAGGATAAATACTTCGGAATTTGGCGGGATAATATGTGTTTTGGCAATTTAGTGTTTGGACTTGTAATAAAATGATGATCTTGGGAACTCTTGTAACAATAATTAGATCCTTTTTGGGTCTAAGTTATAAAACTTTTATTTTATAAGTTTTATGAAAATTTGTCCAAATACTTATTACCTGCTATTACACCATTGATTACCAACCTCCGTTCACCACCATGCTAAGTCTTCCGCTGTGCATTTTGGGGGTGTGACATTAGCGCCCTCCTAACATATCCACCAAGGTTAGGCCTCGTCCTACCTTGATCAACTCGGTCAGGCCTCGTCCTACCTTGATCAACTTGGTCAGGCATGGGATCGTAGAGTAGCTATGCAATAAAACATCGAGGCTCGTGAGGATCAAGATAGATACATATCACTTGGAGATGGAGAGCTTGTCTATGAGTAGTCATATTCATGTGTTGATAATTTGTTAGGGTTGTATCTTTCTATTATGCCTGAACCCGCTTCGATTTGTAGTTTTTATTATTAGTAGTAGTTGTTTATTTTATTTTTGTTACTTTTTGTGTTATCTTCTTCTAATCCTTGTTTATTTATCTTGTGGTAGGTTTAAATGATGATTAACTTAATAACTTGAATTAACTTTAACTTAATTTATCAACTAGAGGTTAAATCAGCTTCTGGTAGCCCTGAGCTATATCTAAGGCGAGGAAACAGGTAGTGAGACAGATCCCTCGGGCTTTTGATATCCAAACTGGGTTATAAGAAATGGCTTCTGAAGTCGACCAGATCTGAGTGACACATTTCTAGTACTTACCAGATGACTGAATGATCTTCTTGGTAAAGGGCGGATTCCCTACGGGTGCACTAGTGATCTTTGGATTGCACACCTTTAATATTATGTTCCACCTTTGTCAAGGGTTTCATTCGGCTCGGGAGGTTATGGGTTAGGTTTATTAAGTCATCATTTATTAAACCAACTTTAAACTTCTGCTTTCTTTTTGATGATTGCGGTTGTTTTGGGTTTTCTTTGCAGGTTTCCTTCAAAATTCGCGACCTTGGAGAAATTCCCGTGAAGGACACTGAAATCACCAAAATTATCAACTTTTATTTTGGAGGGTTTTTGTTTCTTCTTTATTTTCATTGGAGGTCGGTTTGTCATTCCTTGAGGATCGCCAGGTAAGTACTCAAAATGTGGAAAATAAGCTAGTGGAAGTCTTTCAAAAATTAATTTAAACTGTTTTCGAACTTAAAATGGGGTTTTAAAAATTATTTTGGAGAAATCCAATTAAAAAAATTTTAACCGAACCTTTAAAAACAGTTAAAAATGGAAAAACGGGAAACTTGCTGGGAAGCACGCCCGTACCACTTCTTATGGCACGACCGTGCTTGGCCTGAAAATGAGTCAGGTTGAGTATTTAAAAGCCTTTTGACTTTTCAAACCCATTCATCTCCTTCCCCACACGTCCCTACTGTCGCCACCCCCCTTAAAATCGCCATTTTCCTCCATTTTCTTCCATTCTAGGCCCCAATCTTCAATATAAGGTATGTATAATCAACCTCTAACAACTTTTAGGTGTTTTTATGTCCATATCTTTCCCGATTCTTGAGTTTTTTAGTAGTTTAGTTTCTTGAAGAAAACCTTAGTTTTCTAGTGTTTTTAGCCCGAATGTTTGCCTGAAACTTTACGGAAATGATTAGAGTAGTGCTAGGAACGTAATGGGGTAAAAAAATTTAGAAATTTTGTGAAAATTTTTTCAAGAAATCTGACAGGTTCGAAAAAACCGTCACATCAGTCGCATGCACGGCCGTGCACAGCAGTGTGCAGGGGCGTGCTTGTCTAGAAGAAACCGTTTAGATTTCCCGCGTAACCAGTCCCACCCATCAAACTGAGTACGGCCGTGCACACTAGTGTGCATGGGCGTGCTTATCTGTAAAAGCACCAGAACTTTTTAAGTTTCAAATTTTAAGTTATTTTTGCAGTATAAAATCAGTTTTAGGGTATTTTAGGTAAAAAACAATTTAAACAGTTAAACCAGTCAAAAACCAGACTGCAGACTGAGCCGCATGGCCATGCTCATCACCTGAGCATGGGCGTGCAGCCACTGGACAAAACTTATTAAATTTTCTGCAACGTTTTAAACCGTACGAAACTGAACCGATTGTGTTGTGTTTTGCAGGTTAATACCCAGAATGAAGAGACCAGCTCAGAGATCACTGTCTGTTTCATCCGGCTCACACCATTATCAGTAGACTGGAGAGTCTGCTTCCTTAGAGTTAACCGAGACACACTCGTTTGAGCCCGATGGGCCCATGCGTGATGATGTCCACTCGTGGCTATATTTCAACTGACAGGGGGTTGAACAAAACACCCACAGGTGTTTATGAGTGATTGAGAGGAGACAGATAGGAGCATACCTTCCCGTGGATTATGAGGCACTAAAAGTGGTAGGACCGGAGCCCGGTTCTATAACCCGTTATCTCACCAGTGGAACCATCTCTTTCATATCGCAGAGACCACCTACCATGAGCTCACTCTAGAGTTCTTAGCCTCATTTGTTTACACCTCACCTGCCGCTGGAATTGACAGGGTCACCATGCCTTGTATTGGGTTTAGGATGGCGAGAAAAGGGTATAGGCTGACTTTGGCTGAATTTGGGGTTCAGATGGGATTATACACGCAGAGGGAGACTACGGCACCAGTGTTCACTAATCTCCTCTTTTGGTGACCCACGAATATACAGCCATTGGATTTCTAGGCCCAGATCTCGGATGTTCCCTACAACCCAAGGGTTCATAAGAGATCTAACTTCCCAGATCATCTTCACAGGTGGGTCCACATGATCATAGTTAGTACACTCGGGGCACATAAGGATAGCACTGGTGGTGTCAATGAGAGAGAAGTCTTTCACCTATATAGCTTTATCGAGGGGCGACACTACAATTTGGCCCACGCACTTGCCGAGTTCTTCACACGGAGCTGGGGCACCACTACCGCTAGCCATATCTTTGGGGGACCCTATATTACACGCCTTGCCACTTCCTTGGAGGTTTTCATACCTGTGGCATTGGCTGGTTTGACAGCTATTGATCAGGTCCGCCCCCTCAATACCATCATGATGAAGAACACTGGGTTTTAAAGTAGTTTGGGAAATTTCTGAAGCTGGCGGATTATGAAGGAAGACCTTGGGACGAGGAGGCGGAATTTGAGGAGGCTTACGGGGAGAGAGCACAAGAGGAGATAGGAGGATCAGAGTCCTCAGCAGCCGCTGCTACCAGGGGACCAGAGTCATCGGCCACTGCAGCTAGGCGACCAGTAGGACTACCACCAGCAACCAGTGTTAGGATCTGAGTTTGATTGTTTTGATTTGTTTAAGTAAAGATAAGAAGAATGGAGTGAATATAAATGGAAAGTGCAGCGGAATAATAAACTATAATCAAAACAAGAGAGTAAATGTTTTCTAATCGAATGCTTTCATAATATTGAATGATTACAGTCAATTGTACAAGTACTCCCCCTCAGCCTGATCACTCTGTGATTGTTTGTCTAAGAGAATGTTGTGAGTGATGAATAGAACAGTACAAGCACTGTTCTATTTATAGACAAATCTAAACCACTGATGATCTAAGCTGACGTCACCTAAGACAGTGACCTCTAACAGAATAACAACATAAAACATCTGCTATATAGAAACTACTGTTACATTGTAAAACACTGTAAGGTAAACTGCTGTTGAGGAAAACTCAGATGGTCTTGTATCATCTATTGGAGCCTAAATGTTGTTGGCTCCAATAGACCTTTAGTCTTCAGCACTTGATCAGCAGTTGTTCTTCATCAGACCTTTAGTCAGCAGTTGTTCTCTATCAGTTGTTATCCAGCAGTCCTTTGTAGCAGCAGTTATCACAACAGTTGTTTGCGTAGAACAGTTGTTAGGGTCAACAGTCTTTTGGGAGGAGTATGTTGTAAATGTTGTTTATTAATATGGATCAACTGTTAGTATATTTTGGCTTATCAATCATCTGTTCTTCTCCAGGTCAGCAGACCCAACAATCTCCCCCTAGAACAGATGATGCCAAAACTAGGCTTTATTCTTGATCTTTATTCCTCATCAGACTTTCTCTAATTTGACCTTTGAATTGTAACTCAAAGTTCAATGAGTAGAGGTCATCAGCATCTCTTTCAAGTTCAAGGTTCAGCAGTGTTTGGAGGTCATCTGCACACAGGCCATGTGCATCATCCATGCTAAGTCTTTGAGCTTCTCCATCTGATCTAAGTAGAGTCAATTCATGGGTGTCTTTGTTGACCTTCCATTTTAGAATTTTTGAATTAGAGGATTTGCTGAGATGGACTTTTATTCTGGATGAGTTTGGTGATGGAGGTCTCCCAATGAGTTCTCTGAGTTTTTCAGAGGTGGGATCAGAGAAATAGTGAATCTGATTGAAGAGGCCCTCCTTTATAAAATTATCAGCAAACTTCTTCTGATCTTCTTCAGACATTTCTTTCTTCTTTTTGAATTGTCTTCTTGCAGCAGCAAATAGATCAGAAGTATCAAGTAGGTTGTCTAATGTAAAAGCCTGTTGAGGTTTCTTCATTAGAGGTTCATCAGGGTAGACAGGTTTTCTGGGCAAGTTAGGGTCTTTCTTCCTGTTTTCTTCTAGCTTCTTGTAGGTTTCAACTAGCCTCAGCTCTGACCATCTTGCAACAGACTTCATTTCCCCATAGTCTGCAGCCACAATCTCTTGTCTCATTCTTTTGAATTTCAAGGCTCTGGCTGGATCTCTACCTTTACTGAAATCAGGGGCAGAGACCTTAGCTGGGGGATTCTTGGCCATATCCTCAATTCTTATGAGTTCTTCTATGAGAGCATGAGTGGTCCAGCCTGCAAACTGTTTCTTGTTTGCTTTGTAGGGCATGGTTGCCAAGATCTGTTCAAGAAGAGATTTGCTAACCTCTCTTTCCATGTCACTGCTGAGAGGCATGGTAGACATAGAGTTGCTCAGGGTCTTAGCAAAATCTTCAATCCTTCTCAGTTTGCTAAGCTCTGCTGAATGGATGACATGAACACTCCTGTCATCTTTCCCTTTGCATTTCTCTTTTATGATGGCATCTGCCTATTTAGCCTTGAATTTTAGATATTGGTCTCTGTTTAGGGGAACAGGAAAATGTGGAAGAGATGGGAAAGATCTTTCAGATGGTTGTTCAGCATTGTAGAAGGATTGCATTTCCCCCTTGAGTAGATCAAGTTCAAGGGGATACTGAACAGCCAATGGTGTAATGGTTGGTGGTGGTCTATGGGATGTAAATTGTGAGGTGTGAGGTGAGAATGATGAAAGTGGAATGGCAGATATGGGTGTAGATTGTGTGGTTGAAGTAGTAGGTGGTGATGTGTGAATGTTTTCATCCTGTACAATAAAGGTAGATTTTCTCTTCCTTTTGTACAAGATTTTTGGTGATGGTGGTGTAGAGGCAGTGGTTGTGTTAACATCTGTTGGCACTTTTGTAGAACCAGCAGATGTTTAGGATTTAGGTGGTGGAGTGGTTGCATGTGGTGTATTGGTGGTTGTGGTAGTAGGTTCAGTGGTTGGTTTGGTGGTTGTGGTGATAGGTTCAGATGTTGTGGTGGTATCAGTCGTTTTGGTGGCAGCAGTGGTTTTGGTAGCAGTGGTTTTAGCAGCAAGTTTGGATGGTGGTTTTCTGATATGTTTGGCAGGCATTTTCTTCCTTTTAGAGGAGCCCACATCTTCAACTTCCTGTTGTTGTTCCCTTTTCTTTTGTACCAAAGCCTCTGCCTTAACTTCCAAGGTGTCAGCCCTCTTTTGCTTTTCCTCAGCAGCCTTTTCAGCTTCTTCATTGGCAGAGGTATCAACTTCCTTAGCTTTGCTGGTTTTGGCAGGTCCAGTAGCAGCAGAGGTTTGAACATTTGGTTGTTGTTGTTGTTGTTGTTGTGGTGCTGTGTGGGTAGACCCTGATTTGTTGGCAGACTTTGATTTTCCCTTTTGTGAGGGTGGACAACCAAAAGGATCTAGCTTTGGCAATCTATCTCTGCCACTCTCCCCCTTTTTGGCATCATCAGCTGTGAAGTCATCATCATCTTCATCTCTGAGAATTGTGGTAGGGGCAGAGCTAGTGGTCTTCAGCAGATGGTCTTTAATGGCTTGAATGTCAGCATGGGTATCTTTGTACCTAGCATCCACCATATTTCTAATCTCAGCCATATAGGTTTCATGAGTCTGATCTGCTAGTTTTCTGTGAGCTATGATGATGGGGGAATCAGACTTCCATAGCTCATTAGCAATGTCTTCAGTGGATGGTTGACTCTTGGTGAGAGTAGCCAATGATCCCAATATTGTCTTGATATCTGATTTGATATCAGCAACAGAGGTTTCAATGGACTGTACTCTGGCCGTCAATTCCTGGTATTTTAACCCATCACCTAAGTTAATAGGATCATCTGGATTCCTACCAGTGGTAGTTGTAACTTGTTCAGTCCTAGGAGGTGAGTCCAAAGGATGAGAACTAGATGCCCTTTTTTCTTGGTTCTGGGGCCTTCCAACTGATTTTGGGGACACTATAGTGGCCTCATTAGTTGTTGCCTTCAAGGAAGTCTTAGCTATGTAACCACTGTCCTGTTGTGAGACAATGGTCTCTACATCAGTAGTGGCTGCTTCACTTGAAAACTCACCTAGAGTTTCATTGAACTCTAGGGGTGTAACCTCCTCTTCTGTTTGTGGGACGGCTGATTGATTTTCCTCAGTCCCAATCACTTGTGGAGGTATACTCTCATTGATAGGTGAATAGGTGAAGGAGAGGAACTGGGATTTTCCTGAGTTTTATCAATAGCCTCAAACAGAGGTTACATGGTTTGAGGAACATGTTTTGGTGAAGGTGGAGGAGTGAAAAGAGAATTAGCCCTGGGAGAGGGGCTTGTGAACATATGGCCAAGTGACTCATGTGTATCATGATGTGTTTCCCTTTGGCTTACAACATGATGCTTTTGTGAGGATTCATGAGGAGTTTGGTCAGGTTGAGATACATCCAACCGTTATGAGGAAGTAACAACAGTGGTTTCTTGTTGCTTTTGTGTTGCAACAGGGTTTTCCTCTGGTATCTCATCTTCCAGAAGTCCCCTTTTGGGTTTAGTGGAGGTTTTGTGGATGGACATTTTCTTTAGGAGGTGGCTGGTGTGGGTTTCACAGCACTGGATGTAGTGCCATGATCACCAGGAGCAGTGGGCTCAACAATAGAGGTTTGGACAGCAGTTGTTGTCTTATATCTCTTTGTTTGTGTTTTGGAAACTTTTGACACTTTTAATACTTTTTCTTGGGTAGTTGAACCCAGCATTCTTGTGAAAGTTTCATCAGTTAGACTCTTCATTTGAACAGACTCACCCTTTTTAAAATCTTTTTCTGGTAAAACCTTTTGAAGGATTACACTCAAAATTCTTGGGTAAATCAAAAAAGCATTGTTAGACCCAGACTTTATGGCTTTCACATTTGATACTAAGTCCATAAATAGTCCCTGGGATAAACTGAAGTCAGAGTCTGACAACATAGCATAGCCCAAATACTGAATCCTCAATGGGATTTCATTAAAGGAAGTGGACTTAGCAGAGACCCAGAGAAGGAGGGTATGAAAGAAAAATTTCATGATTGGTGGGAAAAACTTTTTGAAAAGTGTTGACCCAGTCATTTGTGCATCATAACCTCTTTCCTGAAACTCTGTGTGAAGCTCTGCTTTAGGGAAAGAGTCTTTACCTGATAGGTCATTGAGTGAGAAGGTTGTGCATATCAGTTCAGGGGTAATGGCGATACTTGTCTCTCCAATTTTTGGGATAATGGATGTAGGCTTTTTATCTTGGAGAAGAGATTCAGCATTCAGCCAAAATTCTTGGAGGGTATCAAGATAAATAGGAGCATCAGCGGTTAGGATTGTCAGATATTTGGACTTTAAGATGATGTCGATGGTGGAATGGAATGGAACGTTTTCATCTGTTTTTACCAAATATGGAAGATAATTATGGGTGGCTTTTGCTTGAAGATCCATTGTAATGGATTCCGAGTATGAGAGTGAGTGGAATTGGAGTAAGGGTTTGAGGATGAAGAAGGCGGTTTCAGAATTTTGAATACAATGAGACAGTGTAACGACTGTTGTGGTAAAACAGGGTTTTTATAGGCTTTGGTGAAACCGCTGATGTGGCCAAACATCTGGTGGTATACAGTTGTTGCCAGAGTTCTGATGCAAGCAGCTGTTGTTTTACCAAAGTGCTGATGCTAACAACACTTGATTTTTTATATAGATAGATATATGTATATATGTATATATATATATAATGAAACAGTTGTTTTATCTGATCAGAGGTTTGAAACGGATTTTTCAACTAACAGTGGATAGAGTGGATGAAACAGTGGCTGTTTTATCCTTAACAGATTTTTCAACCAAAATGCTATTTTTAAGGATGGATTTTGATTTACTGAAACATTTTAAGGTTTTTATTTAAAACATTTTTGTTGTTTAATCCATGTTTAGCATACCAATTCTAGAAATCAGATTTGTAAAGGTAGATGTGCCTAAAGCTTTTGTCAACACATCTGCCAACTGATCCTCGGTTGGAACATGGTGCAGAGAAATCAAACCTTTTTCATAGCTATCTCTGACAAAATGATGTCTGATGTCTATGTGCTTTGTGGTTGAGTAAGAAACTGATTCTTGATGATATTTTTAGCAGCTTGACTGTCCAACATGAGTGGAGTCTTTAGTGCAGTTATCCCAAAATTTAGCAGTTGATTTTGAAGCCACATGAGTTGGGCTGTACAGCTTGCAGCAGCAATGTATTCAGCCTCAGTTGTTGAAGTTGAAACAGCTTCTTGCTTTTTGCTTTGCCAAGAGACTAAGGCATTACCTAGAAACTGGCACCCTCCTGATGTAGACTTCCTTGTGGTGTGGCAGCCAGCAAAATCACTATTTGAATAACCTGAAAGCTCAATGTTTCCATTAGCAGGATACTAGATACCAACTGTGGGAGCACCTTTTAGGTATCTGAATATCCTTTTCACAGCAATAAGGTTTGACTTTCTGGGTGAAGCCTGGGATCTTGCACAAACACAGGTGGCAAACATAATGTCTGGCCTAGATGCAGTTAAGTATAATAACGACCCAATCATGCATCTGTAATGTGTTTGGTCAACTAGTTCATCCTTGTCATCAATAGTGAGTAGCTTGACTGTACTCATGGGTGTACTACATGGCTTACAGTCATTCATCTCAAATCTAGTTAATAAGTTTTTCACATATTTGTTTTGATGAATGAATGTGCCATTTTGCAGTTGCTTCACTTGGAGACCAAGGAAACACTGAAGTTCACCCATAGCACTCATTTCAAACTCTGTTGTCATGAGTTCCCTAAACTCTTCACACATTTTGTTACTTGTGGATCCAAAAATGATGTCATCCACATATATTTGAACAATCATTAAATCTTTCCCTCTCCATTTCAAAAATAAGGTTTTATCAATTTTACCTCTTGTGAAACCAATGGATAAAAGAAAGGTGGAAAGAGTTTCATACCAGGCCCTAGGTGCTTGCTTGAGTCCATACAAAGCTTTGTTAAGCTTGTAGACATGATAAGGATGGAATGTGTCTTCAAAACCAGGTGGTTGACATACATATACCTCCTCCTGAATTTTGCCATATAGGAATGCACATTTGATGTCCATCTGATACACCTTGATGTTGTGGTTGACAGCAAAGGCTAGAAAGAGTCTGATAGCTTCTAACCTTGCTACAGGAGCAAAGGTTTCATCATAGTCTATCCCTTCTTCTTGTCTGAAGCCTTGAACCACAAGCCTGGCTTTATTCTTGACAACTATACCCCTTTCATTAGTTTTGTTTTTGAAGACCCACTTTGTGCCAATTGGACAAACATCCTTAGGCAGTGGTACAAGTTCCCATACTTGTTGTCTTTTAAATTGAAGGAGTTCTTCTGGCATAGCTTCTACCCAACTGTTGTCTTTTAGTGCCTCTTGGTACTTGACTGGTTGTGTGAGAGATAGAAAGCCTGCAAAAAGACAGATATTTGAGGATTGGCTTCTTGTTAGCACACCCTCTCTGATGTTGCCAATGATTTGATCTGGTGGATGAGCTCTTAGGTATATTAGATCTCCCTTATATGGTATGATGGCATTTTGAGGTGAAGGACAGAGGCTTGGTGACCCTGTTGATATAACATCTGTTTGCATTTATGTAGTGCCAACAGATGTTAGAAATGGAGGTGGGGGAATGGGTCCAATTGGTGTAAAACTGGACTGACTTTGTAGAAGGATCGAATTGACAAAAACAATTGTGTTGATCAAACAAGTCTACTAATTCAAGTGCGGAATCCTTGAATCAGTTACAAAATGATAATAATATCAACAAAACATAGAAATCATCATTAAACCATTCATTTCATTAATAATCAAACTCAATTACACGTTAATAAGATCTTTATAATCAATAAAAGACGTGAACAAAGTTGACTCAAAACCCTAGGGAGAACACTGACTGGAGTGAAAACAAAAATGTCAAAAAGTTACATCTCAAAAATGAACTTGACCTTATATAGGCCTGCACATTCGCCCATATAGCATGGTCGAATGTGCAGGTTCGACCAAACATACTGGTCGAACCAAGCAATACATAAAAATCTATTTCTACCTTCGACCTCCTGTTCTCCTTCGCACCTTCAAGTCTTCCTTCGACCGTTCAGCAATCATCCTTCGACCCTTTGGAGACTCTTTCGACCGTTCGACTAAACACAAAAACATATGTTAAATGTAATCCAAAGCATTAGTCGCACAAAATGCATCTACAAACTCCCCCTCGAATATTGCTTGGATTGTTTACGCTCTTGGTCCATTCTTTTGTTCATCAGCTTTATGTGTAATTGCTTCTTTTGTTCTATGGTCATCACCGGTGCATAAACTTGTTTCAGCTTCTTCTTCTTGATATCGGGAACATCTTGAACCTTCACGAACTTACCAAGCTTCTTATCGTAATCACATCCAGCATTTATATCATAAGCAAAGCACAGAAATACCACCCGTTGGTATTTGCTTGCTTGATCACAATCCTTCACCTCACTGTAAATCGGATAATAATACAACATAATGATATCCTCAAGTGAGCAGTTAATCAACCACATAGGATCAAATATGTGTATTTTCTTGAAATCTTTCACACCATCTTTCAAAACAATCACAGCCTCTGCAGTTTTCCAGTCATAGTACCACCAGATGAAATCTTTAGCAAAGTATTGTGGGATCTGCATCAACGGAATATGTTTCAACACTTTAGGTGGTTTGTACTTCAACGTCACCTTGGGCATACCAGTTATCTCATCAATCTCTTTCTTATGAACAATCCGTTTAGGATACTGAGGAGTGAATAAATTCCATCTCGTCCTGCTTTCTCTTGACATACGATCAGCAAAATAAGCAATATGATCGTTCACAGATCCAGTCAACTGGTGTCTACACACATCTCGAATCGCCCAGTATGGAAGTGTCTTCAAATCATGAAATCTTTCAAAATAAATGTAGATGCAGTTGTGCGACTAGTGCTTCGGATTGTACAATAAACATGTTTTGTGAATTATCGATGGTGCGAAGGAGTAATGAAAGGTGCGAAGGAAGCTGTGTTTTTGGTCGAAGGAGAATCAGTTGGTGCGAAGGAACAGTTTTGTTCGAATGTGATTATTGTGTATGTATGGCTTGGTTCGACCAGTTGGTTTGGTCGAACCTGCACATTCGCACGAATCATTTGGGCGAATGTGCAGTCTATAAATAGTCAAGCTTGATTTTTTTGAATGTAACTTTGAGTCATATTATTCCCTCCACTTTCTGATTCTCTCTCTAGAAGTTTATTTAGCTCTTTTCACGTTCTTACCCTGTCTGTATCAATCTCTAAACGTGTAATTGAGTTTCTAATTAATGAAAAAGCTTTTGAAATGATGATTTACTTGTTTTGATCTGTTTGACTATTATTTTGTGATTGTTTTAGGGATTCCGCACCTAAAACTAACTTGTTTGATCATTCTTTGTTGTTTACATGATCCATACATCAAATACAAAGTGGTATCAGAGCCATTCTGGATCAAACAACCACAAATTGATAGTCTCTCAGTTGATTTGGATCCAATTTTGGTCAAAAAGTTTCTGTTTTCATTCAACAAACTGATTTGATAAGATTTTGATTGATTACAACTTGTTTTCAAGGTTAAATTGGATAATTCTCTTCATTAAACTTGTTCCAAATCAATTCCGATTCAAAACCTGATTTAAATCATCAACATTTGAAAAACATGATCAAAATTAACGGATTTTCAAAGAATAACCGTTTTTTAATTACCAGGGGTCGAACGAAGAGAGAACGGTTGAAAGTGTGATTTCATTTGGTCGAAAGAGAGATTTTGTGGTCGAAGGTGTTGTTTTAGTGGTCGAACGTAGACTTTCATTGCTTATTTGTGGTCATTCGCCCGTTGGTGTTACATTCGACTGATCGAACAGTCGAAGGAGAAGGAAAACGGTCGAACGAGAGAAGTAAACGGTCGAAAGAAGTTTGTGTGATATCAGGCCACATTCGTACCCTTCAAAACGGTCGAAGGAGAAGAATATTTCTCATTCGCCCGTCCGATAGTGCGAAAGTGTTTTCTGTTTTAAATCATTTCTAATCTTTTCGTGTTTAAACGTTTACAGGTTAAGATGCGGAACTTCCCAACAACGCCAAGATCTACTCAAGCACCACAGCAGCAGATAACACGAGATCCATGGTCAGTTGCAGCCCAGAAGACTAGTCCACCATCCCAGCCAATCAATTACATGGCTATGACTAGTTCTGCTCCTCAACAAGTTGTGCAACCATTACAACAACCAATTGACAACTATTGGGGAGTAGCAGCAGCTGCCGTTAATTCGCAGACGACCAATGCCATATCTACACTCATTCAAGATCTATCATCAGGAAGCGGCAATCGTCCACCAAAGCTCATGGGCATGAAGGAGTACCACACATGGAAGACAAAGTTCATGATACATGTGGAGGGACAAGGCTTAGAGGGAGCCGAAGCATGGCAGATGATAGTAAAGGGTTATGTTGCTCCTATTCTGGAGAACACTGGAGAACCGATACCGTTGGAGAACTTGGCTGATGATGAGAAAAAGAGGTTTGCGATCGAGAAAAAGGCATTTTCTCAGTTATCTCAGGCGATCAACACTGATTTGCTGCATCAGTTTGGATCGTGTACAACATCAAAACAATTGTGGGATATGCTGAGAAACAGACATGATGGTAATGAGAAGACAAGGAAGCTGAGAATGGAAGAGCTTCGAAAAGAATTTGAGAACTTTAGTTACATGGGCAATGAGACTCTAAAAGAATTGGTTCCACGGTATTGCCATTTGCTCACAGAACTTTCGAGCTATGAGATCAGCATACCGATGTCAGAACTGGTGGATAAATTTGCTGATGCTTTACCACCATACTGGAACCAACACATTGAAGTGTTGAAGGAAAAGGATGCATACCAGTATTGGACTATCAACGAGTTCATTCAAAAGCTGGAAAACAAAGAAATGGAGGAGAAGAGGAAAGCCAAGAGAGCACAGATTCCACAGAATCCAGATCTGTATGTGAGTGGTACATCTAACTCTCTTTCTACTTCAAGCACTACTTCAAATGTTTCTCCTCACATTGCATGTGTATCCAATGTTGTTGAATCCACAAAAGCACCAATAAACTATCTTGCCCAAACTTCATCATACACACCACAATCTTATCAAACACCAAACTTTATTCCACCTTTTTCACCTTTACAACAAGCTGCCTGCTACACAGCAAGTCAACCTCAACAACAACAACAATATACTCCTCACATGAATCAGATGCAGATTACTCAAACACAATCAAATCAAAGTCCGATTGTGTTAGAGACCTCTAATCTTAACAATGTGACTGTTGAGATTGCTCAACAGCATGTTGCTTTAGTATCTGCTATGGTTGCATCATACAACGGTTTAGTTGCGAGTCAGATTGGAAACAATAATCTCACCAATGAGGACTACGCACAAATCGATAAAGAGGAGATGGAGCTTATGGACATACAGTGGGCATTTGCGAGCATAATGAGGAGAGCCACTGATTTTATCCAGAAGACTGGAAGAACTGACCTTTCAACTTCCCCAAACACCACTTACAGCTTCAACAAAGCCAAGGTTACATGCTTCAATTGTGGTGAGAAGGGTCATTTTAAAAGAGAGTGTACACAGCCGGCACAGCAAGGTAATCGAAACCCGTTCAATTCAACCTACCAAAATAGACAAAACCAAAACCAAAATCAGGTATCATACAACAGCCCTAACATCTCTAGCTTTCAACCTCAAAACAACTACCAGAACCGTCAAAACACACAACAAAATACCAACACTAGACAATCTACAACTCAAAACCAACCACAACAGAATCCAAACCGAACCATTGTTCCCATCTCTACACCTAATACCCAAAACCAAACTGAAAATCAAAACCAAGCACTAGTGATTCAAAAAGATGAAGGTTTTGATTGGACGGGTATGCAATTGGGGGTGGAGGAGATTACTGCTGGAAATGTGGCTTGTGTGGCACAGAAGATGAGTTTGGATGAGCATGAGGAGATTGAAGAGGAGGTTGTGATAGAGAAAGTGTCGGAGTTGAAAATGGAGGAGTTGAATGAGGATGTGATTGCTGAGAGTGAAGACAAGAAATCTGGAATGATTCTTGATTCTGTCACAGATGTTGGAGAGCACTATGATTCAGCTTATTCGGACATGGAGAGTGATTCTAACTCAGAAGCTAGTGTGAATTCACTAGACGATGACATTGATCAGTTGCTAGCTGAAGCTGATTTTCTTATGACCCGTAAGTCGTGCATGGTGGATGATGCGTACACCAAGATTGACTACTCAAAATTCTTCGCAGGGAAGGAAGCTCACTTCGCGTTGATGGCAATGACAGAACCTCCTAAACCGGTAAGTTCTGAATCTCATTCTAAAGTGTGTGTTAAATGTGCTGATTTTGATAAATTGACAGAAGAAAATAAGCTTCTCAAGGTACAACTTGAGAGTGCCAAAATAAACTGTCAGATTTATCAAAAAGATTTAAAAGATTTCAACAAAGTTCTTGATGGTTATAAAAAGCATGTGTCTGAACTCAAAAAGACTTTGTCAATAAAACAACTTGCCATTAATAACTATATTAATGAAATGGAAAACACCAAGTTAGAAATGGCAACCATCAAGTGCTTCGCTGAAAAGGTGAATAAGAAGTTAGAGAGTTATAAGCACATTGCATATGTAGTTGACCATATCATCGAAGAACCTTCCCAGTCGAATAGTGCAAACTATAAGGCTGTCCCATCTCTCGGGTTGTTCGAAAATCATAATTTACATGCAATACCACCGGAGACTTTAGTGAAATCTGAATCCACATCAGATAACGAGCCCAACACTTCCAGTGTTGGAGACCCGTATTCTGATGTGAGACCTGTATTGGGAAACAATGAGGGTGTGGTCGCTGCAGATGATTCTGATGAAGAAGATGAACAGTCTGAGACGGTTGAAAATGAAAGTGATATCCCTGATGAAAATCATATAATCACTACTGAACCAGTCTCACCATCTCAGATTGTTCATCCCATGGCAAATGCTCATCGAAAGAATGTTGTTAAGAAAGTTGAACAGTCTGTTGGTAAAAGTGTTGAAAAGAAAGAGGTCAAGAAAATTGAGAAAAATGTGGTTAAACCGGTTGAAAAGAAAACTGAAATTAAAACTGAGAAATCTAATGAAATGAGCAACGAATCATGTGACAAACCTGTGATAATTTTCTATCGGATGCAAGGCTCCGATAAGATTTTGTCTGATGATGAATATCCGATTAAATTTGTGAATTATTCCAAAATTGAAAAGATCTGGCAGGAAAGTACAATTTGGTTCCCAAAATATGAACGAACCAATGACATTCCTCCAGAAATTTTAGAGAAAATTTATTCGGATAAAGATGCCAAGGTCAATGTCACACAATTCGTTCTGCCAGTTGATAAAGCAAACAGTTTCATTGAACCGACTTACTCGAAGGAACCAGCTCCTGAGAGTTTAAGGAAACAATGCATGGTTGATCGATATCCCATTGCGAGTTTTTCCAAGTCGCCTATCAAAGAAAACTATGAAGAATACCGTGCATGTTTTAAGTGCGGGGAAAGGGGATATTTACTTGCCACCTGCCCGTACGTGCACAAGAGGCACGAGGTGGAGATGAGGCAACATCATGATTATCCGGTTGACAACTACAATTATCCACAAAGACGGTATTTCCCTCAGCAAGCACCTTATTATAATTAAAACAATTTTTACAACAAAAGGGAAAACCGTCCAATGACGTATGATAAACGCAACTGGATAGCCACTGAGAAATCTGTAAAGAAACCTGTGATGAACTCAACTGCTGATAACAAAAAGGTTGCTCCTAAACCTAATGTAAAACCAGCAGTTGGACCTGTCTCTGTTAAATCATAGAAGGTAACCAAGAAGGTTGTATTTAAAGATGAAGTAAAGAAACCGGCTGAGACCTCAAAATCTCAGATCCGGATCTTGAAAAGGTCTGAACAATCTTGGTCATCAAAGGAGTCGGAAGGTGCCTCAACTTCGCAGAATGTGAAAATTGAGAAAAAGAAAGTTGAGAGTGAGAAGAAAGGGGTTGAGAAAACCCAAGATGTTTGTGAATCGAAAGAATCTTTGAAACAACCCGTTCAAAGACCCAAGACCAAACAGGCTTGGGTCCCCCGAAAGATCTAACTGCTTTACTTGATATGTGCAGGGAGCTCTAGCTGGTCCTGTTAGCAGCGTATGGATTGTTGACAGTGGAGCTTCTGGTCACATGACAGGGGATCTCACGCTACTCTTTGATATCAAGAATATAAACGGAGGTTATGTAGCGTTTGCAGGAAATAAAGGAGGCTACATTACGATGGAGGGTAGTGTTAGCAATGGGGTCGTGACATTTGAGCGGATATCGTATGTGAAACAGATAGATTACAATCTGCTCAGTGTTAGCCAAATCTGTGATAAGCAATTTTCTGTTTATTTTGATGACAAATCTTGCTACATCTTGAAACCGGGGTTTGAACTTCCAAAAGAGTGGGTGATGCTAAAGGCACCGAGAGTAAACAATTTGTATATTCTCAATATGTCCAAAGCTATGACCACCCATGGCCATGTCACGTGTTTCCTCTCTAAGGCTACAGAAAAAGAATCTATAATGTGGCACAGGAGAATGGGACACATTCATTTGAGAAAGATGAACCAGTTAGTGAAGAATGAACTTGTCACGGGAGTTAATGTGAAACATTTCCATTTGAATGACAAGTGTGTTAGTTGTAAAAAGGGAAAGCAGCACAAACAGGCCCATAGACCAAAGAAAGTCAATTCCGTTGAACTACCGCTTGAGCGTTTGCACATGGACTTATTCGGTCCAGTCAGACGTAAAAGTCATGCCGGGGAATTGTACTGTCTTGTGGTGACTGACGATTATTCAAGATTTTCATGGGTTATGTGCTTACACCAGAAAAGCGACACTTTTGACAACCTGAAAGTTCTGTTTACACGTCTGGAGAATATCTATGGTCTGAAGATCAAACGAATCCGGAGTGATAATGGGACGGAGTTCAAAAACGCTCTGATGGAGGATCTTTGTGCAAACAAGGGAATTCATCATGAATATAGCGCTCCGTATACACCCCAGCAGAACGGTGTCGCAGAAAGAAAGAACAGGACTCTAATTGAGACGGCAAGAACAATGCTTGCGGATTCAAATCTTCCAGTCATGTTCTGGAACGAAGCTATTTACGCAGCATGTTACACTTTAAACCGTGTTTTAATAGTGAAGAAGTTTGGCAAAACTTCTTATGAGCTGTTGAACCGACGAAAGCCGAATCTGGAGTATCTAGAACCATTTGGTGCCCCTTGTACAATGCTTAATCCTTCGGAGAAGTTCGCACCAAAGGCTGAAGAAGGTTATTTTGTTGGATATGCAACCCCACTAAAACGGGTATTCAACAAAAGAACTAGAAAAGTCGAGGAGTGGGCTAATGTCGAGGTACAAAATATACTCAAAATGTACAGGGTGGAGGTCCAGATTGGATGTTTGATTACAAAGACTTCTTTGATTCATTCAATCTAGATAGCATGGTTGAAGAAGCTGTACTTCGCTTATATTACGAGGTCGAAAACGCCGTGACTTCACCGTTAGTGCGTCCGATCAATGTAAATCCTCAAGCAGCTTCTAATGATACTACTGCTCCTGTGATGGAAGAAGAGGTGTTCCAAGAAGCTTCTACAACGCTTAATTCATCAGATTCAGAAGATGAAGATGATGATGCTACAAGTGAAGCTATTCTGGACAATGCTACAGTGACACCACCAGTGAACCCAACTACAACTGATGCTTCAACATCGAATGTGGGTAATGATCTGGTTTCTACAGAGAATTTGACGACTCAAACTGGAGTACAAGTACCTGATTATCCAGAATCTCGGATACATCGGATACACCCGCTTGAACAGGTTATTGGTGATCCTGGTAGCAGCGCTATGACAAGAGGGCAATTGAGAAATGCTCAAGCACCAGAAAATATTGGCAATCTTGCTTTATATGCCAAAATACAAAAATCTGGTTTTCAAAATGACTGGTCTTTCGCTTGTTATGTTTCGCAGGTCGAACCGCGGACGTACAAGGAAGCTCTTTTGGATGATGCCTGGGTGGAAGCAATGCAAGAAGAGTTGTTACAATTTCAGAAACTCGGAGTATGGATGCTGACAGATTTGCCCCCGGGAAGAAAGAAAATTGGAACCAAATGGGTGTTTAAGTGTAAGAAGGATGATAGAGGAGTCATAGTGAGAAACAAAGCTCGTTTGGTCGTTCAAGGTTTTCATCAAGTAGAGGGAATCGACTACAATGAAATCTATACACCTGTTGCACGCTTGGAAGCTATCCGAATGTTCCTAGCGTTTGCATCCTGGAAGAAATTCAAGGTGTATCAGATGGATGTAAAGAGCGCATTTCTTTACGGTGTGGTTAAAGAGGAAGTTTACGTAGGTCAACCGCCAGGCTTTGAGGACCCTATTCACCGGGATAAGGTTTATGTTTTAAACAAAGCTCTCTACGGGTTGCACCAAGCTCCGAGACAATGGTATGAGGAGCTGAGCACGTATCTTCTCTCGAAAGGATTCAAACGCGGATTGGTAGACTGCACACTGTTCACGAAACGAGCAGGAGATGACTTGCTTCTTGTACAAATTTATGTTGATGATATTATTTTCGGGTCAACTAACGAACTTCTGTGCAGGGAATTTGAAAAAGTTATGCAGGAAAAGTTCAAAATGAGCGCAATGGGAGAAATGCAGTTTTTCCTAGGCTTGCAGGTGGAACAAAGACCAACGGGGATCTTTATTCACCAGACGAAATATGTTTCTGAAGTCTTGAGCCGATTCCAGATGGATGATTCGAAGCCGATGGATACCCCGATACAACCTAATCACGGGATTGGAGTTGACGTTAAGGGGGAGCTGACTGATCCATTTACATACAGAGCAATCGTCGGATCTCTGATGTATCTCACCGCGTCTAGACCGGATATAATGTTTGTGACATGTCTTTGTGCACGATATCAATCGAAGCCGAAACAGAGTCATCTTGCAGCTGTCAAGCGTATCCTTAGATATCTGAAGGGTTGTCCATCGAAAGGACTTTGGTACCCTCATGATGATAATTTTGACCTAATCGCTTTTATTGATGCAGATTGGGGCGGCTGTGACAAAGACAGCAAATCCACAACGGCTGGATGTCAGTTTATTGGGAGCAGGCTTGTGACCTGGCAATGCAAGAAACAAACCGCAGTTGCACTATCCCCATGTGAAGCAGAATACGTTTCAGCATCGAGCTGCTGCTCACAGGTTCTTTGGATCCAACAACAGATGGTGGATTACGGTTTGCAATTTCTTAAAACCCCTATTTACTGTGATAATGAAGCCGTAATCGCATTAACAAAAGACTTAGTAAATCACTCAAAGGCTAAACATATCCGGATTAAATATCATTTTATCCGTGATTGTTATGCTAAAGAGTTGATCGATATGGTCAAAATTCACACTGATTACCAACGCGCAGATCTTTTTACCAAAGCTTTTGACAAATCCAGATTTGATTATCTTTTAAAAGCTAATGGTATTAAAGAAAAACAGGACTGATCACCACCTCAGTCTATCACTTTTTAGTTTAAATTTTTACTGTTTTTCAGAAAAATTTCAAAAATCCAAAAACATTGAAAAATTTCAAAATCCATAAAAATTAGAAAATTTCTTTGCTGACTGCTATGTCTTCTTCCCTTAGATTAATGCCGTCAGATTTCTGTGAACAAACGATATCTGGGCAGTCACATATTTGAAATGCTCCAGCTTATCCTTGGGAACAGTAAATTCGAAAATTTATAAAAATCAGAAAAATCAAAAATGATTTCCTGGAGTATAAAGAGAAATGATAGTACATCAGTGGGGATCTGACACATTCTAAGTAATGTACTGCTATATAGGGCGTGTGTCTGAGTCTGTGCGATGTGCTGATAGGCTTCGTAGACCTATTACTGCGTGCCTGATACATACATATCAAATAAATTGTTGTGTGGATGAACTCCTCATGGGCATATGGTCTTAGTACCGTAATTTCGTTTGATAGGGTATTTGTACAAAACTCGGAGGTTTAGGGTCGTTATGTTATTAGTTGTCTGGGGATAGCCTCTCTGATATTCTGCTGTAAGTCATTACGGACCTAGATCAGATAGGGTGTCTTTATAAAAGAGCTTTATGCCAAATCCTAAAGTTACCGAATTGAGGAACTTTCCATGTTATATGATGATCAAAGATTATCTATTACATCGTATTAATCACTGATGCAAATCATGATTAATATCAGTCCTCAACCTAGTACAGTGCATATGTTACTTTGCTGCATTAATTTGCTGACCTGTATACCTCTGTGCATTATACCTTGTAAAAATTACAGACGACGAAAGCATAATCACACTTTACAATGAGTCTTTGTACATTTACTTCTTGATACGGGAGTATGTCGTGTGCGTGGGAACCACGGACGATTACGTTTATACTATAAATATCCGTGTCAGTTTAAAGCACTGCACAAAAGTCTGCATGTGAGTTTATGTGGATAACAATATCAGCAGTTGCCAGATCACACATTGTCTTTAATGATAATAATTCAAAAGATCAACGGTGTGATCAGATTTCTCAATAACTGATATGATCCCTTTACCGGAAATCCTAAAAACATTTACAGTTTTTCATTTACATTTCTGCATTTTATTTTCCTGTCAAAAATTACAAAACTCAAAAAGATTTTAGGTGTGTTTTAGCATAAAGTTTAGAAAATCCAAAAAGATTTTTCACTTCCATTTTATTTTTGATAACTGATGGTGGTTGATGTCGATTTTCTAAACCTTGTTACACCATTTGAGCTTTGTAACCTTTTAAATGTGAAAATTTGAATGTTGGATGCTTAAAAGTTAGAAAATAATTGGAACGGGACTCGTTTTTGAGATTTGGAAAATTTATCAAAAATCCCAATTCTCATTCGCCCATTCGGTTGGTCGAATGTGGGATTTTTCATGTTCCTTCGTTGGTTTTAAACGGGCGAAGGAGAGTGTTCTTGAACATATGTTTCATTCGAACCCTTTTGGCTCATTCGAACCTTTAACTAGGGTCTAAGGAGACAAAAGCTTCTCATTCGTACGAGTAGAACGGGCGAAGGAGTGTGCCTATATATACCATATCAGTCTCATTCGACCCTATACAAAAAATTTTCAAAATTTTCACTCTAACCTCACCTTGTTGCCCTGTTATTTTGTGATATACCATTCTGATCGTCTACATTCACTGATTCTTTTCCACTATCTTTTACAGGTTAACATTCAGAATCCAAGGATTAATCACTGTTTTTGTGTTTCGAGCCCTAATTCTTAAAAACTGATATTAATTAGTTCATTGTTACAATTGATTATGGGGATTCATTATTTCTGTGTTTTAGGGGGAGAAAAACCATAAACCAAGGTTTCAAAAACAGTAGATTGTTCAATTGATCATCACTTTAGTTCGAAACCTAGTTTTAATAAGAAAACACAGAGATAATGAATAATTGATGAAACTGTTAGTCTAAAATGGTTTATCGGCATTGTTAGTGGCAATACAAATCAAAAGAACATGATCAGAAACCATAAATTTCAAAATTGAAAATTCAAAAATATGAACAGACTCCTTCGACCCTTTCGAATGGGCGAAGGAGATGTTAAACTGGTCGAATGAAGAAATTGTGGGCGAATGAAACTTTTATATCAAACTTTTACATTCGAACCATCAAATTTTCTCATTCGCACCTAGTGTTTCTCATTCGCACTCCCGTTTGGGCGAATGAGAATGTTAATTACCAAAATTTTCAAGATTTGAATTTTTGTCGATTTTTAACATGTGTCTTTGTTTTGTTTTGCAGAATTAACCATGTCCGAGCAGGAGAAGACGACTGAGAAAGCTGGATCATCCTCACAACCTGCTAAGAAAGTTCCTAAAGAGCCTTTAGCCTTCGAAAATGCGCATAATTGTTGTGCGTATCTCGGAGAAGTTAAAAAGCACACGGAGTTTGTCGGAATCATTGAATTCTTGAAGAGATGTAGGGTGATTGACGCGATTGCTACACCTACTATCATTTACCGAGACATGATGCAAGAATTCTGGTCAGGAGCGAAGCTGGACTTCTGGAATTGCAAGTCATGTTTGATTAGCAAGATCCAAGGGCAGAGGGTTATCGTATGTGAGTAGGATTTAAGAGAAGCTTTGAACTTACAAGATGAGAAGACAGATCCTAAGGAGTTGAGTTTCATGGATCAGCGAAAGTGTTTCCTAAGAATGAAATACAATGGACCAATCACTGACGGTTCATTGCACAAGGGAAAACTGTGCCCTCAATTCAAATATGTATACGCGTGAAAGGATCGATAAGCTACAAAGACAATCAAACAATTTAGTTTTGGGTGCGGAATCCCCAAAACCAGCACAAAATGATAACTAATCAGATAAACACACACAAATCATCATTTTCAAAGCTTTTCATTAATAATCAAACTTGAATACACGTAGAAAAGTGATTACAATCAAGGATTAGACGCAAAACAAGTTTATAAAAAGTTACAGAGAGAATTCAGAAAGTGGCGGGAAATAAATGACTCAAAGTTAACTACAAAAACTGAGTTTGCCTATTTATAGACTGCACATTCGCCCACTTTGTTCATGCGAATGTGCAGGTTCGCCCATTGTGAACGGTCGAACCAAACTTCATAATAAACAGTCTTCATTCGCCCAAAATTCTTCCTTCGCACCTTCTAAAACTCTCCTTCGCACCACACAAAACCTTCCTTCGCACCTTCGACAGAAAACAAAACATATGGTTTATCCAATCCAAAGCATTAGTCGCACATATGCACCTACAAACTCCCCCTCGACTATTGCTTGGATTGTAATCTTCTCTGTTCATCCATGATCTTGTTCATTAATCTGATGTGTCGAATAACCTTTTGTTCTCTAGTCAGTACCGGTTCCTGAACTATCTTCTTCTTTGATTTCTTCACAGGCACAACCTTCTCAACAGTCTTTCCCAACTTCTGCTCAAAGTCACATCCAGCGTTGATGTCATACGCAAAGCATAGAAATACCACACGTTGGTATTTTCCTGCTTGTTCAGCATCTTTTGCGTCTGAGTAGATAGGATTATAGAATAACATAATGATATCCTCATGTGAGCAATTGATTAGCCACATAGGATCAAAAATAAGCACTTTCTTATAATCCTTCTCACCATCCTTTAACACAATCACGGCCTCTGCTCTCTTCCAATCATAGTACCACCAGATAAAATCTTTAGCGAAATGCTGAGGAATATACAACAATGGAATTTTCTTCAGCACTCGCGGTGGTTTATACTTCAAAGTAACCTTGGGCAACCCAGTTATCTCGTTAATCTCCTTCTTGTGTTCAATCCTCTTTGGATACTGAGGTCTAAACAAATTCCACTCGGTTCGACTTTCACGAGTCATCTTCTCAGCAAAATAATCAATCTGGCTATTTGGCGCTCCCGTTAGACGATGACGACAAATATCCCTGATTGCCCAGTAAGGAAGAGTCTTTAAATGATGAAACTTCTCAAAGTATAGAATACCCTTCTCCCATTTCACTGCAAAACACCTAAGCTCTTTGACAAACTTCCAGGCCAAAGCACGACCTTTGAACATACTGCTATGAAGTTTGTAGAAGCTTCCCTGAATATCAGCTTTAGGGCGGTTATTCTCCTTCTCCTTTAGCTTCCTCAACAACTCCTTCAAACTGTCTGTTTGTTCGAACCGAGGCTTCTCATGCCCTTCAAAGATTTGATCTTCAAACATCTTACTCTTCTCTTTGGCTATTTTCTCAGCATGATTTAGCAATTCGTCTGAGAATGAAAATCCACATTCTTGATTTGTTCTGAAATATTGTGGATATTCATCACTCGTAATATCTTCCATCTCGACTTCCTCGAATGCAGGAACATCACGATCATCTGAGTGATTTCCAGCTTCTTTCTCAGGAATCAGAGGAATAAAATTATCAGCAAGTAATTCTTCTAACGTCTTACCCACTTGCTTTGCTAAACCTTCCAAAATTTCTTTTGAAATAGCCGCAGACACTTCCCCATCTTCAAGATCAGGGTCATCATATTCCAATTCGAAAAGTTTATTATCAGATTCAAATATTTCAGGAAACCTGCTAGTCATGTCTATCGTCCAGACTCGATCGGTTAACATCTGACGATACTTAGTTTTATCTTCTTCAGACAATGACTTTAGTTTTTCGTTCCAGAAAATATCATCATCATCTACATTCTCTCCAGGAGCTTTCGAACTTGATTCTCCACCCTTATCTGTTTCACGCTTTTCATATGAAAACTGTTCAGCATCATCATTATCATCATCACTATCATCAGAAGCAGAGCCGCTTTCACCTGAACCATCACTCGAATCATCATCACCATCATTATCGTCTTTCTTCTTCTTCTTAGAATCATTTCCAGCATCTTCATCTAATTCATCATCTTCCTCTTCATCTGATGGTTCATAATCAACCTGTTGTTCATCTAACTCTTTGTCTTCCTCACCAGCTTGAAGTTGAGGAGCTCGACTGTACAAGTCTTGAATCAGACTATCCATCTTCCTGTTATTCTTCTTCAGTTCTTTGTTCTCCTCCTTCAAAGCCATTATTCTTCTTGTATTCCGTTGCTCATGCTTTAGCAACTTTTTGTTTTCCCTCTTCAACCTCTTAATGGTTTTCTTCATCAAAGCATTATCATCCGCTGATGTGACTACAACCTCTAACATCTTTTTGTCAGTCGTTTTTAACTGTTCAATCTCACTCTGTTGTTTGTTAATGATATTCATCATTTTAGTCAGTCGTTGATTAACAGCATCCATAACATCACTATCAACAGAAACCTTTTTCTTAACAGGTTGTTCAACAACTTCTTGCATTTTCCCTTTTCTCATTTTCTTCAACACATTATCCAATGCTTCATTCACATCATCCATTGGAATGCCTTTTGTTTGTGGTGTGCTTGAAGTTGTTGTGGTTTTCTGTTTCTTCTGTGCCTGTTCAGCAACCGGTGACTTTGAACTAGTAGCTGGTGGTAAATTCTTTCCAGCCATCAACATTTCTAGTTCTTTCTTTCTCTTCAAACTAGGTTTCTCCTGTTTCTTCTTTTTCTTTGCTTGAACAGGAGAACCAGTTTCAATCTCATCAACATTCAAAACAAAATCGTCCTCAACTGGACTCCTAACACCTTCATCTTCAGCACCAGCAGACGCACCAGCCTCAGTGGCCTTGGGCAAGGTGGTTTCAACAGTTTCAGCCTCAGAATTCCATCTCTCGTCTTCTTGTGTCTCTTCAGAATCGACAGACACTTCATCTACTAAATGTAAACCCTTTTGAGCTTTACTCTTCTGTCTCCTTGGAGCAGACTTCTGTTTCTCCTTCTCAGGTTCAACAACCTTAATAGTCACCTCCTTCTTTTTCATCTTGCCACCCTTAGCTCCCACATTCACTATCTGTCTCTTTCGCTTTGCATCAGGATCAATATGATGTAAAGGATCATCAGTATCAGAATTGCTATCATCATGTCTCACTTTCCCTTTCCCTGGATCATCTTTTCCTGGATCCTCATATTCTATATTCGCCAAATGACCAAATAAACGCCTAACTGGAGGACGTTCATTAGCAGATAAGCCTTTGTATGCTTTCATCCTGGCAAGTGTGTTCAACGTCATATGCTCTTGAACCACAATCTGTTTTGGATCCTTCTTCAAGTCTTTATACTTATTATCAAACACCATCTGTAGAAACCGAGGATATAATAAAAACTTTAGTGTCCTTGTTCCATTAACTGGCTCTAGTAGATGATTCATAAGCATCCCAGAAACATTGAACGGTTTGTTCAATATTAAAGCCACCATCATCGAACTTATGCTTTTCCTCATTAAATCAAATCCACCCGCAGCCGATCCAAACACGTGAATTAAAACATGTGCCAAATATTTAAACTGAGGGCACAGTTTTCCCTTATGTAGAGAACCATCGGTGATAGGACCATTATACTTCATCCTCAAGAAACACTTCCTTTGATCCATAAACTCCAACTCTTTCGGGTCATCCTTTTCATCATGAAGATTCAACGCCTCTCTAAGATCATCTTCACATACGATAATTCTCTGACCTTGGACTTTGCTTATTAAACAAGATTGACACTTCCAGAAGTCCATCTTGGCGTTCTCCCAAAACTCTTGCATGATATCCCTGTAAATGACGGCAGGTGTAGCAATTGCGTCAAGTACTCGGCATCTCTTGAAGTAATCAATGATCTCGGTAAATTCAACGTGCTTCTTCACATCTCCCAAATACGCACAACAATTGTGTGCATTCTCAAAGTCCAACTGTTTCGTCTTAGCTGGTTGGGAAGAAGATCCGGCTTGCTCTGTGGTTTTCTCCTGTTCAGACATGTTTAAAATCTGCAAAACAAATCAAAAACACAAGTTAGAAATCGTAAAATTTCAAAAATCAAAAATTTTGGTATAACTTCCTCATTCGACCAAACGGGGGTGCGAATGAGTGTTTTAGATGGTTCGAATGTGACAAATTGGTACGAATGTAAAATGTTAAACAAAAAGTTTTTCATTCGACCATTTATCTTCATTCGACCGTTCCAAAATGTCTCCTTCGCCCACTCGTAAACAGGCGAAAGTGAAACAACTTTTCAAAATTTCAATTATGAATTTTAACCATTAAAAACATGATCATTTGATCAGAACAGATACTAAACACACCGATTAAACTTTTAAACCAAACATCAAACATTATTATTCATTCTATGTATGTTTTCAGATCAACACAAGGGTTCGAATGGGGTTTTTATCAAACACATCAATCTGATGTGATTTAACCCTTGTTTGATGATGCTTCTCCCCCTAAAACACACAAAGAATGAACGGACACTATCAATTGTAATTAAAAACAATCATAGAACTGTAATTGGATCCTAGGGTTCGAGACACAAAACTGACGATTAATCCCTCAATACTTGATATTTACCTGTAAAAATAGGGGCAAAAGAATCAGTAGATCAATAGGAACACAATGGTAGAGTGTAAAGAAAACGAGCAACAAGGTGACACAATATGAAAAATTCTGATAAAAATAAGTGAAGGTTCGAATGTGCAGATGGACTTATATAGGCAACCTCCTTCGCCAAGGGTTCGAATGAAAAATTGATGAAGAACACTCTCCTTCGCCCGTCAATACATTCGAATGAGACTGTAAAATTCCACATTCGACCAATCGAATGGGCGAATGTAAACTGGAATTTTTGAAAATTTTCCAAATTGCAAAAACGAATCCCGATTCAATTATTTCTCAACGTTTAAGCATCCAATCATCATATTTTCATATTATAAAGATCACAAAACTCAATTGGTGTACCAGGTTTTAGAAAATCGACATCAACCACCATCAGTTATCAAAAATAAGATGAAAAAGCAAAATCTTTTTGGATTTTCTAAAGTTTATGCTAAAACACACCTAAAATCTTTTTGGGTTTTGTAATTTTTGACAGTAAAGTAAAATGCGAAAATGTAAATGAAAAACTGTAAATGTTTTTGTGATTCCGGAAAAGGGATCATATCAGTTTATGAGAAATCTGATCACACCGTTGATCTTTTTGAAATTATTATCATTAAAGACAATGTGTGATCTGGCAACTGCTGATATAGTGATCCACATAAACTCACATGCAGACTTTTATGCAGTGCTTTAAACTGATACTGATATTTATAGTATAAACGCAATTGTCTGTGGTTCCCACGCACACGACATACTCCCGTATCAAGAAATAAATGCACAAAGACTCATTGTAAAGCGTGATTATGCTTTTGTTGTCTGTAATTGTACAAGATATAATGCATAGAGGTATACAGGTCAGCAAGTTAATGCAGCAAAGTAACATATGCACTATACCAGGTTGAGGACTGATATTAATCATGATTTGCATCAGTGATCAATACGATGTAATAGATGATCTTTGATCATCATATAACATGAAAAGTTCCTCAATTCGGTAACTTTAGGATTTGGCATATAGCTCTTTTATAAAGACACCCTGTCTGATCTAGGTCCGTAATGACTTACAGCAGAAGATCAGAGAGGCTATCCCCAGACAACTAATAACATAACGACCCTAAACCTCCGAGTTTTGTACAAATACCCTATCAAACGAAATTACGGTACTAAGACCATATGCCCATGAGGAGTTCATCCACACATCAAATCGTTTGATATGTATGTATCAGACACGCAGTAATAGGTCTACGAAGCCTATCAGCACATCGCACAGACTCAGACACACGCCCTATATAGCATTACATTATTTAGAATGTGTCAGATCCCCACTGATGTACTATCATTTCCCTTTATTCTCCAGGAAATCATTTTAGAATTTTCTGATTTTTATAAATTTTCGAATTTACTGTTCCCAAGGATAAGCTGGAGCATTTCAAATATGTGACTGCCCAGATATCGTTTGTTCACAGAAATCTGACGGCATTAATCTAAGGGAAGAAGATATAGCAGTCAACAAAGAAATTTTCTAATTTTTATAGATTTTGAAATTTTTCAATGTTTTTGGATTTTCGAAATTTTTCTGAAAAACAGTAAAAATTTAAACTAAAAGGTGATAGACTGAGGTGGTGATCAGTCCTGTTTTTCTTTAATACCATTAGCTTTTAAAAGATAATCAAATCTGGATTTGTCAAAAGCTTTGGTAAAAAGATCTGCGCGTTGGTAATCAGTGTGGATTTTGACCATATCGATCAACTCTTTAGCATAACAATCACGGATAAAATGATATTTAATCCGAATATGTTTAGCCTTTGAGTGATTTACTAAGTCTTTTGTTAATGCGATTGCGGCCTCATTATCACAGTAAATAGGGGTTTTAAGAAATTGCAAACCGTAATCCACCATCTGCTGTTGGATCCAAAGAACCTGTGAGCAGCAGCTCGATGCTGAAACGTATTCTGCTTCACATGTGGATAGTGCAACTGCGGTTTGTTTCTTGCATTGCCAGGTCACGAGCCTGCTCCCCATAAACTGACATCCAGCCGTTGTGGATTTGCTGTCCTTGTCACAGCCGCCCCAATCTGCATCACTAAAAGCGATTAGGTCAAAATTATCATCATGAGGGTACCATAGTCCTTTTGATGGACAACCCTTCAGATATCTAAGGATACGCTTCACGGCTGCTAAATGACTTTGTTTCGGCTTCGATTGATAACGAGCACAAAGACATGTCGCAAACATTATATCAGGCCTAGACGCTGTTAGGTACATCAGAGATCCGATGATTGCTCTGAATGTAAAAGGATCTGTCAGCTCCCCCTTAAGGTCAACTCCAATCCCGTGATTGGGTTGTATCGGGGTATCCATCGGCTTGGAATCATCCATCTGGAACCGGCTCAAGACTTCAGAAACATATTTGGTTTGGTGAATAAAGATCCCCGTTGGTCTTTGCTCCACCTGCAAGCCGAGGAAAAACTGCATTTCCCCCATAGCGCTCATCTCAAACTTCTCCTGCATAACTTGTTCAAATTCCCTACACAGAAGTTCGTTAGTAGACCCGAAAATAATATCATCAACATAAATTTGTACTAGAAGCAAGTCATCTCCTGATCTTTTCGTGAACAGGGTGCAGTCAACCAATCCGCGTTTGAATCCTTTCGAGAGAAGATACGTGCTCAGCTCCTCATACCATTGCCTCGGAGCTTGGTGCAAACCATACAGTGCTTTGTTTAAAACATAAACCTTATCCCGGTGGATTGGGTCTTCAAAGCCCGGTGGTTGACCTACGTAAACTTCCTCTTTGACCACACCGTAAAGAAATGCGCTCTTTACATCCATCTGATACACCTTAAATTTCTTCCATGATGCAAACGCGAGGAACATTCTGATAGCTTCCAAGCGTGCAACCGGTGCATAGATTTCATTGTAGTCGATTCCTTCAACCTGATGAAAACCTTGAACCACCAAACGAGCTTTGTTTCGCACAATAACTCCTCTATCATCTTTCTTGCACTTAAACACCCATTTAGTGCCTATCTTCTTCCTTCCAGGAGGTAAATCAGTCAGGGTCCACACACCAAGTTTCTGGAATTGTAATAACTCTTCCTGCATTGCTTCCACCCAGGCGTCATCCAAAAGAGCATCCTTGTATGTCCGCGGCTCGACCTGCGAAACATAACAAGCAAATGACCAGTCATTTTGAAAACCAGATTTCTGTATTTTGGCATATAAAGCAAGATTGCCAATGTTGTCTGGTGCTTGAGCATTCTTCAGCTGTCCTCTTGTCATCACACTGCTACCAGGATCACCGATAACTTGTTCAAGCGGGTGTATCCGATGTATCCGAGATTCCGGATAATCAGGTACTTGTACTCCCGTCTGAGTTGTCAAATTCTCTGTAGAATCCAGATCATTACCCACATTCGATGTTGTAGCATCTGTAGTAGATGGGTTCACTGGTGGTGTCACTGTAGCATTGTCCAGAATAGCTTCACTTGTTGCATCATCGTCTTCGTATTCTGATTCGGATGAATTAAGCGATGTAGAAGCTTCTTGGAACACCTCTTCTTCCAATACAGGAGCAGTGGCATCATTAGAAGCTGCTTGGGGGTTTACCGTGATCGGACGCACTAACGGTGAAGTTACGGCGTTTTCGGCCTCGTAGTATAATCGAAGTACAGCTTCTTCAACCAAGCTATCTAGATTGAATGATTCAAAGAAATCTTTGTAATCAAACATCCAATCTGGTCCTCCACCTTGTACATTTTGTGTATATCTTTGAACTTCGACATTAGCCCACTCCTCGACTTTTCTAGTTCTTTTATTGAATACCCTTTTTAATGGGGTTGCATATCCAACAAAATAACCTTCTTCAGCCTTTGGTGCAAACTTTTCCGAAGGATTCAACATTGTACATGGGGCACCGAATGGTTCTAGATACTCAAGATTCGGCTTGCGACGATTCAACAGCTCATAAGAAGTCTTGCCAAACTTCTTCACTGTCAAAACACGGTTAAGAGTATAACATGCCGCGTAAATAGCTTCGTTCCAGAACATGACTGGAAGATTTGAATCCGCAAGCATAGTTCTCGCCGTCTCTATAAGAGTCCTGTTCTTTCTCTCTGCGACACCGTTCTGCTGGGGTGTGTACGGAGCACTATATTCATGATGAATTCCTTTGTTTGCACAAAGATCCTCCATCTGAGCATTTTTAAACTCCGTCCCATTATCACTCCGGATTCTTTTGATCTTCAGACCATATAAATTCTCCAGACGTGTAAACAGAACCTTTAAGTTGTCAAAAGTGTCGCTTTTCTGATGCAAACACATTACCCATGAAAATCTAGAATAATCATCAGTCACCACAAGACAGTATAACTCTCCGGCATGACTTTTACGTCTGACTGGACCGAATAAATCCATATGCAAACGTTCTAGTGGCAGCTCAACAGAATTAACTTTCTTTGGTCTATGGGATTGTTTGTGTTGCTTGCCCTTCTTGCAACTGATACACTTGTCATTCAGATGGAAGTGTTTGACATTAACTCCCGTGACAAGTTCATTCTTCACAAGCTGATTCATCTTTCTCAAATGGATGTGTCCCATTCTCCTATGCCACATAATGGATTCTTTTTCTGTAGCTTTGGAGAGGAAACACGTGACTTGGCCATGGGTGGTCATTGCTTTAGACATGTCGAGAATATACAAGTTGTTAACTCTCGGTGCCTTCAGCATCACCCACTCTTTTGGTAACTCAAACCCAGGTTTCAAGATATAACAGGATTTGTCATCAAAATACACTGAAAATTGTTTATCACAAATCTGACTAACACTGAGCAAATTATAATCTATTTGTTTCACATAAGAAATCCGCTCAAATGTTACGACCCCATTGCTTACACTCCCCTCCATAGTGATGTAGCCTCCCTTATTTCCAGCAAAAGCCACATAACCTCCGTTAATATTTTTGATGTCAAAGAGTAGCGCGAGGTCCCCTGTCATGTGACCAGAAGCTCCACTGTCAACAATCCATAGACTGCTAACAGGGCCAGCTGGAGCTCCCTGCACATTTAAAGTAGATCAGTTAGTTCTTTCGGGGGACCCAAGCCTGGTTGGTCTTGGGTCTTTGAACAGGTTGTTTCAAAGAGTCTTTTGAATCACAAACAACTTGAGTTACTTCAACCCCTTTCTCCTTACTAACAACTTTCTCTTTCTCATTCTTCTTGCTTTGTGAAGTAGAAGCTCCTTCAGATTCCTTAGATGACCAAGATTGCTCAGATCTTTTCAAGATCCGAATCTGAGATTTTGAAGTCTCAGTCGGTTTCTTTACTTCTTCCTTTAACGCAACCTTCTTGGTTACCTTCTCTGATTTAACAGAGACAGGTCCAACTGATTGTGTACCATTAAGTTTAGAATTAACCTTTTTGGTATCATCAGTTGAGTTCATCTGAGGTTTCTTACTAGATTTATCAGTGATCTTCCGGTTGTGCTTATCATACGTCATCGGCCGATTTTCCCCCTTGTTGTAAAAATTGTTTTGATTATAAAAATGTTGTTGGGAAAAATGCCGCCTCTGTTGATAGCCATAATTGTCAACCGGATACTCATGATATTGCCTCATTTCCACCTCGTGCCTTTTGTGTCGTACGTATGGGCAGGCGGCAAGTAAATGTCCCCGTTCCCCACACTTATAACACGCACGGTATTCCTCGTAGTTTTCCTTGATCGGCGACTTGGAAAAACTAGCAATGGGATATCGATCGACCATGCATTGTTTCCTTAAACTCTCAGGAGCTGGATCCTTCGAGTAAGTCGGTTCAATAAAACTATTTTCTTTGTGCACAGGCAAAACAAACTGTGTGACATTGACCTTTGCATCCTTTTCCGAATAAATTTTGTCTAAAATCTCTTGAGGAATGTCGTTGGTCCTTTCAGATTTTGGGAACCAAATCGTACTTTCCTGCCAGATCTTTTCGATTTTTGTGTAATTGACAAATTGAATCGGAAACTCATCATCAGACAAAATCTTATCGGAGCCTTGCATCCGATAGAAGATTTTGACAGGTTTATCACACACTTTATTGCTCACATTATTATTTTTCTCAGATTTTAAATCATTTTTCTTCTCAACCGGTTTTACAATATTTCTCTCAGTTTTAATTTCAACTTTCTTTTCAGCCTTCTTAACCTTTTCCTTTTCAAAACTTTTACCAACAAATTTATCATTTTTCTTACTCTCATGTTTGCGATGAGCATTTGCCATTGGATGGATTATCTGAGACGGTGAGACTGGCTCAGTAGTGATTATATGATTTTCATCAGGGATATCACTATCACTTTCAACCGTCTCAGATGATTCATCTTCTTCATCTGAATCATCTGTAGCGACCACACCCTCTGTATTTCCCAATACTGGTCTCACATCAGAATATGGATCCCCGACACTGGAAGTGTTAGGTTCATTTTCTGGTGTGGGATCAGGATGAATTAAAGTCTCCGGTGGTATTGCATGTAAAGTGTGATTCTCAAACAATACCGGAGATGGAACTGACTTATAGTTTGCACTATTTGTCTGGGAGGGTTCCTCAATGATATGATCAACTACGTATGCAATATGCTTGTAACTTTCTAGTTTCTTGTTAACTTTTTCCGCAAAGCACTTGATGGTTGCCATTTCTAATTTAGTGTTTTCCATTTCATTTATGTAATTATTAATGGCAAGTTGTTTAATAGATAATGTCTTTTTCAATTCTGACACATCCTTTTTATAACCATCAAGAACTTTGTTGAAATCTTTTAAGTCCTTTTGATAAATCTGACAGTTGATTTTTGCACTCTCAAGTTGAACCTTGAGAAGCTTATTTTCATCAGTCAGTTTTTCAAAATCAGCACACTTATCACATTTAACACAAGATTGAGTTTCAGAACTTACCGGTTTAGGAGGTTCTGTCATGGCCATTAGAGCAAAATGAGCTTCCTTTCCTGCAAAAAATTTGGAGTAGTCAATCTTGGTGCATGCATCATCCACCATACATGACTTGCGAGTCATCAGGAAGTCAGCTTCAGCTAGCAATTGGTCAATATCATCATCTAGTGAATTCACACTAGTCTCTGAGTCAGATTCGCTCTCCATATCCGAGTACGCTGAGTCATATTGATCTCCAACATCGGTGACAGAATCAAGAATCATTCTCGATCTCTTGTCATCACCTTCAACAATCACATCATCATTCACTTCTTCAATCACATCATCATTCACTTCTTCAATCTTCAACTCTGACACTTTTTCAATCACAACCTCTTTTTCAACTTCCTCATTCTCATCCAACTTCATCTGCTGTGCCACACATGCAACATTCCCAGCAGTGATTTCCTCTACCCCCAATTGCATACCAGTCCAGTCAAAACCTTCATCCTTTTGAATAACAAGTGCTTGGTTTTGAGTATCAGTTTGGTTTTGGTTTTGTGTGTTGGGTGTAGAAATAGGAACAATAGTTCGGTTTGGGTTTTGTTGAGGTTGATTTTGTGCTGTGGATTGTCTGGTGTTGTTGTTTTGTTGACGGTTCTGGTAAGTGTTTTGATTTTGTGGTTGAAAGCTTGATATATTTGGATTGTTGTAAGACACTTGATTCTGGTTTTGGTTTTGTCGGTTTTGGTATGAAGAATTGAAAGGATTTCGGTTACCTTGTTGTGCTGGTTGTGTGCACTCCCTTTTAAAATGTCCCTTTTCACCACAGTTAAAGCAAGTAACCTTTGCTTTGTTGAATCCATATGTGGTATTGGGAGAAGTTGAGAGATCAGTCCTGCCAGTCTTCTGAATGAAATCAGTGGCTCTCCTCATAATGCTTGCAAAAGCCCACTGAATGTCCATCAACTCCATTTCTTCTTTATCGATTTGAGCATAATCTTCATTGGTGAGATTATTGTTACCAATCTGACTTGCTACCAAACCGTTGTAAGAAGCAACCATGGCAGATACTAGAGCAACATGCTGTTGAGCAATTTCAACAGTCACATTGTTAAGGTTTGATGTCTCTAACACAATCGGATTTAGACTTGATTGTGCTTGAGTTATCTGCATCTGGTTCACTTGAGGAGGATATTGTTGTTGTTGCTGTTGACTTGATGTATAGCATGCGGCTTGTTGTAATGGTGAAAATGGTGGAATAAAGTTTTGTGTTTGATATGGTTGTTGTGGGTATGATGGTGTGTAAGATGAAGTTTGAGCAAGGTAGTTAATGGGTGCTTTTGTTGGTTCAACAATATTAGACACACATGCTATGTGAGGTGCAACTGTAGATGTGGTGCTTGAAGCAGAAAGAGAGTTAGATGTTCCACTCACATATAAATCAGGATTCTGTGGAATCTGAGCTCTCTTAGCTTTTCTCTTTTCCTCCATCTCTTTGTTTTCCAGCTTTTGGATGAACTCATTAATGGTCCAATACTGGTAAGCATCCTTCTCCTTCAACACTTCAATATGTTGATTCCAATAGGGTGGTAATGCATCAGCAAATTTATCAACTAATTCCGTCATTGGAATGCTGATTTCATAGCTCGACAATTCGGTGAGCAAATGGCAGTACCTTGGAACCAACTCTTTTAGGGTCTCATTACCCATATAACTGAAGTTTTCAAACTCCTTTCGAAGCTCCTCCATCCTAAGCTTCCTGGTCTTCTCATTTCCATCATGACGATTTCTCAGCACATCCCAAAGTTGTTTGGATGTAGTGCACGATCCAAACTGATGTAATAGATCAGTGTTGATCGCCTGAGATAGCTGAGAAAATGCTTTCTTTTCTATAGCAAACCTTTTCTTCTCGTCATCCGCCAAATTCTCCAAAGGGATTGGTTCTCCAGTATTCTCTATAATGGGAGCAACGTAACCCTTCACAATCATTTGCCATGCTTCTGCTCCTTCAAGTCCTTGTCCCTCAACGTGAATCTTAAACTTTGTCTTCCAAGTGTTATACTCCTTCATGTCCATTAACTTTGGTGGACGATTGCCGCTTCCAGAAGATAGATCATGAATGAGAGTAGAAATAGCGTTGGTCGTCTGGGAATGGACTGCTGCTGCGGCGACTCCCCAATAGTTATCAATTGGTTGTGGTACTGATTGAACAACTTGTTGTGGTGCCGAACTAGTCATAGCCATATAATTGATCGGCTGTGATGGTTGACTAGTCTTTTGTGCCGCTACTGTCCATGGATCTTGAACTTGTTGTTGTTGTGGTGCTTGAGTAGGTCTAGGGGTTGTTGGAAAGTTCCACATTGTATCCTGCAAACAATCAAACAAACAAACACGAAACGATTAAAATTTTTCCAAAAACAGAGATCTCCTTCGTATGAACGGAGGTGCGAATGAGAAAAATCTTCTCTTTCGACCAAATAGTCTGATACGAATGTGGAAAACAAATATCAAATCTCCTTCGACCGCTTAAATCTTCCTTCGACCGTTCTACTAATCTCCTTCGACCGAACGATTATACGAATGAGACACAATAGTGCGAATGAAAAATATAAGCAATCAAGGTTCACGTTCGACCACTAAAAACACTCTTTCGACCACAAAAACACTCGTTCGACCTAATACACTCCCACTTTCGACCGAATTCTCTCGTTCGACCCCTGTGATTTCAAAAACGGTTATTCTTTGAAAATCAGTTATATTTGATCATGTTTATCAAAAGTTGATGGAATTTGATGATCTTAATCAGGTTTTGAATCGGATATAATTTGAAACAACTTTAATAAAGTGAATTATCCAATTCAAACACGAAATCAAGGTGAAATCAATCAAAAACACATCATTTCAGTTTGTTCACTTAAAACAGAAAATTTTTGATCAAATTTGGGTCAAAATCAACTGAGAAACTATCAATTTGTGGTTGTTTGATTCAAAATGGCTCTGATACCACTTTGTATGCGCGTGAAAGGATCGATAAGCTACAAAGACAATCAAACAATTTAGTTTTGGGTGCGGAATCCCCAAAACCAGCACAAAATGATAACTAATCAGATAAACACACACAAATCATCATTTTCAAAGCTTTTCATTAATAATCAAACTTGAATACACGTAGAAAAGTGATTACAATCAAGGATTAGACGCAAAACAAGTTTATAAAAAGTTACAGAGAGAATTCAGAAAGTGGCGGGAAATAAATGACTCAAAGTTAACTACAAAAACTGAGTTTGCCTATTTATAGACTGCACATTCGCCCACTTTGTTCATGCGAATGTGCAGGTTCGCCCATTGTGAACGGTCGAACCAAACTTCATAATAAACAGTCTTCATTCGCCCAAAATTCTTCCTTCGCACCTTCTAAAACTCTCCTTCGCACCACACAAAACCTTCCTTCGCACCTTCGACAGAAAACAAAACATATGGTTTATCCAATCCAAAGCATTAGTCGCACATATGCACCTACAAAATATTTGGCACACGTTTTGATACATGTCTTCGGATCAGCCGCTGCAGGATATGAATTAATGCGCAAGAGTATTAGCTCGTTGATGGTAGCCCTGGTATTGAACAAACCGTTCAATGTTTCAGGCATGCTGATGGAACACTTGTTAGAGCCTGTAAACGGCACGAGGAATCTGAAGTTTCTGCTATATCCTCGTTTCCTCCAGATGGTATTTGATAACAAGTATAAAGATTTGAAGAGGGATCCTAAGCATATTGTTGTTCAGGAACATATGTCACTTAATACACTTGCTAGGATGAAGGCGTACAAAGGATTATCGGTCAATGAACGTCCACCAGTAAGGCGTTTATTTGGACATCTAGCAAGAATTGATTATACAGATCCAGGTGAAGGGCTTGTAAGACACGCAAACAGTGATTCAGATCCAGATAACCCATTACATCCTGTTGATCCAGATGCGAAGCGCAAAAGACAGGTTGTTAATGTCGGTGCCAAGAGTGGAAAGGTTAAGGAGAAAGGGATAAGGTTAGAAGTTGTTTCTGAACCCGAAAAGAAAAAGTGCACACCAAGACGTAACAAGACGATGGCAAAGAAGGGTTTGCATATTGTGGATGAAGCGTCAATTGATTCAGAGGAGACGCAAGAAGACAAACATTGGGACTCGGAGACTGAAACGTTTAAGACCACCACGCCCAAGGCCACTGTGGCTGGTGAGTCTGTTAGTCAGACTGTTGAAGATCAAGGTGCTAAGAGTCCAATTCCTGTTGGTGATGATGAAGTGATTCTGAATTTAGATGAAGTTTTTACCGGTTCACCTGTACAAGCTGAAAAGTCAAAGAAGAAGAAACAGGAGAAACCAAGTCAGAAGAGGAAGATAGAGATTGAATCGCTCATAGCTGGTAAGAAACTACCACCAGCTTCTAGTTCTAAGTCACCGGTTACTGCACCAGTAACAAAGAAACAAAAGACTGCGACTACTTCGAGCACACAACAGAGTGATGATATACATGTTGATCAGTTTAACGAAGCTTTAGACAATGTGTTTAAGAAGATGAGAAAAGGCAAACTGCCTGAAGTTGCTGAAACGCCTATGAAGAAGAAGGTTTCAGTGGATAGTGATATCATGAATGCTGTGAATCAAAGATTATCTGAGATGATGAGTATTATCAACAAACAGCAAACTGAGATCGAGCAATTGAAGTCAAATGATCGAAAGATGTTGGAAGTCGTAGTCACATCCCATGATGATAATGAAGTTTTGAAGAAAACAATCAAGAAGTTGAAAAGAGAGAACAAGAAGTTGCTGAAGCACGAGCAACGAAACACCAGAAGGATTATAGTCTTGAAAGAGGAGAACAAACGGCTAAAGAAGAGTAACAAGCATATGGATGATTTGATGAAAGACTTGTACTCTAGAGCTCCTCTACTTCAAGCTGGTGAAGAAGATAAAGAAAGGGAAGAAGAGCAGGTAGACTTTGAACCATCTGACGAAGAAGAGGATGAAGATCTTGATGAAGATGCTGGAAATGATTCTAAAAAGAAGAAGAAGAAAGATGATGGAGATGATGGAGGTTCAGATGGTGGATCGAGTGATGGAAACAGCTCTGCTTTTGGTAGTAGTGATGATGATGATGACAACGCTTAGAAGTATACTTATGAAAAACGTGATTCAAGTAAGGGTGGAGAGTCGAGCTCTAAGACTCCAGGTGAAAATGTTGATGACGATATATTCTGGAATGAAAAACTGCAATCATTATCTGAAGAAGACAAGAACATGTATCGCCAGATGCTCACAGATCGAGTCTGGACGATTGACATGACAAGCAGATTTCCAGAAATATTCGAGTCGATCAATAAACTGTTTGAATTGGAGTTTGATGATCCAGATCTTGAAGATGGAGAGGTTTCTGCGGCAGTTTCTAAAGAAATACTTGAGGGTTTAGCCAAACAGGTGGGAAAGACTTTGGAAGAGTTGCTTGCTGATAATTACATTCCAAAGATACCTGAAAAGGAAGCCGGGAATCATTCTGATGACCGTGATGTTCCTGCTTTTTAAGAGGTTGAAATGGAGGATATAACGAGTGAGGAATATCCACAATATTTCAAGAATAATCAAGATTGTGGATTTCCAGGTTTTTCTAATGATGTGCTAAACCAGGCCGAGAAACTAGCTAAGGAGAAGAGCAAAATGTTTGAAGATGAGATTTTTAAAGGGCATGATAAACCACGGTTCGAGCAATCAGACAGTTTGAAGGAGTTTTTGAGGAAATTGAAAGAGAAAGAGAATAACCGTCCGAAAGCTGAGACACAAGGTAGCTTTTATAAACTTCATAGTAGGATTTTCAAAGGTCGTGCATTGGCCTGGAAGTTTATTCAGCAACTGAGATGCATAGCAGTAAAGTGGGAGAAGGGGATCTTATATTTTGATAAGTTTCATCATTTGAAGACTCTTCCCTATTGGGCTATTCGTGATATTTGTCGTCACCGTTTAACGGGAGCGTCAAATAGTCAGATTACTTACTTTGCTGAAAAGATGACGAGAGAAAGCCGAACCAAGTGGGATTTGTTTGAACCACAATATCCGAAACGAATTGTTCATAAAAAGGATATTGATTTGATTACAGGTATGCCCAAGGTGACGTTAAAGTATAAACCACCGCGAGTGTTGAAGAAGATTCCTTTGTTGCCAATTCCACAACACTTCGCCAAAGATTTCATTTGGTGGTATTATGATTGGAAGATAGCAGAGGCTGTGATTGTGCTGAAAGACGGAGAGAAGAACTTCAAGAAAATACACATTTTTGATCCCATGTGGTTAATCAACTGTTCACATGAGGATATAATAATGTTGTTTTACAATCCGATCTATTCTGAAGTGAAGGATGCTGAACAAGCAGGAAAATACCAACGTGTGGTATTTCTGTGCTTTGCGTATGATATAAACGCTGGTTGTGACTATGACGAGAAGCTCGGGAAGTTTATAGAGAAGCAGAAGGTGCCTGAAGTGAAAAAGACAAAGCCAAAGCAATTTCAGGAACCGGTTTTGACTAAAGAACAGAAGATTCAGCGACATATCAGATTGATGAACATCAGATTGGACGAACAACGTCGACAGCAATCCAAGCAATAGTCGAGGGGGAGTTTGTAGATGCAGTTGTGCGACTAGTGCTTCGGATTGTATAATAAACATGTTTTGTGAATTATCGATGGTGCGAAGGAGTAATGAAAGGTGCGAAGGAAGCTGTGTTTTTGGTCGAAGGAGAATCAGTTGGTGCGAAGGAACAATTTTGGTCGAATGTGATTATTGTTTATGTATGGCTTGGTTCGACCAGTTGGTTTTGTCGAACCTGCACATTCGCACGAATCATTTGGGCGAATGTGCAGTCTATAAATAGTCAAGCTTGACTTTTTTGAATGTAACTTTGAGTCATATTATTCCCTCCACTTTCTGATTCTCTCTCTAGAAGTTTATTTAGCTCTTTTCACGTTCTTACCCTGTCTGTATCAATCTCTAAACGTGTAATTGAGTTTCTAATTAATGAAAAAGCTTTTGAAATGATGATTTACTTGTTTTGATCTGTTTGACTATTATTTTGTGATTGTTTTAGGGATTCCGCACCTAAAACTAACTTGTTTGATCATTCTTTGTTGTTTACACGATCCATACATCACATACAATAAAGTATCCCTTTCTCCCATTTAACAGCTACACATTTCAACTGTTTCACAAACTTCCATCCCAACGCTCTACCTTTGAACATCTCATTGTGTAGTTTGTAAAAACGTCCCTGAATCTCTGTCTTAGGACGATTTGCTTCTTTCTCCTTCAGTTTCCTCAATAACTCCTTCAAACTATCAGATTGTTCTATGTTCGGTTTATCATGCCCTGAAAATATTTCTTCAATGAATCTCTTACTCTTTTCATGAGCAAGTTTCTCGGCTTCTTTCAACAATTCATCAGTGAATTCAGCAAATCCAGAATCTTTATCCTTCTTGTAGTATTCTGGATATTCTTCACTTGTTATATCTTCAATCTCAACCTCTTCGAATACAGGCACATCTCGATCATCTGAATGATTACCTGCTTCTTTTTCAGGTAAGATAGGAATATGATTATCAACCAATAATTCTTCCAACGTCTTCCCAACTTGTTTCGCCAAACCTTCTAAAATCTCTTTCGACATTGCCGCAGAAACTTCTCCATCCTCCAAATCTGGATCGTCATACTCCAACTCAAGTATCCTGTCACTGGATTCAAAGATCTCTGAAAATCTGCTACTCATATCTATCGTCCAGACTCTATCTGTTAACATCTGGCGATACATCTTCTTATCATCGTCTGATAGTGATCTAAGCTTCTCATTCCAAAAGACCGTATTATCATCAACAGATCCTCCAGGAGCTTTTGAGCTGGATTCTTCTTCACCTTTTCCAGATCCTCTTTTCTCACATTTGTATTTATCAGTATCGTCATCATCATCATCACTATCTGAACTCGTAGAGCTGTTTCCTTCACCAGAATCATTATCAGAACCATCATCATCACTATCATCTTTCTTTTTCTTCTGAGGATTATCACCAGCATCATCATCTAAATCCTCATCTTCTTCCTCTTCATTATCAGATGGTTCGAAATCAACTTCTTCTTCATCTCGCTCTTTATCCTCTTCACCAGCTTGCAATTGAGGAGCTCTAGAGTACAAGTCTTTAATCAAATTATCCATGTTCTTGTTACTCTCTTTCAGCTTCTTATTCTCCTCTTTTAATACCATAAATCTCCTGGTGTTCCTCTATTCGTGTTTTAACAACTTCTTGTTTTCTTTTCGAAGTTGTTTAATCTTAGCTTCAAGAGCTTCCTGATTGTCATGAGATGTTTCAACAACGTCTATCATCTTCTTGTTGTTGTTTTTCAATTGCTCTATCTCTGCTTGCTGCTTATTGATTATTTTCATCATGTCAGCTAGCTTCCGGTTCACAGCACTCATTACATCACTGTCAACTGTGACCTTTGGTGTAGAAGCTTCAGCAACAGCAGGCAACTTTCCTTTCTTTATCTTCTTCATCACTCTATCCAGTGCATCATTAAACTCATTAACAGGTAAATCAGTCTCTTTCTCAGTACCTGATGTTGTCTTCTGCTTCTTTGCAGCTGGAGTTGCAATCGGTGATGTTGAGCTAGATGCTGGTGGTAGTTTCTTGCCAGCAATCAGTGTTTCTATATCTCTAGCTCTCTTCTCCATAGGTCTTAAAACCTTCTCCTTCTTCTTGAACTGGGGTTTCTTTTGTTTCTCCCATTGCTTTGGCGATCCAGGAAAATCCTCTGATCCTAAGCCTAAACCCTCATTAGTTTCATATAAATGAATTGGGCTTTTAGTTCTCTGTTCCTCCAATGACTTGTTGAGACTGACAGACTCACCAGCCACAATGGCCTTGGACGTGGTGCTCTTCACTGTCTCTGCATCAGAATCCCATCTCTCATCCTCTTGCGTCTCTTCAGAGTCTACAGACGCTTCATCTACCAAATGCAACCCTTTCATCGCCATACTCTTATGTCTTCTAGAAACCTTCTTCTTAACTGGTTCAGCTTCAGTTTCAGTTTCTTTTTCCTTACCCTTTCCACTCTTTGCTCCAACATTCACCACTTGACGTTTTCGTTTAGCATCAGGGTCTACTGGATGTAAAGGATTGTCTTCATCTGATTCACTGTTAGCATGTCTCACCTTATCTTGACCTGGGTCTGTATAATCTATCTTGATCAGGTGACCAAACAGATTCTTTATCGGTGGTCGTTCATTCAAAGGCACACCCTTATAAGCCTTCATCCTAGCAAGAGTGTTCAGATTCATATGCTCCTGAACAATAATCTATTTAGGATCTCTCCTCAACTTCTTGTCCTTAGCATCAAAGATCATCTGAAGAAATTGAGGATATAACAAGAATTTTATGCTCCTTAACCCTCTCACAGGTTCAAACATGTGTTCCATCAGCATCCCAGACACATTGAACGCTTTGTTCAATATCAAAGCCACCATCAATGAACTGATGCTCTTTCTCATCAAATCATATCCACCAGCTGCTGATCCGAAAACATGAATCATCACATTTGCAAGATATTTGAACTGAGGACATAACTTTCCTTTATGTAATGAACCGTCAGTGATAGGTCCGTTATACTTCATTCGTAGAAAGCATTTCTGTTGTTCAGTCCATGTCAACTCTCTGGGATCCGTCTTAACATCCTCTAACTTCAACGCTTCTCTCATGTCGTTCTCAGAGACGATCACCAGCTCCCCCTGAATCGTACTAACGAGTGACGATTCGCCTTCCCAGAAGTCCATCTTCGCATTAGTCCAGAACTCCTGTTGGTGATCACGGTAAATAATAGCTAGTGTAGCAATCGCGTCAATCACTCTACTTCGCTTCAAGAACTCTATAATCCCGGCAAACTCAGTATGTTTCTTCACATCGCCTAAATACGTACAGCAGTTGTGTGCAGATTCAAACGGTAAATCAACACTCTTTTCTTTCTCAGCTGCCTTCGAAGATGATCCAGCAGGAACACTCGCACTTTCCTGTTCAGACATTGTTAAGCTTCAAAAACAAATCAAAACAAACATGTTAAAACGGACAAAACAAAAACTTGAAAAATTTTGATTTTCAAATCCTACATTCGACTAGTTCGTTGGTACGAATGAGGAATTTTAGGTGCGAATTTGAATATCTAAGGGTTCGAATGTAAAATATTTTGAAAAATTTCTTCATTCGTCCACTTAAACTTCATTCGCCCAAATAAACATTCTCCTTCGCCCAAACTGTCACGTTCGACCGTTTGTGATGGGCGAAGGTGTCTGTTCATCTTCTTCAAAAATTTCAGATTCTAATTTTGATCGTTTTAAACTGCCATTTTGATTTGAAAAGCACCTAACACTACCGATTAAGCTTTTCTAAAGATCAGTTTTAATAATCATTCATTGATTATGTGTTTTAATTCAAAAACTAGGGTTCATAATAGTTCAAACAATCGATTATGCAATCTGAGGATGATTAACCAAATGTTTTTGCATATTCTCCCCCTAAAACACTTAATCAATGAAACCTAATTAAAAATAAGTCCAATTATTATGATTTAATCCATGTTTTAAGGCAGTTAGGGCTCGAACTGAAAATCAAGGATTAAACACTCATTTCTTGATGATAACCTGCAAAGTTTGGTGTAAAATGATCAGTGGAATCAGACGAACACAATAATACAATCTAAAAATCAAGAGCAACAAGGTGACCCTATCTCAGAAAATTTGAAAATTTTTCGAATGGGGTCGAATGTGCAGAGAATGGGTTGTATAGGCTCCACATTCGACCGTTTGACTAGGTCGAATGTGATGCTTTTTCTACCTTCGACCCTACTGAAAGGTTCGAATGTAGAAAAAGGGTTCGAATGTGAAATTTTCACATGAATACTCTCATTCGACCGTTTAAAACATACGAATGAGCAGACAAAATTCCACCTTCGACCCAACGAAGGGGCGAATGAAACATGGAATTTTTGAAAATTTTACCAAATCTCAAAATCGAGTCCCGTTCAAAACATTTTTCGACTTTTAAGCATCCGACAGTCATTATTTCCCATTTAAAGATTACAAAGCTCAAATGGTCCATCAAGTTTTAGAAAATCGTCATCAACCACCATCAGCTATCAAAAATAAGATAGAAATGTAAAATCTTTTTGGATTTTCTAAAGTTTATGTTAAAACACACCTAAAATCTTTTTAAGTTTTGCATTTTTGACGAGAAATATAAAATGCTGAATATTAAAGATAAAGCAGTAAATGTTTTGGGATTTCCGGTAAAGGGATCATATCAGTTATTGAGAAATCTGATCACACCGTTGATTTTTTTTTTAATTTATTATCAGTAAAGACAATGTGTGTCTGGCAACTGCTGATATTGTGATCCACATAAACTCACGTGCAGACTTTTGTGCAGTTCTTTATACTGATACGATTATGTATAGTATAAACGTAATTGTCTGTGGTTCCCACGCACACGACATACTCCCGTATGAAGAAGTAAATGCACAAAGACTCATTGTAATGCGTGATTATGCTTTCGTCGTCTGTAATTTACAAGGTATGAGGCACAGAGGTATATAGGTCAGCAAATTAATGCAGCAAAGTAACATGTGCACTCTACCAGGTTGAGGGCTGATATCAATCATGATTTTCATCAGTGATTGATACGATGTAATAGATAATCTTTGATATCATAAAACATGGAAAGTTCCTCAATTCGGTAATTTTAGGATTTGGCTTAATGCTCTTTTATAAAGACACCCTATCTGATCTAGGTCCGTAATGACTTACAGCAGAAGATCAGAGAGGCTATCCCCAGACAACTAATAACATAACGACCCAAAACCTCCGAGTTTTGTACAAATACCCTACAAACGAAATTACGGTACTAAGACCATATGCCCATGAGGAGTTCATCCACAAAACAATTCGTTTGATATGTATGTATCAGGCATGCAGTAATAGGTCTACGAAGCCTATCAGCACATCACACAGACTCAGACACACGCCCTATATTGCATTACATTTCTTTAGAATGTGTCAGATCCCCACTGATGTACTATCATTTCCTCTTTTTCTCCAGGAAATCATTTTGGGTTTTTCTAATTTTTATAAATTTTTGAGTTTACTGTTCCCAAGGATAAGTAGGAGCATTTCAAATATGTGACTGCCCAAGATATCGTTTGTTCACAGAAATCTGACGGCATCAATCTAAGGGAAGAAGATATAGCAGTCAGCAAAAATTTTCTAATTTTTATGTGTTTTGAAATTTTTCAATGTTTTTGGATTTTCTGAAAATATATTCTATCTAAAAATTGTAAAAACATATTTTTGGATTTTTGTATTTTTCTGAAAAACAATAAAACTAAACTAAAAAGCGATAAACTGAGGTGGTGATCAATCTTGTTTTTCTTTAATACCGTTAGCTTTCAAAAGATATTCAAATCTTGATTTATCAAAAGCTTTGGTAAAAAGGTCTGCACGTTGATAATCAGTGTGGATTTTGACCATATCGATCAACTCTTTAGCGTAACAATCACGGATAAAATGATATTTGATCCGGATATGTTTAGCCTTTGAGTGATTTACTAAGTCTTTTGTTAATGCAATTGCGGCTTCATTCTCACAGTAAATAGGGGTTTTAAGAAATTGCAAACCGTAGTCCACCATCTGTTGTTGTATCCAAAGAACTTTTGAGCAGCAGCTCGATACTGAAACGTATTCTGCTTCACATGTAGATAATGCAACTGCGGTCTGTTTCTTGCACTGCTAGGTTACGAGCCTGCTCCCCATAAACTGACATCCAGCCGTTGTGGATTCGCTGTCCTTGTCACAACCACCCCAATCTGCATCACTAAAAGCGATTAGGTCAAAATTATCATCATTAGGGTACCATAGTCCTCTCGACGAACAACCCTTCAGATATCTAAGGATACTAAACAACCATCTGATAGATCTTTCCCTTCTCTTCCACATTTTCCTGTTCCCCTAAACATTGACACATATCTAAAATACAAGGCTGAACAGGCAGATGCCATCATTAAAGAGAAATGCAAAGGGAAGGATGACAGGACTGCTCAGGGCATCCATTCAGCAGAGCTTAGCAAATTGAGAAGGATTGAAGATTTTGCTAAGACCCTGAGCAACTCCATGTCTGCCATGCCTCTCAGCAGTGACATGGAAAGGGAGGTTAGAGAATCACTTCTTGAACAGATCTTGGCAACCATGCCTTATAAAGCAAACAAGAAACAGTTTGCAGGCTGGACCACTCATGCACTCATAGAAGAACTCTTAAGAATAGAAGAGTTGGCCCAGAATCCCCAAGCTAAAGTCTCTGCCCCTGATTTTGGTAAAGGCAGAGATCCAGCCAGAGCCTTGAAGTTTAAAAGAATGAGACAAGAAATTATGGCTGCTGATTATGGGGAGATGAGGTCAGTTGCAAGAAGGTCTGAGCTGAGGCTGGTTGAAACATACAAGAGACTAGAAGAAAACAGGAAGAAAGATCCCAACCTACCCAGAAAACCTGTCTACTCTGATGAACCACTGATGAAGAGACCTCAACAGGCTTTTACATTAGACAGCTTACTGGACACTTCTGATCTATCAGCTGCTGCTAGAAGACAATTCAATAAACAGAAAGAAATGTCTGAAGAAGATCAGAAGAAGTTTGCTGATACTTACATAAAGGAGGGCCTCTTCAATCAAGTACACTTTTTCTCAGATCCCACTACTGATAAGCTCAGAGAACTCATTGGGAGACCTCCATCACCAATCTGATCACACCGTTGATCTTTTTGATTTATTATCATTAAAGACAATGTGTGATCTGGCAACTGCTGATATTGTGATCCACATAAACTCACATGCAGACTTTTGTGCAGTGCTTTATACTGATACTATTATTTATAGTATAAACTCAATTGTCTGTGGTTCCCACGCACACGACATACTCCCGTATCAAGAAGTAAATGCACAAAGACTCATTGTAAAGCGTGATTATGCTTTCTTCGTCTGTAATTTACAAGGTATGAGGCACAAGGGTATACAGGTCAGCAAATCAATGCAACAAAGTAACATGTGCACTCTACCAGGTTGAGGGCTGATATCAATCATGATTTGCATCAATGATTTGATACGATGTAATAGATAATCTTTGATTATCATAATACATGGAATGTTCCTCAATTCGGTAACTTTAGGATTTGGCATTATAGCTCTTTTATAAAGACACCCTGTCTGATCTAGGTCCGTAATTACTTACAGCAGAAGATCAGAGAGGCTATCCCCAGACAACTAATAACATAACGACCCGAAACCTCCGAGTTTTGTACAAATACCCTATCAAATGAAATTACGGTACTAAGACCATATGCCCATCAGGAGTTCATCCACACTACAATTCGTTTGATATGTATGTATCATGCACTCAGTAATAGGTCTACGAAGCCTATCGGCACATCACACAGACTCAGACACACGCCCTATATTGCATTACATTTTTTTAGAATGTGTCAGATCCCCACTGACGTACTATCATTTCCCCTTTTTCTCCAGGAAATCATTTTGGGTTTTTTAATTTTTATGGATTTTGAAGATTTTTCAATGTTTTTGGATTTTCTAAAAATAAATTCTATCTAAAAATGTAAAACATATTTTTGGATTTTTTTTTTTTTGTATTTTTCTGAAAAGCAATAAAAACTAAACTAAAAAGCGATAAACTGAGGTGGTGATCAGTCTTGTTTTTCTTTAATACCATTAGCTTTCAAAAGATAGTCAAATCTTGATTTATCAAAAGCTTTGGTAAAAAGATCTGCAAGTTGATAATCAGTGTGGATTATGACCATATCGATCAACTCTTTAGCATAACAATCACGGATAAAATGGTATTTGATCCGGATATGTTTAGCCATTGAGTGATTTACTAAGTCTTTTGTTAATGCAATTGCTGCTTCATTATCACAGTAAATAGGGGTTTTAAGAAATTGCAAACCGTAGTCCACCATCTGTTGTTGTTTCCAAAGAACCTGTGAGCAGCAGCTTGATGCTGAAACGTATTCTGCTTCACATGTGGATAAGGCAGCTGCGGTCTGTTTCTTGCACTGCCAGGTCACGAGCCTACTCCCCATAAACTGACATCCAGACGTTGTGGATTTGCTGTCCTTGTCACAGCCACCCCAATCTGCATCACTAAAAGCGATTAGGTCAAAATTATCATCATTAGGGTACCATAGTCCTCTCGACGAACAACCCTTCAGATATCTAAGGATACGTTTGACAGCTGCAAGATGACTCTGTTTCGGCTTCGATTGATAACGTGCACAGAGACATGTGGCAAACATTATATCTGGTCTGGAGGCGGTGAGATACATCAGAGATCCGACGATTGCTCTGTATGTAAATGGATTAGTTACCTCCCCCTTAGCGTCAACTCCAATCCCGTGATTAGGTTGTATTGGGGTATCCATCGGCTTCGAATCATCCATCTGGAATCGGCTCAAGACTTTAGAAACGTATTTCGTCTGGTGAATAAAGATTCCCGTTGGTCTTTGTTCCACCTGCAAGCCTAGGAAAAACTGTATCTCTCCCATCGCACTCATCTCGAACTTTTCCTGCATAACATGTTCAAATTCTCTGCAAAGTAGTTCGTTAGTAGAACCAAATATAATATCGTCAACATAAATCTGGACTAGAAGCAAGTCATCGCCTGTTCGTTTAGTGAACAGTGTGCAGTCTACCAAATCTCGTTTGAATCCTTTTGAAAGAAGATACGTGCTCAGCTCCTCATACCATTGCCTTGGAGCCTGGTGCAACCCGTAGAGAGCTTTGTTCAAAACGTAGACCTTATCCCGGTGAATAGGATCTTCAAAGCCTGGTGGTTGACCTACGTATACTTCCTCCTTGACCACACCATAGAGAAACGCGATCTTGACATCCATTTGATACACCTTAAATTTCTTGTAGGATGCAAACGCCAGAAACATTCGGATAGCCTCTAAGCGTGCAACAGGTGCATAGATCTCGTTGTAATCGATTCCTTCAACTTGATGAAATCCTTGTACAACCAAACGAGCTTTGTTCCTTACGATCACTCCTCTATCGTCCTTTTTGCATTTGAATACCCATTTAGTTCCGATCTTCTTTCGTCCTGGGGGCAAATCTGTCAGTGTCCAAACGCCAAGTTTCTTAAACTGCAATAACTCTTCTTGCATAGCTTCTACCCAAGCGTCATCCAAAAGAGCGTCCTTGTAAGTTCGCGGCTCAACCTGCGAAACATAACAAGCAAAAGACCAGTCATTTTGAAAACCTGATTTTTGAATTTTGGCATATAAAGCAAGATTGCCAAGGTTTTCCGGTGTGTTAGCATTCCTCAATTGACCTCTCGTCATCACACTGCTACCAGGATCACCAATAACTTGCTCGATCGGGTGAATTCGATGTATCCGAGATTCCGGATAATCTGGTACTTGGACTCCCGTCTGGGTAGTTAAGTTCTCTGCAGAAACCAGATCATTACCCACATTCGATGATGAAGCACCATTTGTATTTGGGTTCACTGGTGGTGTCACTGTAGCATGATCTAAAATAGCTTCACTTGTAACATCATCGTCGTCATCTTCAGATTCTGATGAATTCAAAGTTGTGGAAGCTTCTTGGAATACCTCTTCTTCAACGACAGGAACATTGGTATCATTAGAAGCTGCAAGGGGATTCACGGTGATCGGACGCACCAACGGTGATGTCACTGCGTTTTCGACCTCGTAATATAAACATAATACAGCTTCTTCAACCAAGCTATCTAGGTTGAATGATTCAAAGAAATCTTTGTAATCAAACATCCAGTCTGGACCGCTTCCCTGTACATTCTGAGTATACCGTTGCACTTTGAATACCCGTTTGAGCGGGGTTGCATATCCAACAAAGTATCCTTCTTCAGCCTTCGGTGTGAACTTCTCAGATGGATTAAGCATAGTACAAGGAGCTCCAAACGGTTCTAGATACTCTAAATTCGGCTTTCGACGATTCAAGAGCTCATAAAAAGTTTTGCCAAACTTCTTCACCGTTAAAACACGATTAAGAGTATAACAAGCTGCGTAAATTGCTTCGTTCCAGAACATTACTGGAAGATTTGAGTCCGCAAGCATTGTTCTCGCTGTTTCTATTAGAGTCCTATTTTTGCGTTCGGCGACACCGTTCTGTTGTGGGGTATACGGGGCACTGTATTCATTATGAATACCTTTATTTTCACAAAGATCGTCCATCTGTGCATTTTTAAACTTCGTCCCATTATCACTCCTAATTCTCTTGATCTTTAGACCATAGATATTTTCCAGTCGAGCGAGCAGAACTTTCAAATTATCAAACGTGTCGCTCTTACGGTGTAAGCACATAACCCATGAAAATCTTGAAAAAATCATCAGTCACCACAAGACAGTACAATTCTCCAGCATGACTTTTACGCTTGACCGGTCCGAACAGATCCATGTGCAAACGTTCAAGTGGCAATTCAACGGAATTGACTTTCTTTGGCCTATGGGATTGTTTGTGCTGCTTACCCTTCTTACAACTCATATACTTGTCATTTAAGTGAAAATGTTTAACGTTTACGCCTGTGACAAGTTCATTCTTCACCAATTGATTCATCTTTCGTAGGTGAATATGTCGCATCCTCCTATGCCACATAATTGATTCCTTTTCTGTAGCCTTGGAGAGAAAACACGTGACTTGACCTTGTGTGGTCATTGCTTTAGACATGTCGAGAATGTACAAGTTGTTCACTCTCGGTGCCTTTTACATCAACCACTCTTTTGGTAACTCGAAACCGCTACTTGAGTATGTATCAAGATTTGTCATCAAAGAATACAGAAAATTGCTTATCACATATCTGACTGACACTGAGCAGATTATAGTCGATTTGCTTAACATAAGATATTCTCTCGAAACTCAGTATTCCATTGCTGACACTACCCTCCATGGTAATGTAACCTCCCTTGTTTCCTGCAAACGCTACATAACCTCCATTTATATTTCTGATATCGAATAGTAGCGAAAGATCCCTGTCATGTGACCAGAAGCTCCACTGTCAACAATCCAAAGACTGCTCACAGGGCCAGCTGAAGCTCCCTGCACATATCAATAAAAGAAATTAGATTTTTCGGGGGACCCAAGCCTGTTTGGTCTTGGGTCTTTGAACAGTTTGTTTCAAAGATTCAGATTTTTCTCAAACAGTTTGATTTGAATCGATCTTTTTCTGATCACTCAAATCTTTTTCATTCTCTGATTTCACATTTTGTTGTGAAGTTGAAGCACCTTCAGAACCCTTTGGTGACCAAGATTGTTCAGATCGTTTCAAGATCCGGATTTGAGATTTTGGGGTCTCAGCCGGTTTCTTTACTTCTTCTTTGAACAAAACTTTCTTGGTTACCTTCTCTGATTTAACAGAGACAGGTCCAACTGTTGGTTTAGCAGCAGGTTTAACATGAACCTTTTTCTTGTCAACAGTTGAGTTCACCATTGGTTTCTTAAGAGATTTTTCTGTAGCTATCCGGTTACGGCGATCATATGTCATCGGACGATTTTCCCTCCTTTTAAAATAACTGCTTTGATTATAAAAAGGTGCTGGTTGAGGGACAAATCGTCTTATTGGATAACAATGATTGTCAACTGGACACTCATATTTCTGCTTCATTTCCACCTCGTGCCTCTTGTGCCTTACGTACGGGCAGTGAGCAAGTAAATGCCCTCTCTCCCCGCACTTAAAACATGCACGGTACTCTTCAAAATTGTTCTTGGCGTTCGACTTAGCATAACTAGTGATAGGATATTGATCATCCACACACCTTCTTCTTAAACTCTCAGGAGCTGGGTCCTTTGAGTAAGTCGGCTCAAGAAAACCATTTGACTTTTCTTTTGGTTTAATAAATTCTGTGACATGGACCTTTGGTTCTTTAGGAACATATAAATAAATTTTCTTTAAGACTTCTGGAGGTACATCATTTGTTCGCTCATGTTTCGGGAACCAAATGGTACTCTCCTGCCAGATCTTTTCAATTTTTGAATAGTTGGCAAATTTAATTGGATATTCTTCATCAGAAATTATCTTATCGGATCCTTCCATCCAATAGAAAATTTTAACAGGTTTATCACAAGATTCATTTTGATTTTCATTTTTATTTTCATTTCTCTTCTCATTTTTCTTCTTAAAAGGCTTAACTGATTGATTCTTTCTATGAGCGTTAGCCATGGGATGCACAATCTGAGATGGTGAAACAGGTTCAGTAGTGATTATGTGATTTTCATCAGGAATATCACACACCTTTTCAGAAACCTTCTCAGACTGTTCATCCTCTGAATCAGAATCATCAGCAGCAACTACACCTTCATCATTTCCCAAAACAGGTCTAACATCAAAATAAGGGTCTCCCACACTAGAGGTGTTTGACTCGTCATCTGATGTAGAGTCAGATTTAACTGAGCTCTCCGGTGCTATTGAATGCAAATTATGGTTTTCAAACAACATCGGAGCTGGGACAGCTTTGTAGTTGGCACTACTCGACTGTGAAGGCTCTTCTATTATATGATCAACAACATAAGCGATATGCTTATAACTCTCCAATTTCTTGTTCACTTTTTCTGCAAAGCACTTGATGGTGGCCATTTCAAGTTTTGTGTTTTCTAAATCATTTATATAATTATTTATGGCCATTTGTTTCAAAGATAAAGTCTTTTTCAATTCTGAAACATCTCTCTTATAACCATCAAGTACTCTGTTAAACTCTTTTGCTTCTTTTTTGATAGGATTGACAATTGATTTTAGCACTCTCAAGCTGAACCTTGAGTTGCTTATTCTCCTCTGTCAATTTATCACAAGCATTGCAATGTTTAACACAAGTTGAATTTGAATTAGAAGCAGATTCAGTACTTACCTGTTTTGGAGTTTCTGTCATGGCCATCAATGCAAAGTGTGCTTCCTTCCCAGCGAAAAACTTTGAATAATCAATCCTGGTACAAGCATCATCCACCATGCATGATTTCCGGGTCATCAAAAAATCAGCTTCAGCAAGCAATTGGTTAATGTCATCATCTAGTGAGTTAACACTAGATTCAGAATCAGACTCACTCTCCTCATCAGAATAAGCGGAATCAAACTGCTCTGGAATATCAGCAACCGAATCAAGAATCATCCCAGACTTCTTCTCTGTACAAACATCACTCTCTTCATTCAACTCCTCGATCCTCACCTCAGATAACTTTTCAGTCACTAATTCCTCTTCAACCTCTACCGGCTCATCCAAATTCATCTGTTGTGCAACACAAGCCACATTCCCAGTTGTAATCTCCTCAACACCTAACTGCATCCCTGTCCAATCAAACCCTTCGTCTTTCTATATCACCAACGCTTGGTTTTGATTATCTGTTTGGGTTTGTGTGTTTGGTGTAGAAATAGGAATGATTGTTCGGTTTGAATTTTGTGGTGTTTGGTTTTGGTTTTGGTTTTGTGTTGTGTTTTGTCTAACAGTGTTATTTTGTTGTATATTTTGTCGGTTTTGGTAGTTTTGTTGTTGTTGAAAACTTGAGATATTAGGACTTTGGTAAGATACCTGATTTTGGGTTTGTCGGTTTTGGTAGTTAGAGTTGAAAGGATTTCGATTTCCCTGCTGAGCTGGTTGTGTGCATTCTCTCTTAAAATGGCCTTTCTCACCACAATTGAAACAAGTCACTTTGGCTTTGTTGAAGCCATAAGTGGTGTTCGGAGAAGTAGAAAGATCCGTTCTTCCAGTTTTCTGAATGAGATCAGTAGCTCTCCTCATAATACTAGCAAATGCCCATTGAATATCCATGAACTCCATTTCATCTTTATCAATCTGTGTGTAGTCCTCATTGGTCAAGTTGTTATTACCAATTTGACTCGCAACAAGCCCATTATACGATGCTACAATGGCTGACACCAATGCTACATGTTACTGAGCAATCTCAACTGTAACATTGTTTAGATTCGATGTCTCCAACACAACCGGGCTCTGATTTGTTTGACTTTGGTTGACTTGCATCGGGTTCACTTGAGGAATGTATGTTTGTTGTTGAGGTTGATTAGCAGAATAACATGCTGCTTGTTGTATGGGTGAAAATGGTGGAATATAAGTTGTAGTAGGGTATGATCGTGGGGTATATAATGATGTTTGAGCAAGATAATTGATTGGTGTTTTGGTTGGTTCAACATGGTTAGAGATGTAACATTTCGCACTAAATAGATATACGTTACGGATTAAAACGACAAGCCTTATTATTTTTAGTAATATTTTGAACTCCTATACAATGATAATTATTCATACATATATTTATACATATAGTGTTTTTTTTTATAATAATAATAATAATAATAATAATAATAATAATAATAATATTAATAGTAATAATAACCAATATGTAGATGGATTTTTCTTACAAAACAAACCACCATTAATCCACATATGCCTTGGAGCCCAGCCCAACTCCAATCCTAGCCCATCCCTGATCCGGCCCACACAACCAAGCCCAATCCCCCCTCCCTTCCCCTTACAATTAAAAAAAAAAAAAAAATGGTGTTTCCCTCATGTCTCGAACCGGAGACCTCCAGCAGACTCACACGCACGTCCACCACCCGGGCTACACCATTTGTTTGGTTTAATCCTAACAAGAATTATATATATACCAATTTTAAAATTCCTTTCTTCCTTTCCTTGCTGTTCGCGACCTGCAGTAGCAGATTTGGCAAGGTTACCAAATCAATTAAAGCTTATTAATCATGGTTGACCATCGTTCCGTGATTACCGGCCTGTCAATCATCTATACGCGTCCAATTACAAGCTAAATCATACCAATTTGAACAAGAACGCGTCAAACATTAAAACTCGGTCAATGATTACCATTTCGAACAACCGAATCATTTCATTATAAATTGAGGGCTTCTGCACATCCTATCATCGCCGAACACTCACCCTCTACCTCCAATTTCCATTAATTAACCTCTGATCTTGAAGCTTTTGAACGTGGTTGACTTTTGTCATTGACCGGGCTTTCACCAACGATTCAACACTGTGAGTCTAATTGTTTTTGTGGTTTTATTAGTCGACAATCAAACAGCAAAAGCCCTAACATTAATCGGGCTCAAGTTGCCTGAATTGTTTGATTGCTAATTCTAGGGTTCGTTCATATGGAATTGGGGATAAACTTGATTCGCGTAGTGTATTTATTAAATTTTTAACAGAAAACATCACAACCACTGGCCTAGGCCAAGTGGTTGTGACCTGGTCTTGCAACAGAAGGTACCCGGGTTCGAGTCCCGGCTACTGCCCCCTTTTTACTTCTTTTTTTTTTTAAACAAAACTATTATATATATATATATTAAACCTTTTAATCTTTTAAATTCATTTTAAAATATCAAAACTATTTTATAAATTCCAAAAAAATTATATTTGTTTAATCTGAGATAAAAGTTGTATTTACAATTTTTATTTTTCAGAAATTCATTTATTTAATATTTATAATAATTAAATCATTTTTATACTATTATATTTATAAAAATCCATTTATATATCAAAACAATTTTATTAAATTCTCCAAAAATTATCCTGACTTTTTATAAAGATAAACTTTACTGAAATAATTTTTAATTCAGTAAAATCATTTATTTCATATTTTTAATCAATTTTCGTTAGATTTAATCATAATTAAATCATAATAAATCCAATTTTCATCATTTTTGCACCAAAATTTTATACAAATTATTTTTAATCATTTAGAACAGAAATATGATTTTTAAAATAGAAATTCTTTAATTTTAGTATTTTTGAATATTAAAGTTAAATATTGGCTATTTATAATAAATAGATTTAAAAATCTATTTTAAATTAAATAATTTTATAAAAATTATTTTTATGCTTCAAACACTTTATTGTGTACATTCAAAATTCAAATTTTATTAAAAGACCTTCTTTTATTAATTATCAAATTTTCCTTTATTAATTAACATTTTAATTTAATTTCAACAATTGATTATCCCCAAATCGAAACCCTAGGATATATTTATAATTTAATTAGACTTAGACTTATTATATATTACCTTATTATAGGGTGATATTTGGAATCATTTTTGGCAACACTATTATTTCATCTTTTCAACGAGTTTAACATTTGCTAAGGTGAGTTTTACATAGCCCCTTTTATTTTTCACCAATTTTTGGGGTGAAACATGTTATAACATTATCATTGCAATTCAATCATCAATGTGTCTATGTGTTTTCTATGTTGCATTATGTCTTGAGCATGATTAGAGTAAGCACCATTCTAGCATAATCATTAACATTGATCAGCCGGCGGTATACATTGATAGATCTATTGGACTGACAATCCCACCCGGATACGTGCCTCCTACAAAGGTAGCGTGGGTGTTTGTTATCGTATAACATATTGGACCATGAGCGTATGGTATGTATCATTTTATAACAGTCATCAGGGTTGATTATGCACTCGATTTATTTCTAGTATGTTCTCACATATGGACTAGATTGACATGACACATGAATTGCACATCATTTTTATTCAATTATCAAAAACCTATGTAATTCTCACCAACTTTTGTTGACCCAAAATATTTTCAACTTAACATGTTTCAGGTTCTATTTGCTTGAAGATTTGAATTGATGCTTGAAGATATGTGTATAGTTTTATTCAATTTGATGTACAAATTCTAGATCAATTGTATGTAATTCATTTAAACCACTTAATGGAATTTATTATTCACCATGAGCTACTGAACAATCATCAATACGTGACATCCCGATGTTTCCGCCATCGGTTGGGGTGTTACAGATTGGTATCAGAGCCATGGTTATAGGGAATTAGGTTATTAGAAAAATAATCTAGTCTATAACCATAGGATTTAACAAGTACTTGCTTCTTTTACTTGCTATACTCTATCTCCCTCCTACTTCTTATCTCTACTTTCATCCCTACAAGAAGGTTGCTCTCCATCACTGGATCCACTCTTAGACTAATAGGACAAATTCCTCAGGTTTTAACCTGAACCCCTTTGAGATCTCGTCGAAGTTCTATATTTTAATAACGAACACGTGCAATCTGGAAGGGTGAACGCCTGTATTCTGAGTCTTCTGTCTAGGCTGGCATTGCGCATATATCCCAATCAGACGAGGGACCCGGATGCCTACCTGGGAATTCTCGGGATGAGTGTTCACTTATAGGCTAAAGCATGTCTTCATATGTTATTAGAATCTAGAATCTTTGATAAGTCAACGTTTTCGTTTATTCGTTTTAATTAATGAATAAGTGATTACACTCCTTGTATAACCTCATTCATTTCATTGTGTCACTTACAGATCATGTCTCCACGTCGCAGCACTCTCCTTAACAATGGTGACAATCAAGATGAAGTGAATAGCAACGACCACAACACTAACCACATTAATGGGAGTGATGCCCAACTAGCTGCGATTATTTCCCAACAATTGGCGCAACAAATCACAACTCTGGTTTCTAACTTGTTGACTCAAGACATCCAAATGGATGGGAATGGCATTGGAAATGGCGTTGGAAATCATGAAAGGAACAGGACCTTAGCTCGGAAAGGCAAGAAAACAAGTATTGTGGCCGCAGTAACTACCAAGAACCGGAAGCGTAAGGCCAGGAATTTTGCAAAAGACACCACTACCCCACCCAACAAGAAACAATACCGCGGGAAGCTACCTAAGTGTGACACCTGCCAGTATCACCATCCAACCCAAGTGCCCTGCCGTCAGTGTACCAATTGTCAAAGGTATGGACATCTTGCGGACATTTGCCGAATCCCTGCTACAAACGCTCTTGATGCTCCAAATAACCCGCTTGAGACCCTCCAGCTACTTAACAGCAAACTCTACCATCTGAATGATGTCTATTTTTCCCTTTAATTCCATGTATTGACATTTTATTTTCAAGTAATAAAATTCGAGTATTATCATAACATATGTGTGCATGTTTGTCTGAATGTGAACTAATTGTTATATCTATAATCATACTTGCTTGTACTACCAAACAACCAGCTTAACGATTGGTAGAGGTCATCATGTCTTTCCAACAGTCGGGAGAGGCCCTACCACCTGCTTAACGACTGGCGGAGACTATCAGACCTGCTTAACAATCGGTAAAGTCATAAAAGGAAGCAAAACCCTAATGTAAGGTAAATTGGTAATTACGGTCCGGAACGTAATCATGAATTTACAGGTACAATAAGGTAGTGTGAAATTTTATCAAGGTTTTCAGTAGTCGACCAATTGCTAACCTAGTGTCTTCCTTTAACTTCGGGACGAAGTTCCTAAAAGTAGGGGAGACTGTAACATTTCGCACTAAATAGATATACGTTACGGATTAAAACGACAAGCCTTATTATTTTTAGTAATATTTTGAACTCCTATACAATGATAATTATTCATATATATATTTATACATATAGTGTTTTTTTTATAATAATAATAATAATAATAATAATAATAATAATAATATTAATAGTAATAATAACCAATATGTAGATGGATTTTTCTTACAAAACAAACCACCATTAATCCACATATGCCTTGGAGCCCAGCCCAACTCCAATCCTAGCCCATCCCTGATCCGGCCCACACAACCAAGCCCAATCCCCCCTCCCTTCCCCTTACAATTAAAAAAAAAAAAAAAAAATGGTGTTTCCCTCATGTCTCGAACCGGAGACCTCCAGCAGACTCACACGCACGTCCACCACCCGGGCTACACCATTTGTTTGGTTTAATCCTAACAAGAATTATATATATACCAATTTTAAAATTCCTTTCTTCCTTTCCTTGCTGTTCGCGACCTGCAGTAGCAGATTTGGCAAGGTTACCAAATCAATTAAAGCTTATTAATC